>VXAC01005032.1:272309-579869 GCA_013399225.1 Rhipidura dahli | reverse complement strand
AAAAAAAAAAAAAAAGTTTACCAGATTTCTGACCAGACAAGTTATATGGTACTATTTCTATTCCTGTAGGAATAAATAAGTAACATCCCACATTTTTCTGTTTTAAACTTTGTGTGTTATGGTTTATCAAAATTTGTACCAATAAAACTATCAGATGAATGTTGGTGAATAAACAGTCCAAAAGAGCAGCAGGCATAGCCTGGTCACAGTCAATACATAGAGTTTGACCTGGTTTTGAACATATCTTAAGTGTTCTCTATCCAAAGAGTAGCACAGTTCAAGCATTGTCTAAATATTGCATCTGAATGTTCTCAGCAGAGTATTGTAACATACAGAGCAACTGCTTGGCTGTATTTCGTTCTGTGAATCCCAGAACCTTGCTTTTTCCTACCTCCTGGGAAAACACTCTGTCCTGGGAGTGGATAAAAACACAGGAAAATCTACAAGATTAATCTTACAGATACCTTAACTGATATAACGTTATTTTTTCTGTGACAGGAGTATGTAGTGACAGCACAGTGATGGAGAGTAGCCTTAGATTAGGTATTAGGAAGAAATTCTTTACTGTGAGGGCGGTGAGGCACTGGAACAGGTTGCCCAGAGAAGCTGTGGATGCCCCATCTCTGCAAGTGTTCAAGGCCAGGTTGGATGGAGGTTTGACCAACGGGGTCTAATGAAAGGTGTCCCTGCACACACTGTCCAGGGGTTGGAACTGGATGGTCTTTCAGGTCACTTCCAACCCAAGCCAGTCTGTGACTCCATGATAAAGTGCTCTTTGCCTTAAGGATAATATGACCTTTGTGGCTATTCTGTCATTGTGAGAACTGGATTAGTGTAAAATGGATTTTAGGACTGGATTCTCAAAATCCTAGGATTCATTTGAACTAGGAATTTAAATGAGACATCTAAGTGACATTCCTCAGATGAAGAGAAAGAAATTGATAGAGAAACTGGTTCAACCCACTTAAGTCCTTAAATCTCAATATACTAGTTATTACATGGAGTCTATTAATAATGACCAAATCCTGACATTTTGCCCAATTTATAGTCAATTTTCCTCAATTACACATCCTGTGAATTTAATGTGAGATTGACCAAGGCAAAATGAGAGAAATAAGAGTAATATCTGAAGGGTTTGCATCACTGATAGCAGCAGCAGCAAATTTCTGAGAAGAACTGTTCAACTGATCTGGTATTAATAAAAATGAAATTGACTATGTGAAAAATATTATTTATTTGCTTTCACTGTTTCACAGAAAAAAAAAAGCAGCATTGGTTAGGGGGAGGATAGAATAATTTTCTTTCTCTTTTTCTCAATTGTGCTCACACTGTCTTCAAAGACAGCAAATAAATCATGACAAAATACAATATAAATATTGTTATAAACAGAAAATTATTATGGTGCCCATTCAAAAAGGTACCTTTGCTGCTAGAAAATAGTTTGCAGAGCAAGAAGATGAAGGTTGAATGCAAAAGAATGATGGGTTTTGGCCTCTTAAAAATATTTGCTGTTCCTCATGTTATTCCTTTAATAAATAAGGATTTCAAAGTATGTCAAAGTTGTTTGTCATTGAAAGTAGGAACTTTCATTCTTTCTGATCCTACAAAACAAAGGTGGTAAGCTAACATCCTTTCATCTGCTGCATCAACTCAGGAAAAATATGAAAATTAAAACAGATTTTTTTTTTCTTTCAATGAGCCTAGAGACAGAAAATTGAGTAAACATGAAACTACAAAATTTTTAGAGATTGTAAATTTTGAAAGAATGACTTGCTAAGAAATTCTACCTTGATAACCTCTTCAAAGTTTTAAATTAATCAGATAATTTTGCCAATATTTATAGCTGAAAGGCATTGATTAATGCCTTAAGAACATAGCAAAAAACAGAGCTGAATACAGATGGATTTCTGCATTAGAATCTGTGCAGGATTAGATCCCTCAGTAGGTCGAAAATCAAGAAACACACCACTGAAATGTATAAACTTCTCTGAGCTAATAAAAAGATATTTTCATCCAGCCCTACAGTGCTATTGAAGCAACCAGAAAATAGACATGAAACTTAGAATCAACGTTGCAACACCTAGGATCAACATTCCAATCTTTGCCTCCTAGAAGAATCAGCTCTGAGTTTTACACCCCCATCACAACAGAGGTAATAAATATTCAAAGTATCAAAATGAAATAAATATGGGGAAACTAAGATTTTGATAAAAGTAATAGTCAAGTGTTCATGTTCTGTAAATCTCTCAAAAGAAAAAGTTGTGTGTCTCAGAAAAATATGGTCTTTTCTTAAAATATATACTAGAAAATATTTGCACTGGTTATATACACTGAAAAGTATTTCTTTCTTCTTACTGAACAAATGTGCATCACTATGGTATTCAAAGCTCATTTAATTACCAAAGTGTTAAACTAGAATATTGCTCTGTTTGTGTCTTTAGTACAGGGAGCCAGAAAAGGAAAGACATTTAGGAATATCCAAAATGCAAATTGTATATCCTCCAATTCTACTTCTGTAGTTTATCTACATTGTGGTTCCAGTTTTTCTACCACTTTAAATCTTACCTTTACTACACATGAGAAAATAGGACTTTTATATTAAAGCAGAAAGATTTGTGATAGATAACAGGACTTAGTGTTGCAGTAATAATACAGTTAAAAAATAACTGTGCATAGTATTTCTTAACACTGAGACAAGTTGGAGGTTATAGTCATGTTTTAGAGCCTGGAATAGTCAGGATTTTAGAAAAATATAACCGAACACCTTTATTTTCTGTTCGTCTGAACTGTACTGTAAAAGAGTTTTATATTGGAGAAGTGCTCCAAACAAAGACTTGCAAAAGCCAAAAATTTCTGGAAAATCTGTTGACCATCAGAAATCAGAAAAGAAAACCTCAACTGAGCTATCAAATGTAAAATAAGTATCGATGAGTTCAAAATCTAATAAGCTGCATCATCCACTCAAAATTATCTAACAATCTATGGGCTAATCATACATACCTGAGGGATATTCTTCTCACTGTCTGGGTTATTCTCATGTTTTCACTTCAGTATAGGGAGTAACAGTAACTATAGTAACACTGCCATTTGAGAATGCAATTGCTTTTGGAATAATTTCTGCATATTTGTATACAAACTGCTGATCCTCACCTTTCAAACTGAATATGACACGATTCTGAATTCAAATGCTATGACAATGAACAAAATATAATTCTTAACATAAGAAAAAACCCCTTAACATAATTCTCCCAAATGCAAAGAAATTTCTACCAAAAGCTGTTCTTTTGTACCTTCTGTTCATTATTCTGCCTCTCCATTGAAGGAGGTTGCAACTATGATTTTCATTTCAATGAGTCTTCTGATACCATAGGAAACAAACAAAATATTATATTGATTATGAAGAGAGAAAAGCTTATGTATAATAAACACTTTGATGATTATGAATATAACATCTATACTACAATTATTTAATCTATTGAACGATATCAGTTTATCAACTATGTAGCTTTTGCTAGAAACTCTAAAATTAATCAAAGGAACAGAATTAAGGAACAGAAAAGTTCAAATTGTTTGCAATTGATCTTTCCAGAAAATTTGGCTAATATTGGGAAAAACTAATGAAATTTAAATTGAAATCTTTGCTAATTTTTGTTAGATGGTAGAAAACCCCCAGCGCTGTTTGCTTAATTCTGTTAATATTTTAAAGCACAATATTTCAAGCTACTACAGAGATATTTACTAAAACAGTCTTATCTTTCCTATGTTACAGATATAGATAACTGAATCTGCCTATATATTTATAAGATACCCGAAATTAAGCAATCATTCTTAAGCCTATGTTCTGCAACACAATCCACAAAAAATGATTTCACACTCACTGCTTCCATCATGTTGCTGGGCTCGTAGGACTGTAATTCATAGACTAATAATTCTCTAGAGTTATAATACCTCATTGCAAAGACTAAATACTGCAGTGCTTTGTCTCAAGGTTCTACTCATTCAGCTTTGGAAAAGGTTGCTTATTACAAAATAAAATATAAACCAAAACTATAAAAATTCCATATATCAAGTAAGTAGAAGTTCTAAACCTGGTAAACAAGACATTTAACCATGATGAGTCTGAGGTGGAGATTCTCTTTTGCAGTTATTTTTGAGGTGACTGTGAGAGGACTTCTAAGAGAAGGTTATCTGTGGAATGGAAAATGCTACATCTATTGTCTCCAAAATAAAAATTACTTTTATTATCAAAGAGGTTTTTTTTTCCTGAAAGCACAGATGGTGTCAACATGCTTCAGTAGCCATCTTTCAAGTAGCTGAGAACAGAGTGAAATTGGAAAGTAGTGGAATAGACCATGTACAGAAAGCAGCGCTGTGCAATTCTGATGAATGTAATGGAGTTGTATCTCATTAAGATCAAGAATGAAAAAGCTTGGGTTCTTTACTTTCTTTTAATTCAGGAAAGTTTTAAAACAAAACTACATTTGCATGTCAAAAGATCATCATACCTTTACATTTTTCCAGTGCTCCATGGGCAATAATAATTGCTCAAAGTGTGAGTACAAAAATAATTTTGCTACATCTAAAACTATTCTTGGCTTTCTGGTTATTTTCTTCAATAATACATCCTAGTGAATCCTTCAGTCTCAGAACTGAGATGGTTAAGCTATTTCTAACCAAGCCTAGAAGACTCAAAATGTTTAACAGTTATGAGGCAGAAAAATCAAAAATGGAGATTATCTTTCAAAGAAAATTTTTTGATCTTGCCCTATATGCCTTTTTGCATGAAACTGATACTGAAGGTTTGACCATGTGTGTTTTCATTTATCCCCTATGTGCTGTCATGTCAAATTGCTGCAAAAGTGAACTGAAAAGAATGTATCTGGGGAGCAGGTCTCGGTCAGCCTGTCCACCTGCAACTTGTCTTTTCAAAGTACATGAAAACGTCCCTTTGCAGTCAGAGGTGATTTCTCTGATTACTCAGGCTTGCAGAGATAAGCACATAGCAGCTGGGGCTGAGTAGGAACAGAGGCACAGGAAAAAGTTACAAGGTTCTTTACAAAGTCATTAGCAGTTTTTATCTTTTCCATTATATAAGTTAAATATATTTATCTTGCTAATATTATCTTATTATCTTAAAAGCAATAAAACTAAACCTTTTTTTTTTTTCTCTTATACTGTACTCTTAATTTTTCCTCATTCCTTCTATCACTTTCTTTTCACCTGCTCTGGCATCCCTTGCAGCACCAGGACTATGGGGGGGAAAAAAAGGCCTTTTCTATCAGTGGAGGGTATTTGGTCTGTCTCTCTGGAATACTAATGTTGATGCTGTTGTTCATGGTAATCACAACAGTGACAAGACTAAAGGGTGAATGACAAAGTCTCTAGAAAGTTTGCAACAGAAGTATAAGTTAAAAGTACTCATCATGGTGCACTTTTTTACTCTTCTGCTTTGTGGGGTGATTTTAAAATGTTGAGCACTGCAGTGAGCAGAATCTCAAGAAAAACACTGATGTACAGCTGGACAATGACATCAGAAGAATTAGGGGTATTCAGGTCTTTTCACAAGGACAAATTTATGTACTTTCATAGATCTGGTGGCCACAGTGCCTTTAGCACCTGGAGTTATCAGAACTTTTCTCCAAAAACTTTCTGAATCAAATTCTTTTGCTTTAATGTTGCACTCCTGAGTGCCTTTTCAGAGACAGAGATTTTTTAAAAGTATAAAACATTATATTTCTCCTTAATTTTTTTGCTGGTAAAAGGAAAATGACTATTTAATCCACAAGAAATAATGTGTGCATGTATGTAAGGTAACTGAAATAGCTGCAGAGGATAAATGTGGTGCTATTTTTAGCTTAAATAGAAGAATAAGAGAATTTGCTTGAAAATTCCTTTCTTTGAAAGGAAGAGGAAAGCATAATAATTCTGTGAAATTAGCTTGCTTGTTTAAATTAATTCTTAGTTCAATTCTGATAATCCCAACACTGCTTTCCACAAATACTAACGAAAAAAAGCCCAAAGAAACAAAACTAAATTCTTGGTATAGGGTCAAAAAAAGTCTTGAAAACAGCAGTATGTGGACTTTGTACAGACCTAACTTTCTTCCCCGGGATTATTTATACTGTTGACATAAGTTTAATACAAATTGGTACATTATACTTCAAATTGGTACATTATACTTCAAACTACTGAAATATTAAATCTTTAATGCAACTGCATTAGTACTAACTAAACCAAGGAAATTAGCTGCATCATTATATAGCTATAACTTTGTTGGATAAGATTTTTTAAATTTGAAACAATTAAATAGTCTAACTTTTGCATCACTGCCTTTATGACAAGAGACAATTAGAAAAAAAGATGATGCAATTGTCATGAGAACCACTGCCTGTCTTGTTTGCGTCGTCTGTTATGAACCCGAAGCCAAATTTTTCCAACAGCAGGACCATATCTATAGGTGTAATTGGGATCTTGCTGTTTCCACGGCATTACATTGAGTCTTAGTTTACTATGCATTGCTAGACTTTAGTTGGCCACAAGAATGCACATCCCTGCCCTGGTTATAGACAGTATGTACAGATATTTCAATGCTAAATGGGTGCAGGAGCACTTTGTGAGGACTGCAGCCTTACCTCTCAAAGTCTCAGCAAAAACAAAATGACCCAAACCCCATCAGAGGTGTGTTCTAGGCTAAAGTTCATGAACAGAAAACGTATAATCAAAGATGCACATTAGTACAGAGTTTTCCATCACCATTTCTCACATCTTAGTAAAATAAAAAACACTTTTCAGAAAAAGAAATAAGACTAGAATAATTTCTGTCTTCATCTTTCTGTCCCAATTTCCTGCCTTCTGAGCAATCACCAGCCTGAAGCAGGAGCAGGCTTTTGAAATTTGCGGTTTCTTTCCTGATTTGCAGAACCTTTCTATCACACCTAACTTTTTTCTTATTTCAGCTGTCTAGTTAGGTCAGGCTATTTCTGACCTTGGCCTAAGCTCACTGTGTTCTGAACGGTGTTTGTCTTGTAAAGATTCTTATTTGTTTTTCCACCTTACCTGCCCTTTCATGATGAGGCTTCCACCAGCACACAACACCCAGTGGATCACAGACTTCTCTGTTCTGCTTCGGGTAACTTTCCATTGTTTCAAAATAAACTCCCACAGGCACAGAAGAGAACACTGGCTCTCCTGGGCTTCTGCTAACCCATCATCCCAACTTGCTTTTTTTTTTTTCTTAACTACTGTCTGTGGTCTGGAGGGACATGGAATAGTCCTTGCCAGCAATACTGCATTGACTTTAGTATGGGAGAATTAAAAAAAGGAAAAGCAGATGAAGTTTGTAATACTTCTACCTCATGAAACAAAGTCTGTAAATTGTGTAAATGCAATTATTCAAATCATCACAGCCAATTAACTTATTTGGACTTGATACATTTTTTTTCTCCCAGTGGAGAAACTACAGAACTATTGAGTTCACTAACAGGGGAGTCCTCCTGAGACAGAAAATAATATGAGATACAGATAGTCTCTTTGCAAAAACCTCCTGGCACTTTAATGTCTCTAAGATACTTTTATGCAATGAGCTAAAATGACTGTGGCACACCATGTTAAAAAACACGCATGGATTTTCATCCTTCACTCATCTTCCATCCCACATAGCAGACGAGAGAATGAAAATGATGCTGTGCATTTTCTGTCATTATGGAAAGGGCTGTGCATAGTCATTATTTGTAATCTACAATACTACTGAAATGTAGCAGTCTGCTGATTTGCCTTTTGTCAGCATTTCTCATCATTACTACAAGAGACTTACCAGCAGGAATTTGGGTGGACCATGTTTACATATATTTATCTAAACACATGTTTATGTTAATTCCAACCAGAACATACAAAACCATCCACATAAAAATGGATGAAGCATAGCTGGGTTTTCAATCTAATTTTAATAAAGCAAGATCTAACTCACTGAAGGTTAGCTTACACAGCAGCCATTAACAGGAGTTAATATAGCCAAGTTACTCTGAGATCAAACCTTCACAGAATCATTACGATTTCAAGTTTGATACTATTTTGACCTTGAAACTCACAGTGTAATATAGATTGCAGAATGAATGTTAGTTGGAAAATAACAGGTCAGTGAACTAGAACTAGATCTCTAGATCCATTTTCACAGAGGTTGAGTGAAAAAAAAAAAACTAAAAAGAGAATAATAATTTTCTTCCTTCTCTATAAATCTTTTTTTCCTGAAAATAGAAAACAAGTAATATCTTGATCCTGCTTTTCAAAAAGTAAACAAGGTGATAACAGCAGCAGCCACTCTGTTAAACTTTCCCTCATACAGAAGGAACTTTGGGATCCTGTAGATTTCTGCCAAATACCTTTGCTTCAGTGCAACAAAAAGGCCAAATGAATGCACCATAGTTAGTCCCTAACTCAGCAGGAGGGATCACAGAGCAAGGACACTGACTGGCAAACGATGACAAATCTTGCGACAGCCCCCAGCTGGCGACTCTGCCCTCCTGACAGGGGTCAACAGCAGAGTCAGCAGAGATAATGTGGGCCAGCTTGTCAGCTGCCTCTGCACAAAGTCCTTTGCTGGCAGCCTAAACTGAGACTTCTAGCTTTACATTTACACCTCTGAGGGTGAGAGTTGGTGATAAAGCTGAACCAATCTAATGGCTCAGTTCCAGCAAAACTGGCTGCCCCTTTCTCCCGTGTTCTCTCCCTCCTAGATGCTGACTTTGGCACTCATCTGACCAGAAAATGAGGCAGTTCAACTTGCTTAGCCAACAGAAGGCTGATATTAAAACAGGAATGGGCACCATGTGTAGGTGGCTGAAAGGATGAAAGAAAACTCTGCCTGTAAGTGTCCAAAAGAGGACTGTTCCCTTTGGTGCAAAGAGTTGATAACTAGGCTCATTCACACTGTAGACTCTCCTATGGAGTGGAAATGGAGAACTTGCCTCCTGCACCAGCTGCAGTGGTTAGTGTCTGCCACCAAACATAAAGAACAAATAGTTGAGGATGGTAAGGCAGCCATAGCACTATCTCCTAGAAATAATGTGCTGCCTGGGGTTATCCCATGTTCAGGTTACATTGGAATTAGCCATTAAATCAGCCAAATGCTGGGTTTTTCCACTGCTACCATCAAGCATGCTGCATCAGTATTGTGCTACTCTTTAAAGCCATCAGCCCCTGAATTCCAGCTACTCCAACAAACAAGCCAGGTAGGACAAAACTGAAGAATTGCTCAGACTTGTGCATGCTGTAATTATGGAATGTAATTACACATGCAGGATATTTAAATTAGGTTTAATCTGGCTATCACATTTTTCAAAAGACATAAAACTGAAGTGCTTCTGCAGAAGACATATAAGACTGCCTAGGACCCTGCAAACTTATTTAGTTGTGTTATGAATATTTGCTGAACTTGCTGAAGACCCCTTTATGCTTACCAAAACTTAATATAATAGGAGCACTGAAGTCAGACACAAAATGCAATGCAGATACCTCCTTCATTTGCAATTTTACAAAACAAATTGCTGTTGTTTCCCATGAACTACCAAGAAAGCTCCACTTGCAGGTTCTCACAGTTAAATATGGCACAGAAAATTTTGCAAGGTTTGCCTACTTCCTACTGATTTTCTTCAGCAAACTAAAAGCATTCTAAAGAAATGTGCCAATATAAACTAGTCAGCATAACTGGACAAATAATTTCTGACTTATTCCAGATTATTTTTGTTGCTTAATTGTCATTTGGCCCTCAATTAGAAGAACAATAGATTTATACTCTTAAACACAACTTCCTAAGCAGATGAGGTTCTGGAGCTCAGAACACAACAGTCTGAAGCCTAGGGTGCAAAACTATTGCCATGGAAAAACACAGCAAAAAACAGGAAGCATCACTAAAGCTGAGTAGTTCTTATTTTAATTTAACTGGCATCAAACCAAATTATTTAACAAATTTATGATTCCCTGTTTTGGATTGAAACCAGGCAACTGAAGCAGTACTTGCAGGAAGAGTATGGGGGGAGGTGGGAAAGAGAAGGCAGGCACGTTTGCTCTGAACATTCTGTTCAGCATTTTGAGTCTAAACCATTTTTTTCTGATGATTTTATATCTTTCAGATGCTCACTGTGAAAGTCAAATACTGGCAAAAGCTTGAGCAGATCATTTTCTATTCATACATCTCAGCCTAACCAAATGAAGGACCAAATCCATGTCAAAGCCATGCATCAATTTTGTTCAGACCTGTAAAGAGGTGTCATGCATTTCTAGTTTAGTTATCATCTCCTAATCCTAGGATTAATTGTCAGCACACAGGGCCTGGGTAAAACTAGAAGCTGCTGCTAAAGGAAGGACCTTATTTAAAGGGATGAGAGAGCTCTGGTAAAAAAAAAATAGAAAACTCGAGAGGAAACAGCCTGGCCCGGGCTAACGTGCTTCAGTTAGCTCTGTGCACTTACATCTCAGTGAATTATGAAGGAAAAAAGACCTGCTTAGTATCAACCTCTATTGTTTCCTACTTAATCAGTCTAGTTACATTAAACAAGGCTGCAGGCTTCCTAAACACTTTAATTTCAGGTATTTTCATAGAAGCTTTATAGAAGATCATGTTTCCTTCCCATGATGTCTATGATAAATATGACAACAGGAAACTGTGTGAGAAGTACATTTTATTTAAAAGAAAAAAATCAGGTAAATTAAAAAAATGCCTTCTATAAAACTGTGTCCTTTCTTCAAGAAATCAGAGTATTCAGAATTGTCTTCACAGAAATATATTTTTTTCTCTTCCATTTTAATAAAAAACTAAATTTTTATTGCTTTCTTTTACCTGTGCAAGATGAACAGCATAGAATCTTCTTTATCACTCTGAAGAACAAGAGACAAACATTGCGTGGATACAGCAAAAATACTGCTTGGCAATAGCAATGTTAACAGTCAAAAATAACCAATAAATAGCCAAGCTATATACATATATGTAAAGGTCTATTTGCTATCAAATGGTGCGATTTAAAGTTACTAAGCAGTATTTTATATGAAGATCCTATGAAAGATCTTCAAAACATGCTGAAGTAAGAATCCAGCCCTTCTTTCTGTCAGTACATTATTTCAGAAGAATACATCAAGAACTAGATAAAACAGGAAATAACAGCAAGTTCAAACAAATCTATATTAAAAGCATGAAGGAAAAAGTCACTGAGACTAATTTGTATGAGCTCTACATGCCACTAATAATTACCTTCTCAGCAAGAAATTTCCAAATCTTCAACCATTTTTCCTTTAATATGTACAACGTAAATTGTAAGGTGCATGAAATGGAATACAAACCCAGGCATGTTTGTTTTAACAGCAATAGGTCTTCATTTAGACTTTCATTAATGATTTTTTTCCCTTTCCTTGTTGCTTCATTTCATCTTCTTCCTTATTTGAGACAATTTTTTGGTCTTTACTTGCAGCCTGTATTCTTCCATTAACCAGTCATCAACTGTTCCCACAGAAACATCTGGGATTTTGTTGCCATTACACTTTCTTTTATACTTTAAAATTTTTATATTTGTTTTATGTTTCTCCTGTGCTATATTTTCACCTCCAGAACTCTATCAAAAATACATTTTTTTTCTACTAGTTTAATCATCTAGAGACGTAGAGACATAGTTTAGTTATCTAATTTTAGTTTCTGGATAGATGATGTAAGAAGCAAAAGTGTTAATCCCAGGTTTTCAGATCCATTGCAAATTAAATATTACCCATGAACAATTAGACAGATCAAAGAATTATGTGCATAAAAGCTCACAATACACTCAATATAAACCTAAAACAGTCAAAATATAATAGGAAAATGCAGTTGTAATGAGTGTAATATTTTAACTGAGGAACTAATTTATTACTTGGACCATTTGCCAAAGCACATGGTAGATTCTGTACTATTCAAAGTCTTTACTATTGAGCTACTGCTATCTTAAAGGGAATGTTATTCAGAAACTTTTTGATGAGTTTTTTGGATTCTTGAATCACAGAAAAAATCAAAATGTGCTTAAAATCTGTGCAAGAAAAAAGTTAGAAGAGGAAGTCTTGCAGGCAAAGCATTCACTTTTCTTAAATTACCATCTTTAAAACATTTTGACTGTTTAAAAGGTCTAGGAAAAATATCTAGTGAACAAAGGCAGGAATGAGTGGGATTTATCAAGATTCAGGGATTTTCCAGAACCTAAAAACAGGTGGAAGAAGTGTCATGATTGAAAAGGCCATGCAAAAAAGATAGATTTACTAATGCTTTGCATTAAAGAAGCAGACTGACAGCAGCTGTCAGCGATGGCCCCTGTCTGTCTTGTTGCTGCAGGGCCTGTTGGAAGATGATGCTACATTAAATCTTTCTGAGAGCTTATGTCATTAAACAGTATGCATAATTCTAAGGAGGAAAAAAATATTGGCAAAAAGACTATGTAGTTGCCTTTGTAGAATATTCAGCACTTATACACATAGATTTTTTTTTCACACATAAAATTAAACAGCATATTTTCAAGCTATTAACTTTCTATTGATTTTATTAAAAAGTTGGGATTATCTTTAAATCTTCACACAGCCACCTCTCCAGAGATGTAAAAACACTTTCTTCATGCTCAGCAACTCACCCACCACTACAGCATAATTGCTAATAAAATTCAAAGAGAGTTTCTGTTTGATGATAATAAGTAATATGAATTTATTCCCCACCAAAAGTTATAACAGCAGAAGCTTCACATTCTTCTGAAATTCATCAATATGGCAGATATGCCACCTAAATATGCTTACTTAAAGAATGGACTGTTTTACTAAAACCCTCATGAAAACAGCTAGCCAAACAGCATATTTTTAAGAGCATTTAAGGACATGAAGGTACAAACATGCCCTCAGGGATTTTTTCTTTCAAATGGTGTCATTCTCCATCAGATCAGAGGATGTCAGATTCTGTACAGCAGAAGCCATCAACTGGTGAGCTTTTAAGCAGCTCACAAGTAGTTTGCTTACAGGTCCCTTGGGCTGCTCCTCTGGGGAAGTGGTGACATGCAGTCAGCAACAGAGCTGAGCTGGTACACAGATTTTGGGTCATTTGAATATTTGGCTCTTTATCTCCCGCTTATCAAAAACTCCCACACTCTACATCCTCCTCACTGAGGATTGTGCTTTCACAGGGGGTTTTGAAATGTGACACTTGGGTCAGGAATATTGGTAACCTTTGCATTTTAAAGGTTTCAAAATGCAACTACAGTCCCAGTATATCTCTCTTTTCCTTATTGGAAGCCTTTTGTATTTTCTTTACAACATCCTGCAAGCTTGGTATATTTCCCTGAAGCTATGTCAATTAAGAAAGTGAGCAGAGCAGGCTGCAGCACATCTTGCCCTTCTGCCCCTCTGCCCCCTCTGCCCCTGCTCCCAGAATGCTTAGACTACATCTGACTTTACTCAGAAAAATGAAACAAAATAAAATGTTGTCTATATGTCTGGACTTCAGCTGGTTCATAACAAAAGCTGAATAGAAAATGAACTGGAGTAATTTTGTGGATGAATGGGTCTTTAACAGGAACCTCTCTTTGGGAGTGTGCTTGCAAAGTGGTTCAGAGCTCCTGCTGCCCCTCCAGTAATCAGCTGTGTTGGATTTATGGCAACTGGCTGCCCCACACAGTATTTCAGTCTGGTGAGTGCAATATGTTCACATTCACCACTACCTACATTACTCTTACATCTGATGTTGCTGATGGTCACTGCCATGTCAGACTGCAGTACTAGTTTACCCAGTCTTTAGAAGGTTTTTTCACTCCTGCAAATGTTCACAGGAAAACCACCATTTCTGGAAGTGCATCCCTCATCACTGTGTTAAGGGTGTTTTTGCCAGTTTTCAAGTACATCTCAAGTGCAGACTCCCAAATATGTTGATTTTCTGTGGAGTCATCATCTCTTGGCTCGGATGCCACATCCTTGGGACAGCCTCAGAAATTTGGGTTGAAATCTTTTAAAAAGCACATTTATTAAAGCGAATTTATCAGGAAATATGATTCTGCTGTGGGCAATATGTTCATTCCTCGTGAACTTGATGGCTTGCCTCTGAAACGGCAGAGCCATACTTCCTGTCCAGAAAGTTCTTATAGATAGCAAAGAAGTACAGGAACATCTTATTGCCCTACAATCAGATACAGTAATCTTTGTCTTTTAATTATTAGAATGTTTCATGACCACACAAAACTCCAAAATGAAGACTGAAGCTCTAAAGAACTAGCTATATAGATCTGTATTTCGATGCTGATTTCTTTTAGAAGAAGAAAGTTTTTTAAACAACTTTTCAGCATGTATAAAGCTATATTTTGCAGGCTTCAATGGCTTCTGTAATGCAGAGGGTTTAGCTATTACTGTGGCTAAAGCAAAACCTCCTCATAGAAAAATCATCAGCATTTAGTGAGAACAGATGCTTCAAACTGAATTTCAGACTGAAACATATACTCCTCTAAATCAGGGTCATGTTTAACTGTAAGGCAGCTGAACTGCTTTTCTATTGCATATGGAGGGAGTATCTGGAGCTAAGCTTCCTTTTGAAGCAATGATGTTTTGTTCTCCAGAATTATATTCAGTCTGTGGGGAAATTATTCAAATAATTCTAATCACCCGGATGAAATGTTGTCCATTTATCTGAGTAAATATGCTTTAAGTGCAGCAGTTGAATGCTGTTGGAAATTTATATTCATTTCATTCTTTGTTTTTCTTGTGAAGCAATGCATCTGTAAATGGTCCAGTCCTATCATTCAGTTTAAATGTTGGTGTATTCTATGTTAATTTAAAACTAATGTTTTGGTTTTGCTAATCAAAGTACTATAGCTCCAATGTCAGATGTTAATGGCTAAAATGAAGGGCACATGTAAGTGAAATAGTATAAAAAAGATTAAAATCATTTTGAGTTTGTGTAATTGACCCTATAATTTTTGCTTCATGAATCACTAAGTCAAACCTACAAAATGCATAGTAATGAAAGATATTTAATTTGAGAGAGCAGTAAAAAGATACTGTTTTAAGTATATTGTGTAGTTGTCTGTCCTTAAATAGTATTGAGTAACTCAAATATCTCAGCTAAAATATATCAGAATCCTAAACAGAGTTAAAGACAGCTACAACACTCTGTTGCAATCATATTAGTTAAGCAGGTCCTACTACCTTTATCTTTGTGGCAAAAGGACGTGCACGTGGTTATACTGAAGATAGCAGCACACTTTGATCCAAAACTGTATTTTGATCTGGTTTTACAAAGTAAAAATTATATAAATGAAACTTGTTCAAAGTCAGCTGTTGACTCCATCTTATTATCATACTTCTGATATATTTATGCAAAATGCTATTGAGCTATAACTGATGCTTTCATTTGAACTAAGAATACTCCAACTTCTGCTTGAAATGACACTATATGGCCCATGGACAAGAGTATTCATCTGAAACAGTGGTACCATTTCAACAATCAGACTGAGAGACTGGACTTGCATTTAGCCAAGGACTTTCCACAGCACAGTGGGTCATAAATTTTAGCAGAAAAGGATGAGTTACTATTCATCCTAAACTTAGTCCCAATCAATGTGTTTCTTAACACCTCAGACTGATTTTTAAATTATTGTTTTCTAAGAATCTACAGACCTTGCATGAGTCACACAGTGACATTTTGTTATAAAGCAGTAAAATTGTTCGGCATTGGTTTTGTAATAGCGTGCTTACGTGGGCTGGCCCTTGAAACAGAAAAGGCCCTGACATCAACCAAAGCAGAAATGTTTCATACTCACCAGGGTCTCTGTCTCTTTTTCTCCTCTTTTCTCTCTGTTCCTCCCTCTTCAGCTTTCAATGTGTCTCTCCCTCTCTTCTCTCCCTCTCCTTGCCATGATTTTCCACAGGGAAACCACATAAAAAAAGATCCCAAGCTGCACATTTCTTCTATTTGGCTCATACCTCTTAGACCAAGTTAATTTACTTTCTTCATAGACGAAAGAAAAGGAAGATGTAAACCAGATGGACAAGACAAGACAAGGGTCCTACCTAACTCAGAGCAGCTGAAGTGCCTGCCTCTGATCTGGATTAAGGGAGCATTTTGCTGTTACAGATTAAAGGCAAAACGTTAAGATGTCCTGCAAGACCTATTCCAAGAGTGAGCCCTTAGGAATTCTGCAGTCCCTACAGAAGCTGTAAGATCTGCTCAGGGATTCCTTCACTAAATTCAACACTATTTTAAATTTTTAAAGGATAAGTCACAGTACATAAAATTATTTTAATTATGCTACAATTGATCCAAAAAGAGAAAATGACATATACAGAAGAACTTCTGCAAACTCAATCCGGAAACATTTCCAGATTCACAATTATTTTAATTTACTGACAACAGATTTTTTAAATATTTTTTCAGTAATCATTGAGAGCAATTCCTCATATCAATGAGAATCAATACATACTTTTTGGAAGCTTAATGCTTTCATTTAAGGCTCAACTTATCTTTATACAGATCCAGACACTCAGGATGCTACCAAGAAGTAATGAAGTTTCTTTACATATATGTCTCAACTCCAAGCAAGGATCAGGTTTAGTATGGTATATAGTGATATACCATGATATATTTAGGACTAGTTACATTAAAACTGATCTCCAGATGTTTTTAGACCAAAATAAATAGGCTGTAAATAGGTCTGAACTAGAGATGTATTGTTATGAGCCAGTACATTTCACAATCCTATTCATAAATGTACTGAAATGTGTTAGCCCTCTTTATTTCAGTCAGAAGGTTGTTGTCCTTTCTTTCCCCCAAACAAACTTTATTTTTCTGGTGGTCACAAACTTGTTTCTAGCCTAGATTTATTCATGACCTATGTGCACTTACTTCTTTTTATACCAACATTACCTGTATATGTGTTTCTTCTCATTTACAAGTGTTAAGTCCTTGAAGAATTTAAAAAGAGCAGTTGTATCTATTCTCAGCTACTCTCTTGTTAAAGTACAAAACTTGGCATTGGATCCTCTAAGGTATTTGTCTACCTAACTCTTATTAAGGTCTCACATTGCCACTGAAACCATTAGGCATTAGGCTACTCAGTAGGAGTTCAATGTCTAAAGTGCTTGGGGAGGCTGAACTGAAGCATCTTTTCAGCAAAGCTATTCTTTCCTTATCTTTCTTGGACATTGATAGCACTGCACCAAAGATAGAAATTTCTCAGTGCCTTACAGAAGGCTATTAATATTTTCCAAAGTCTTTAGTTTAATTTTGGCTATATCTCATGTTAAGTTTACCCTTCTACAAACTGAAGTGTACATGAGGTACTGTGTCCGACTGCATAATCAAGACTTTCTTCCCATAATTCTTTCCAGAAAAAAATCTATTCTAAAATTATTGCTACTAATCTTTAATTGTATACCTGTAATTATAAAATTTCATCCTAGAATGTCTAAGGCACTTTTGGACACTCAGTTACTACTACACACTATTAGATCCATTTCCGGCTATAGACACCCTCTAGCTTGACATTTCCACAGCTTGATGTCATCAACAAAATTACTATTCCTCTTGGTTCTGGTCTGTAATTCCACTAGTCATATCTCTCCAGTCTTGCAATTCATGTCTTCACACAATTCACCAGTGTTTGCTCCAACATGGCAGCTGTGGTTTTGAGCAAGATTTGGAAAATGGGAAAATACAGAGCGGTATAGCTGAAACTTTGTTTGGTCATGCACTGATCTTCATACTTCTTGTGCTACTGCTCTATTTCCCAGCACAATTAGTGGTTTCCCATGTGGTACTACATCAGTGTTTTACCATTTTATCTGTAGATTGGACTATTTAGAAGATCAGTTATCAGAGATAAACTTAGTCTGGCATGATCTACCTTCAGTTTAATTTAATTTTCTATGAGTTTAATTGTTCTTTTCATCTGATCTGCTTGATCAAAGATGTGAGTGATCTTCTGAATGATTGATTTATCTGCATATTTTTCCCCAGTAGACTGACTCCAAATTTAGTGTGATTCCTCCATCTGAAAATGTCAGCCTGGAGTACTGGCTCTCTTGACCTCTCCATGACTTCAGACCACCTCAAAAATTCACAACTTGCTGCTAACTGAAGCCAGTCAGAGTCAAGCTTTTAGCAGCTCTTTTTAACACAGTAATTGGATGTTAAGATTTATCTGCATCATTCAAGCAAAAGCATTTAAGTGTCACTGTTCTCGTTATGAAAGGTTAGAAAAAGTGTTGCACCATTAAAAATACAAATGTAAAGTGCACTTAAACACTGACCAAGTTGTTATATGGATGAAACTTAATTACCTGTTGTCCATGAAATGTAACATGCTGCAGAAAAATACTCAATCACTGAGGCACAATCAATTCTGTTCAGGCATTAGCCAAATCCCTAAACTAGAATGCTAAAGGACGTTCATTATGTCCTTGTCTATATCATCATCAAACCAAAAAGGAAAATGTTTGTGTACTGGTCCAAAGGACATTCCAAAGAGCATTCCCTACTTGAATACACATTACAGAAGATTTTGCCTTTGTATTTAATATTACAAACCCAGGGAAAAATATCTGGTAGTGACAGAGACAAAATCAGATTGAGAGTCTCTCACCACCACACCACTCTTCCAATTAAGTCCAAGCATCAAATGCAAGAAGTTGTATGTTTTTTGTGTACTTACTATGCCCTTGCTTAGATGAATGCGAACAATTTTCTTACCAATATTTTACAAATACCAGAAGAGATCATAGAATCAAGAATCAGAGAATGATTGAGGTCAGAAGGGACCTCTGGAGGTTATCTGGTACAAGCCCTCTGATCAAGCAGGGCCACCTGAAGATGATTGCTTGGGACCATGTGGCTTTTGACTAACTCTGAGGATGGAGACTCCTCAACCTCTCTGGGCAACCTCCTTGATGGTGCCAGTCAAGATCATCATCACCTTCTTGATCACCATCACAGTGAATAAATTTTTTGTGATGTTCAGATAGAACATCCTGTATTTCAGATTGCTCCAAATATCACTTGAAGGATTATGAAAGATTAATTAATCTGAGTTCCGGGGTTATTTTTGGGGGGTTGGTTTTTTTGCTTGGGTTTGTTCTTTGTTTTTTTTATTTTTTTCCACCTGCTCTTGAGACATAAAAAGTGTTATGAAATTGCTTTCAGGAAAATTAAAATTTTCCTGAATTGTCATTCAGGAAAATAAATGGGGTTTCTCTTGAAGTGCAGTGATAAAATACTGGATTTCACAGTGTGCGATTATACCTATAAGCTCATACAGGGCTTCTCCTGAAGGTAACTTCTTACACCTGCACCAGATAACCCAGGAAATCTCAGGGGACATTTTAAAAACCAGGGTTCAAATAACTCCCCTTGTTCAGTCTGCTAATTTCCCTTGACAAATGTGGGTAAGGACGTTGATGAAATGTCAATAGAGAACCTTTGTTACATCCTTGGCAAACAGAAAAAATGCCAGGTTTTTTCAATTGCTTTTCTATTTTATTACTGATCTATCACATGAATAATTATTTCAAATTTTAAATTTTGTTAACTCAAACCCTAGAAATTGGTCTCATAATCTTGAAGCTAGCATCAATTGAATACATTGTAGTTGTTAATTTAATGGAGTCAAAGCAAAATATAAACTTATTTGCAAGTTATAGGAAATACATTAGCAGATATAGTCCTGTTATAGCTCCAGGAGGAAAAATATATTAAGTATATTAAAGCTCAAACAAAAGAAAATGCTGATGTATCCATTTCGCTGATGTTTACTTTTTTATGTATGCATACTTTTATTTTACATTGTTTTCATAATTCATTTTTTAAAGTTTTGATTTTTTAATAGTGTTTTTAGCTGGCTACTAATAGATAATACAGATAATTAAGTATATTGCAATCGCTAAGTCTGATATGAATTCTAGCACAACTAATCCAGCAGATCTGCACTTTTATTCTTCCTGCTCCTTTCCCCCTACCCCCAGTTCCTTTCCCACTCAAATGGCCTTTAATGAGCTCTCACCATCTGATGACTGCTGGAGACTGATATCTCATTTATAAAATATTGTAACTAGTGCTGAAAGGAAAGCAGAGCAGATTAAATTGAAGAGATTTGCAAAGCTGCTTCTTGGACAACCATCAGTTTTGAATATACATGTTTAGATTTACCAGAGGTAGCAGGAGCAAACTATGTGACTACCTCTTATTATAATTTGCTCATTTACACTTTAATGAAAAAATTATTATGCTGTATCAGTTCTTCTCTGCTACCATGATAAAACTTGCATTTATATAACCTGCAATCGGTTTCACTATGGGCACAAGGGAAAAATTGATTTTGAGATGACAACCACAAATAGGTTTTTTTTACATACAGACTGGATTCGAAAGTTTACAAATTGTTTGTCACAACATACAAAAAGGAAGGTGAATTTAGAGGTGTGTCCACAGCAATTATTACTGTGTTGAGGGCTAAAATGGTTGGAATGAATAGGCATGACATCCATGTTCCACTTTTCCGAGCTATAGCACAGATTTTGCTTCCTGTGATTTACTTTGCTGCTATTCTTCTTTGTCAGAAGATATAACTGCACCAGATAAAAAAGTGTATTTCAATATGAGATCAGTTAATTCCAGCAAGCCTGAGATATTTTGCTAAATGGTCCTCGTGCATTTTCATTATATAGGTATCACTTTTTCCATAGAAATTTCTTTCAATGTCTATAAATAAAGACATTAAATATCATTTGTTCCCATCCTTGGGAATCTTTTGAGGCCTAATTTTTCAGGTTTCCAGTGGAAATAGAGAAATTATATTAAATCTCATTTTTTCTTCCCCTTCATAGAACACTTGCTGGTTTCCTTTTTCTATTGACAATTGACAGTTACTCAAAGCAGTTAACAAATTTAAAGGTCAACTGCAGAATATGAGAGTGGAGAAATTAATCTTCCCACACATCATACTTAAGTCTTTTACAAAGTGCTCATGCCTTTTTTCTTCCTCATGAGGAAGAACTAAAACTTACCTAGATCTGTAGCTTTACCTTCCTAAATCCATTGTGCTGACTGAATGATACAGTTTTCCTAGTGACATAGCCCATATCCCCAACAGCTCTCTGCAGAAGGATCTACAGTAGAAATAACTTGGATAGCAAAATGCAGATGTACGTTTTTTCCCAGCTTCTTTTAAGAAAGAATAACATGATATTCTTCTATATCCAACCTTTTTTTCAGCACCTAACCTCTCTATCATTATATTTGCAACTTATCATGATCACTGTGTTCAGAAAAGGGCTTCAGAGCCACAGCCATACAAGAGGTAGGATAAGAATGGGAATCATAAGCTAAGCTGCTGTACCAAACTGGTACTGTAAGTAGTCTGAAACATTTTCCTCACACCATTTTTGATAACGACTGAAATTACTCTAGCTCCTTAGCTTTATCCCATAAACAGACTTTCCTAATATCCTGGTGATGATGCAAATTGGTAACTTTCCACACATAGGAGTTCTGAACTCCCTTCCCATCAGTTCAATAGTTCTACTAAAATGTTTTTGTTAAATTCTGATCACATGAATATAAACTCATTCTATTGTTTCTTTTCTAGCTTGACTTTTATTGAAGTTAACAAAAAAGTTATATCTATAACTATAGATCTTTGCTTCACTTATTTTGTTGTTACAGTGTCAGAATCTGAGAGTACTTACAATACTTACATATAACTGCTTTTTTTATTGTGAAATTTGTTTAAATTTTCTGCCCTTTTGTTTAAATTCAGTCCTTGGAAGATATTTAAGATATAGTAACTAACAGCATTCCCAAAAAATTACTCTGGTGTTGATTAACTTCTACTGGAAACTAAATGACGCATTCCAAAGCATTTTTTAAACTAATTTTTAAAATTTTAAATTCATAAAATATTGAGTTTCTCAGTTTTAAATAAAAATTAGCAAACACAGTGTCAGTTCTTGGTAAGAGAGTGAATTCACAAAGATTTAGGATTCAGGCAATGATAGTTCCACATCATGCAGCAAACATTGTTTACTTAAATTCTGTTTTCACAGCTAGTAACATCTCAGTGATTCAAATCATGTCAACTGCTGCTGCAGCGGCCCTCTTGAGAGGAGGGGAGTGTAATAAAGGTTTTCAATTTGTCTGCACTGGTTTAGCTGCGTAGAAAACATCAAGTGGAGCTTTCAAATTTATAATGAATATTATTAAGGAATGTATTTATAAAAATGCATACTTGAAATATGAAAATAAGATTGGAAACAATGTTGTGAGCATTCAGCCATATTTGGGAGGAGGGTTGTATTACTTAGATCAGAAGGCTACTACTGAAATTTAAGTCTCTCTAGTATTTTCATCATTTATTTTTCTGTATACTTCAATTAACAGCTGGCAAGCACATCCACATTTATTTCCAGACAAGATGTGTTGTCCAATTGTTAGTAAGCTTTCCTTTTGTGGTTCAGTTCTTTCAAAGAATAGTCTTTGAGGGCCAGGGAAAGAACTGTGCAGGAAAAGAACTGTGGTGCCAGGCAGAATTAAATTGGTTTGCATATCTGCCAACTTGGCCATTCTTGGAAATTCAAAACAGCAAAACATGCAAAGAAGTTGTCTTCTTTTAAAATTTAAGTCTTGAAGATGATATGACGCATAATTAAGGACACAACATCAGTGTCTGAGGCACAAGATCGTTTTTTCTTTTGTTGGCTGTACTTCATTAAACATACCCAGTGTATGTTAAAGAGAGTGGCAAAGCATAAATTACTGATTATTTGAATTAATTATTTACACTAGTGAGGTATTTGGGCTACACTGACAAAGTTATGGATTTAGACAGAGTCCTCCACTGGTGCTCCAGGGACTTTCCCTCATTTGCTTGGAACATTTCTGTGAGATTTTCTTCCCATTTTAGCTTTTCAGCACCAACACAGAATTGTGCCTTGGAAGCTGAATATGGAAGCAAAGTTCTCATCAAAGGCACTAATAGAAGGAGTAGTAAGAAGGCTGGATAATGACAATCGGAAAGGGACACAAAAGGCATGTAGAGAATTAGAGAACACATGGATTTGGTTTTCTGTATTACCTCTTCAATAACACTAACAAAAGGAATTTGGGAATCCAAAGCATAGCTTGCATTTATGCTACTTGTTCTAGAAATGACTCCACGTGCTTACTTCAAAATATCACCTTTACAAGAATCCATAAAGGGAATAATAAGAAACTGGTGTTCCGTTGCAACAACCTGCCTTCCTTCTGTTCCCAAGCCTGGCAGAGGACACATTTAAATTTGATGAGGTGATGCAAATTGTGACATGTCCTTAGCAGATCAGAAGAGGACTGAAAAACTGTGGAATTTTCTTAGTCATATTTATTTTCATCATTCTGGACATCATTCTTTTAAAGCATTTAAACCATCAACTATTGTATTTCTTGATTTTTTGACCTCCATTACTGAAAATCTTTAATGTGATATTCCACTTAAAACAAGAAAGTAACTTTAGTTAATCTGCAGAGTCATTTCTTGGTAGCTTGGAACAACCTTAAGATATTTACCACCAAATTTGGATAAATAATACGGTAGAAGCCAGAAGAAGATACAGCCTGAAGTTTCTTTAAAACTTAACCTCTATGCAAATGAGAGGAAGACAAATAAATAAAGACTGTATTCACTAAATAGCCTTCTCTCCTCCCAACAGCATAAGCATAAACTGACTACAGGGTGGAATTTTTCCACAGCTGGAACCACACAAAATTTTGATCCCAAACATCTACATGCTTTCCCACAATTTTTACCTTCCCTTCCCGAGGGCATTCACTACCATTACATCCTGAGGTCCTTCTTATTGCAGTCAATGTAGAAGAAAGTAAATGTGAAATTCTTGTCTTCTTTAGAAGTATTTTATTTTATTTTATTTTATTTTAGTCCCCCAATCTTGTTTTAACATTTAAATAATATCAGAAGGCAAAATGATAATTTGATGTTTGTTTTGTGCATTTTAAAAATTTGCATTCATATAGTAGATTTTATGCAATACAAATATATTAGCATTAGAACAGTTTCTAGATTATTTTTTTAAGAGCAGATTGTTGTGATGCATGTCAAAGGCAAGTGATTTCTGGATGCTGAAAATCATTAGACTAGAAGAACATCCATAGTCTGATCTAGGGTTGTTCAAATTAACTTTTCTCTTGGCAGGTAAAAAAAGAAAAATCTAGTATAAACTGTTTCAGGTGGAGCACTAAAATATTTTTTGCTGTGTTTTGTTTTCTTGAGACACAAAAATTTGAAAAGGCTCCCTCTGTATTAAAAATATAATTATATTTAAGCTAGAAATAAACATTTGGATATTTGTAACAGAAATAACTCATCATAAAATGTAATAGTATTTCATTTTACTGAAACCCAGAAGTTATGGGATATGAAAATCCCAGGCTCAGTTCCTTCTTCTGCCTGAAACATATCTATGATCTTCTACAAGAACATTCTAGTTCAAATTATTTTTGAGAGAGGAATGCATTCATCCTTGGCTCTCTTTCAAAACAAATCTTTGCTAATTGAGCTGCCCCCTTCTGCTTTCTCACTGCACAAGCACTAAACTTGGTAAGAAATGACAGAGTTTCAACAGGAACAAAACAAGATGACCCATACCCGACCACGTCAAAAACATAAACTGTGACTTTCAAATGACAACGGTAGCAATTTATTCAAATATCTGGGCTAAAAGAAGTAAGAAAGACACCAGTAAGAAAGTCTAGAGGTAGGAATAAATGAAGAAAAATGTTCTAAAGAAGCCCAGGAAGAATTAATATTCAGGCAACATGAATGAATTAGACAATTGTTGTAATTCTTATTTCAGGGTTTGCATAAAACTGATGGGCAAAAAGCTAGGAGGACAAAGAGGCTGAGATATGTTTAACATTTCTCAGTATCAACCGTTGCATTCTGACTGCCACACTATCAGGGCATAAAATTGCTATGAGAGCTATTTGCTGTGCTGCAGGCAGATGATATGAGCAGTACGCTGAAGAGGAATAGTTCTTTCTAAATATGCCTATCCATGTACTTATTCAGCTTCTTTTCCAGATACACAGAAACTGAGGGAAATCATTCAACAACATAAAAAAAAGAAACCAACCAACCAACCACTCACACATAAATGCAATTCACTCCATTTCTGTTGTCCAACCACCACAACTTAATAAATGAAGTACAGGGCAATGCAGAGCAATTTGCAAGTGCAGTTTTTGACAGAATTTTTTTTTTGCCTCTGTGCAGTTTCAAACCTGTCCTCTAAGGTCTGTTTAGGCCCCATAAAGCAGGCAAGAAAGCCTTGCACTGAAATCCATGACCTAGAGCCCTCTTCCAACTGTGCACCAAACTACAGAAGCATTTCCCTTTTGCCTGAATCTGTGTTACTTCTGTTGCTACTGGTAGCATTTATTACTCAAAGTGGCACAAAGTGTGGTGAGAATTCAGAACACATGGCTATACCCCAGCTCAGGTAAAGACAAAAGATTCCAGAGCTACTCCAAGAAAAGTGTATGAGAATCAAGTTGCAGGTGGGAAAACAGAGAATTCAGTTCTCCCAAATACTGGATTAGTGCAGTAATTGCAGAGTTATTGGCCAAATTTTAGTAGTAGTACTCTATCTAAAAGCATAAGTGAAATGAGTATGGCCATTCCTGGTGTACCTTGCACACCACTCAATCATGTCAATGTTTACTAGGAAAAATCTGAGCACACCTGCTGGAAATAAAAGAAATGAGAATGTAAATCTTATGGAGGTTCTTAAAGATGTTAAAAGAAGTATTGAGCTGATCACTGATTTCAGGATGGTTATTCCCATACAAGGATTGATGATCCTTAAGCATACAGTGATTTTAGCAATAGAATCCTAGGCAGCTAGAATCTAGGTGTGAGTCTTAAGAACACAGTCTTTGACTTAGACCAATAAATTTGAAATAGTATCAGTTTTAGTGCCTTTATAAATCAGCAACTGCAGCAGTGCAGCAGCATTTCCACTAACAGGTGATTTCTCAGTGATTCCCTCTGGTGACAAACCCATTTACCTTACATGTCAACCCTCCGGTGCGGCATTGGTTCACTGCAGCATTTGATCAAGGTACCATCTCCTAAAACAAGATCTGCATGTGCTGCTGCACAGTTTCACAGTCACCCTGTTCTTTTGTCAAGTAAACCCTAGGTTTCTTTCTATTTGAAGGGTTTTTTTTTTTTCCTAAAGAAAATTCTGAAGAAACACTGCTCTTATGACAAAACGTTTGTCATTAACAGGACTGTATAATTAGACCAAAAATTATAAGGAATAAAACTATTACAGACAGGTCCTTTTTCTATCACCAGCCCGAGTAAAAAAATATATTTTTTCCTCCTAAATGATTGCAGCATCAAAGGAGTCTCAATTTGAGCTGACTTTCAGCAACTTTGGGAAATGACCCTTCATGATACTGTGGGCAGGTAGAAAATTTATGAGTATGCTATCTGGGTCTCTAAATTGTCCTCAAGTGCCACTTATAAAGTTTTTCAGAATGGATTATTTACAAGGTTCCTGAAAGTAGAACATATAAATTCTACTTCTACAACATTTCTATCAATGACAGGATTTTTATGTGAGAAAAACAAAATATCTTATCCACTATATTTATAGAGGATAACCAGATAAGGAAGTTAAAGAATCGTTATTAGTCCAAACATTTTATTACTTTTTAAAAACAAGTAATTTTTTTTTCCTGAAGTGTAGGAATAGCTAGGAAAATGTGCCTGGGTCTCTACAAAAGTCTTGAAGTAAATATATTCTGCAATGTGGTTAAACAACAGAAGGGTGCTTTGGCACCATGTAATTGATTTGCTTTCCCTTTGCTACTGAGGACTTCCAAGGAGAAAAAGATCTCTTCTACTTGATCAGAAGTTGCTGCTGTTACTAATGTGGCTGAAGTGTATTGTAACCTGTTATAATGAACTCTCTCGCTAGAAATGACCTCTACTTAGTTACTCCTTAGAAATGCTTTACTTGATAGCATAGCAGGAAGTTTTGTCTGCAGATTAATGAGGAAAGAGTGTGTTCAAGAAAAAAAAAACAAACAAACAGTCTGCATCATTTATTTTTAATCCTTCTCTTTGTAAGAAGCATCAGAAACAGAACTAGTGGTGTAGGTAATGAGGGGACATCATTGAAAAATGAGATTTAAACAATTAGAGAATGAAGAAACTGGGTTGAATATGCAAGCTGCAATACAATACTTATTATCATCTTGTAGGGACAGCATTTAAAAAGAAGGTGAAGGAAGTGTGAAAAAGCACTAGTTTACCTCCTTTTTGTTGTTCTACTTGCATACAAACTATCATATTTAGATATAATTTTGATATTATAGTTGGTTTCTCTCTCAGTTTATATTTTGCAAATCAAATAAGAAATCTGTCAGTAAAGACATTAAAAGTTTGTCTAGTACACCCAGATATGCTGGGATTAGGAGCACGTATATTTTATTATGAGCAAGTATATTTTGCTAGCCTCTCACTTTGATCACTGCAAAAAATATTAAACTTTCAGTTTTCAAAAGAAAGGGAAAGGGTCAAGTGCATTATTATTGTATTCCTTGTTTGCTTTTAGGAAATTTGTAATTGTCCCTTCCATAAAACTTTGAAGTACTTCCAAGTATTTTAAAACTCTGCAGCACAGAGGCATGGAGTATAATATGATAAGAGAGATGATAGGCCATATCTATCAGGTCACATAAAAGCTAATACTTAGATATTGATGCAATATATCCTAATGCTGTCTTTTGTGCCAAAGTGGTGCTACAAAATGCACATTTCTTTGATAACAGCAGGGAAAAAAGCCAACTGCTCTTTTAAGGAGGCAATAGTTTTAGAAATGTTAAATTGTGTAAACATTTATGCATATATGATACATGTACACCTGGCTATATATAAAGAACTTTTGTCATACATAACATAACTGACATACATCAGTTGTCACCTGGAAAAATACAATTTCATGAGGTGAATCTGTGTTTTCTACTTTTCAACATATTTGTGATATCTTTATGGATTGCAGCTGTACCCTGCATGTCTCCAAATAGGCTCAATTTCAAAATTTCTTCAAAATGAAAACTGGATATTTAATTCTCTGGCTTACTAAATGCTGCTACTAATTTATGTTGAGAACAGAACAATCAATCAGAACAATGTCCTATGTGGTAAAGGCATAGTTCTAACACAGGAATTACTGGACCTATCTAATGGAACTTTTTGTAATGCAATAAACTTAACTCTGCCTGAAGTAACATTGCAGGTATTTCTCAGAGTGAGGTGACAATGCCAATACCTGTTAGGATGGATTCACTTGCACTTTGTGTATCTCCAAGCAACCATTAACACATGCTCAGTTCCTGTGAGCAGTTCTGAAATTATTTTAGCTTTTGTCTGCGATTACATGAAGAGTAACAGAAGTCTTGCAAATACACCTTGCATTTTATTCATGTCCTTAACAAGAAAAAATAGACTAGGTGCAAAACTCACAGAAATCCCTAAGAAATGGGATTTTTTCTATTAACTTAAAAAAAAATTGTTCCCAGCCTTAGAACTCTCCTGTCAAGTCCTAGTATCTGGATACTGGAAAAGATCTGAGAAATTACTTTTTGAGAACCTATTCTGCAATAAGCTGACAGCTCCCACTTGCGCCCTCTTCATAAATACAATACAAAACATCAGAGTGCCTATTGGTGTCTGTAGATATCTAAAACTCTTTTATTATGGGAAAACCACCACAAAAAAATGTTATGGGCAAATAAGTAGTATACAAATGTGATACTCCTATAAAAATGAAAGAAATAAGTATTAAATATAGGTTTCATTTTGCTTTTCAAAATTATACACACATGACAGTTGTCAGGGTACTTCATGGCTGGAAGAATGAGGGAATGAAGGGAAGATTTTGAGTATGTGTTCAACTCCTTCAAGCAAAGAGGAATACTTAGCAGTGCCAAAATCTTCAGGATTACACATAATTTATCTTTACTACTTCATCAAGGCATTGTCTACTTCATCTGAATGTGTATCTTTGCCTGCCTGTCTGCTGCTGATTTCTTCATTTGACATACATACTTCAAGATGAAAAGCAGCACTAAGGTCAATGGAGTTTCATTAAAAATGCAATCCTAAAATACGGGGTACAGTAAAACTTACTGCAGGTCAAGCTGAAGAGCACAATGTTACAAGCATCAAGGTGCTAGTGACACCTTGATTTAACACCTAGAAATCAGCCTTTAAGCTAAGAAAACAAGAAACTATTAGCCAGTACAATTATTGGTTTTATGCCTTTCTGTATGGAATTTTGAAAAATATGCATGCAAATGCACACAAATGTTTACTCACGTGCTTGCCTGTATGCTATCTGATTTTGTAAATATATAATTTTGCTCTTAAAAAGAGGTTTTTCCTCATTTTTTTGCCTTAATTTAAGATTGTGGTTCAATCTTTTCAATTCTTTGCTTTGTAACGTGATTTTGTATTTCATTCAGAGGATTCTCACATGACTGTATGCAGAATGATTAAAGACAAAGATAGTTATAAAAGTTGCAGAAAACCAGGACATTTCATATACAAAACAGGTATAAATAAGCATAGTTAACTTAAGATGACTATTTATAAAATTCAGTTATATTTGCTTCCATCATGATTATTAAATTAAATTAAAGCCTAATTTCAGCTGAACTATTTGCAAGTGGTTTAAATTTTTATCAAATATTTATTAAAATGTTTTACAAAGTAGTTTCTTAAGGTAATTGAGGTGGAAGATTCAAATATACATTGTACTGACTGATTCGCACTTGACATAAACATCAGAAAATTCACCCAACAGAGAAAATATCTGTGTTTTGAAAGATTAACTTTACTTTACTATAGAGATCCCTGGTATGTGGTTGATTCTGGAGCTAAGACTGGACTGATTCTGGACTGATTCTATTTGCTAGAATATTTACAGGAGTTGAACCCATAATAAGTTCAATAATGACATTTTTAATATTAAAAAAAAAAAAAACCAGACAGAATACAGTCATTAAGTTCTACCTTGGTTTAACAGCAGATGATTTTTTGGTTGCCACATCTGTCTCCTAACTGCCAGAAACCCATCATGTCACAAGAGCATAGGAGGACACCAAAGCCTGATCAAGCATATGCACTCCAAAAGGAGAATTTCTCATTATCTAATTTTAAGAAGATAGTTAAGGTATGCAAGTTAGAAAGGCTGTGTTTTGATACTTACAACAGAGCTCTTCCAGAAGAGACTTTTCCATCCAGGGCTTAATGCAGTGAAATAAGAGATAGGATTCTTCTAAGAATCACTTTAAGAAAAGCCATCTCTTTCTGCCAGGTATGAACAAGGCATAGCAAGATTAGTGTACTAACTGGGATGCATGGAAATTTCTTTCAAATTAGGCAGCATGGGCAACTCCTAACATATTCAATCATTCCTAGCACAGATGAAGAGAGAGCACTGAGAGGACAATGGCAATTTTTTAAAGTCTGAGACTCTTAAATTTATTATTTTATCACAGATGTAAAATCATGGCACAGTCCAGGAACCTGAACAGAATTTCCAATTTTCTCCATCCAGAAGCCCCGTGATTCCCCAGACCCAGGGAAAAGTCATGCAGAAATGTGAACTAAGGATGTGATGTAGGGAAAAAAAAAAAGACATCCATTTGGATTTTGGCAAGATCAAAAAGCAGAAAATGTGAGTGCTTGATAGTGGAGAAATTCTTTGGGTAGAAAATAACCAGGGAATTTACTCGGTCTTAATAAGAAAGCATTTTGGAATTAAAAAGACAAATTAGTGGTGTCATTAGCAAAGAGGGAAGGTGTGCAATCCTATTATAGTTGTTTTCCACAAAGTTTAGCATTACTTTAATTGGAAAATAGCAGATCTTTGGTTGGAAAATGCTAAATTGCTCTAAAATACTGAATGATCCATGATATCAAAGTATTGCTAAATTACAATGAATCAGAATGCAGTGACTCTAAAGGAGAAGTTAAACATTCTCTCTTTAGGGTACTTATATAGAAAGTAATGTCATTTTTTATCACATGTATATTTTGTCTAAACAGTCCTGTGAAATAAATAAGACTTACAATCCCAGATTTTGATATGCTGTAACACACAGCTAGCTCTAATAAACTACCAGTCCTACCAAGCTGTTGATTGCTCATAATGACAATTCACTGATAAAAGTCTGGTAATCACCACTGAAATATTATAGAAATAAATAAATTTTGAGGGAAAACGTGTGAGGAAAAAAATAAAACCCAGGCTCCTTGCAGCTTGAAATTCAACATCAGAACTATTTATCTTCTGTCCTATCCCCATAATATTTTTACAATATGAAAATGACAAAGTAGAGTTGTTAGCTTTTCTAGTCTAAGTGAATTTAAAGAGAGCAATGGTAGACAGAAAACATTTATCAGAAAGATGTGTTAGGTGATCAAGCAGAGCTTTTGCATTTCTACCTTTTATAACTTTACAACTTCCTATAAGGCATGCTGCCACTTTCTTATACTGCAAAACTCCAAATAATAATTTTACATTTCCAGTGGTGACTGTTGGGATAATAGGAGCATTTTGTGTCACAGGCTATTGGCCCCTGCTTGTCTGTTCTGTAACTGAAAAGAAGAATCTGGTAAATGTTAGGAGCGTTTCAGTAAATTTGAGCAGCATAACAAATGTCTTATTTCAGTAATAATATATGTAAACTTATATTTATCAGTCTTTAAAGTGAATGACACAAGAAAATACCAGAACCTAAGTAAATAACTATCTTCTCAGTGAAGGAATCTAACTTCTTGCAGAAAAGAAATTGGATGCCATGTTTTAATGTCAGCATTTAATACTAAACTCTAGAAAAACTACGCCTGTCAAAACCTGAATTTTTCATTTATGCTTTTCTGTTCAAGGTGCCCTTTGTTTTAAGTACAAAAGTGATCATATGTGCTGCATTGACTTGTCTCAGCTATCAAACAGCTTCAGAAAAGAAAAAGTGTCTGGATCTGGAAAGCAACGAGGAATTCCTTCACACTTTCAAAGAGCTCCTGAAGAGAGTTTAGAGGAAGATGGCACTGTAAATAATGCCTAGAAGAATTAACAGAATAAAAGGAAATAGCTAGATCATTTCTAATGATTCATACAAAGAGAATTTCTGAAAATAAATAAAATTAGGAGTTTTTAGGCTGCTTCCACCACATTTTCTTTGTAAAGTAAAAATAATAATTTTAACAACATTTGTCAGGAAAAAGGTTATTTCTTAGTAACAGGGTCTCCTCTGGTACTTATGAGAGAGATTTATTATAGTCAAGAGGACATTATTGGCAATTTTGCGGGAAAAATGCACTAGTTTGTTCCTACCTTAACTGAAACCATTGGGGTTTTCTCCATTGATTTTGATGTAATAGGATTAAACCTTCAGTATTTCAAGTTATTAAAATTTAGAAGACTGATTCTGAATCCTGCTTTTATGCTAGCAGTGGCCATATCCCTATGGGATTATTCAGAAGATGACCACCTAATGCATCTTTAAGTCAAATAAATTGCTTTTGTTAATGTTGTTTACCTTCACTGTTTATCCGATGAGAAACTATCTCAACTGGGGACAAAGTGAAAGAAATAAAACAAAGAAAAGCAATTTTTCCTCTTGTGTGCTTGCAGCCAAAATTTTACAATACTGTGCATTTCAAGTACAGACTTGAAAAGCACTGCACAGTGATTTGAAGTAAAAATCAAGCTAATCTTTTTAATTTTGATTTCCACACTGAGAAGTGTAAATGCAATTAAGAACATGTCCGAAATATACTGATAAATGTTACCATTTAAAACATCCTTAATGCTGTGTTGTTATTTAAAATAAATTACAATAAGCTAGTAATATTATTATGTTTTCTAACTGCTCTGATCGAGGTTCAATACGTAAGTAGGAAAAGATGCATTTTATGGTTTACACTATATGTGGAAAAAAAATCTTAATAGACTTTTTTTCAGCAAAAAATCTGTTTGATAGTTGACTGCAGTTTCTGGGGATTCAGCTCAGTCACCTCTCTCCCTTCTGTGTTTCCATATCCTGTTTAAAGTTCCTTTAAAATGTATTACCTTCTCCCAAGCCCACCACACACCCTCTGCCTCTATATTTCTAACTATATTCAACTTCATTTGTCAGGCTAGAATATTCTTTGCTAGCTATAACTGAAGAGAAATCTTTGTTTTGATTTTAGTGAAATTTTTCATTGATTTTTCAGAATGACATTGTGGATCACTGAATTCACTGCAGACATCTAAGATCTCAGTGCTTCAGAGCAGGGACCAGCTCCATTGCAATCATAGAACAGAATTCAGAATCAGAGAATTAAAGTTGGAAAAGACCTCTGGGAACACAGGCTCCAACTTTGGACTGAACATCATCATGTCAACTAAATCACAGCACTAAATGCCACATCCAGTTGTTTCTTGACACTTCCAGGGATGGTGACTCCACCCCCCCCCGGGCAGCCTGTTCCAATGCTTAACCACCCCTTGAGTGAAAAAAATTCTTCCTGATGTCCAACCTAAACCTCCCCTCATACAACTCAAGACCATTTCTTCTTGTTCTGCTGATGGTTACCTGCAAGAAGAAGCTAATGCTCCATCTTGTTACAGCCTCCTTTTGGTAGTTGTAGAGAGCAATAAGGTCCTTCTTGAGCCTCTTTTTCTCCAGGCTAAACAAAACCAGCTCCCTCATCCACTTCTACATGACTCACTCTCTAGACACTTCACCAGCTTTGTAGCTCTTCTCTGGATTCACTTCAACTCTTCACCAGTGTTAAGAACAGGGAAATTATCACTTCCATGTTCCTGCTGGCCACACTATTTTTGATACAGGCCACGAGGCCATTGGCACTCTTGGCCATTGGGGCACATGTCCCATGTTCAGTGGCCATCAACCAGCACCCTCAGGCCTTTTTCTGACAGGCATCTTTCCAGATACTCTTCCCCCAACATGTAGCATTGCATGGGGTTGTTGTGACCCACCTGTAGAACCTGGCACTTGACCTTGTTAAATCTCATAACCCTGGTCTCAGCCCATCTCTCCAGACTGTCCAGATTCCTCTGTAAAGTCTTCCTATCCCCTAGCAGATCAACAATTCCATACAGCTAGATGTTGTCTGCCACTAACTAAGGGTGCACTTGATCTCCTTGTGCTTGTCATGCACGAAGATGTTAAACAGGGCTGGCCCCAATGCTGAGACCTGGCAAACACCTCTAGTGACTGCCTGCCAACGAGATGAGACACCATGCACCACCACTCTCTGGGCCTTTCCTAAATCCATGCTGGCTGGGCCTGATGTCTGGGTTTTCCTGCATGTGCTGGACACTGAAGTTGATCTGCTCCATAATGACACCAAAGTCAGGCTGACAGGCTTGTAGTTACCCAGATCCTCCTTTGTAGCAGATGTGCATCACATCTTGTAGATGTGCATCACATTGGCTAATCTCCAGTCCTCTGGAACCTGCCTGGTTAGCCAGGATTGCTGGTAAGTGATGGAGTGTGGCTAGGAGCTCTTCTGAATGAGCAATAATAAAATGATGCCTTTTGTATTACTGTTATCTATCATCCTGCCTTGAAATATTTCCAAATTTGTTGAAATAATTAATCTCTAAAACAATCTTAGATTATACATCTTAGACCACATAGAGTTAAATTACTTAAATTCTCCCTTGAATCAGTCAAGTAAATATTCCTTCAGCAAGCCAAGAGGGAGGACCTCCACTACCAGTGACAGACACTTTAGGCCTGTTTCATCTCCAGGATGTGAGAACTTGTGGGACTTTCCTTAGAATTGCTCATTGTAGCTTCTCTGGAAACATCCAGCAGCTAAACTCCCTGATCTGAGATCTGAGATCCTACTCTCATGCTCTCACAGTCTTGTGGAGGTTTTCAAAGGGAAGAGGATGAGAACATGAGAAAATAAAAGTCCTATGCAGAAGACAAAGGTTAGCAGCCTCACTCTAGAAATGTATTAGTATTGTGCTGACCTATTTATTGCAGGCCTTGGAGAAAGTGTTGCGTATGGGGCAATGATTTCAGGAAAAAAAAGAAAAATAATTTTTTGGATAGCTGATTTCATGTATGAGACAGATGGAATAACATGGCTGGATATTTTCATGACAGTATTGCTCTGGTGATGAGCAACTTACTTAAACCAAAGATTTTTAGAAATGCTTACTAATGCTTGTTTTCTGGATTAACAACTTTGGGTTTAGTAATGAGCATTGGCAACTGAAATATGAAGTGGTTATTCCTATCATATTATTGCTATTTACTCATAAAAGAAAAAAATATCATCTTATTTGGTGGGTTTTTTCCTTCTGATATTTGATGTTTAAGGAATAGGTTTTTAGCCAGTAATAGTTTTGTATTTAATTCCTTGCTAATGGAAACAATTAACACGCTTAGATGGCAATTTGACACGATCTAAGGAAGGTGTGCTGCACCTCTCCATTGACAACAGAGGGTAATGGGATGAAAAGCTTAGGATAAATATACAACTGTAAAGTAGATATTATAAGACAGAGTAATTCAAAAGTGATTCATAATTTTTGAAAATCATTAAATTGCTTACTCTAAACTCACTTTTTTCCAATAATGTTGTATGATTTTTGTATGTCCAAAAAGTGTAATTTACCTTAACAAAGATTCTGAAAAGATAAATAACTTTGACTTTTTAAATAAGCAAGACACTGGGCTAGAATTATTACCACCGACAAAAAGAAATCCTAATGGAAATTTTATACCTGTCCATGAAAAACACTGAAAATGTGAATCCTAACAGCTTGTAGGAAAATGAATATCCAGCTGTAATTAGATTGCAATGTTCAGATACAGATAAATACAGTTTTCTGAACAACTGGAAAAACAAGGTTAAAATCATTACTGGAATTCTTGTGCACTTTTCATTGTGGAATAAAAAGCTAAATCAGAGGAATACGCAAAAAAAAAAAAAAAAAAAAGAAATTTTTGAAAATGTGTCTTTGGCCCTGTGACTTCCCCATGCAGGTCCTGTGACCTTCTTTGAAAGTCCAGTGATTCTAGATGCAAAATATTGTGTGACTTTGTGATGAAATAAAAGAAACTGCTGCCCAGCCAGTGGCAGGACAAAGAAAACAATATTTTTTCAATACATGCTGCTGAGCAGGGACACTATGCAGATTCTGAAAATAAACATTTAAAATCATCTGTAAAAAGACAAGAATGCCATCCTTAATTAAGAACTACCACAAGTGTTGTGATAAATTGAAGTTTGGAATCACCTAAGATACTCAGTAACATGAAAACATGACAGGATTCCTATATATGCCAGTCTGGGTGAGCTAATCAGTGGTTTTCCTTTTCCTCACCCTGCTGAGATTGATGTCATCAGCTTCATTTGAACTCCTCTCTGACACATGCCTTTTGCTGGTTACCAGGCAACCAGCATCATCGAGAAAGCTAAACATGTGCATCAACTATTATTCACATCAATGCTTTATATCAGAGTGCCTCAAAACATCTCTGCCAATTCACAGTTTTGGTTTTCCAGCCTTCAGTCCCTGAGGAATGGCTTCACATCACTAAATTCAGAAGAAAATGGGGATTAAATTTCTTCAAGCAAACAAAATTCTCTGAAAATTTTATTGAAAGTATAAATACATCTAGAATTCTGACAGCTTAATTTGTTTTTATTTTTTTTTCTTAAACCCAACAAACAAAACCTTAAACTTTCACTATTCATTTTGATCTCTTCAGGAAATCTGTAATGAAGCAGCACAGCTGAAGTATACATGAAGATTTGCACTCTTTCTCACAAGGATATGTCATTTCCTAAAGGTCTTGTAGAGGCTGGGAGAAGTGTGAAGAGTAGCATAAATACTGGGCTATTAAGAAATATATAAATAGAGAGATTCTGAAGTAATGAGATGAATCTATCATGCCATTCAGAGATATTTTTTCAGGTCGAAAATGAAAGCATAACTTCAATCACCATACAGCTTAACAACACTAATATTATTTTCTGTAAATCCAGTGGCATATACTGATCATGACTGTGATGTCCGGAGGCAGGTTTGGAAAAGTCTGTATATAGGTGAAATGGCTCCTTCTGTGAAGTTTACCAATTTTATTCACTGTTTATTTCTGATAGGAAGTGTCTATCATTATGATAATTAGCACAAAATTTGACAGGATTCTTGTTTCAGAAAGATTACATAGTAAAACCACCAAAGCACACACAGAGAAATATAAAAAGAGTGCATAAAAAATGAAATCAGCAGACATGGAACCTTTCTAATATACATTTTTATGGTCCAATGATTTTGTAAAAAAGAAACAGAGCTTTAGACAAAACAATAGTCCTTTGAAATGGAACAGTTGAAAAATACATTAGCACTCAATTTTGAAATATGTGCAGAGCTTTCTGATCAGAAGCTTTTGGAGTAACACTGCAGCTTCATTCACACTGTGTAAGTGGGATTTGTTAATCATCTCATATTAGGAGAAGAGTAGTTTCATAGAATATTTACACTAAGAACTAAAACCTTTCCTAACTGGAAATGTTATTTCAATAATAATTATTTTTGCCTCTACCCAGCTCTCAGGAGATCTCATCTGGAATACTTTTTCCAGTTCTGGGCTCCCCAATACAAGAGAGACATGGAGTTCCTGAGTGGGTCCAGCAGAGAACTAAGATGTTTGAAAGACTGGAGTGTGTCAATTACAAGGAAAGGCTGAGGGAGCTGGGCCACTTCAGCCTTGAGGAGAGATGGCTGAGAGGGAACTTCATCAATGTCTGTCAGTATCTGAATCGATGGTGCCAAGAGGATGAAGCCAGACTCCTCTTGGTGTTGACAAGCAATGGGACAAGAGGGACCAGGAAGAAACTGATGCACAGGAAGCTCTGCCTGAATATGAAGAACTTCTTTACTGTGTGGGTGAACATGAACTGGAAGAGATTGCCCAGAAAGCACATAGAAATATTCAAAAGACACAATTCTGAGTAATATGTCCTGCTTGAGCAGGAAGGTTGGACCAGTCGAGCTTGAGTGGTCCTTTCTAACCTTACCCATTCTGTGATTCTGTGATTTATTTCTTGGTTGTAATTTATTTATGTTTATCTCTGTATTCAAGTTTTTACTGTATTTTTTTTAATAAAGTCCATGATGAAGATTCTTTTTTCTTTGTGTATGTCATGTGGCAGGACACACGAAAATGACATAATTGCTTCAATTTTTCCAGATTAACAGTAAATTGAAGTGGAAACTGAAGATGTTTTTTCCCAGTTGTTTTTTTTACTGAGAGAATTCATCAGTAAAAACTATAGAGTCTTATACTAGTTCAGTTCATATCGAATTGGAATAAAAATTGACAGGATTTGGAAGCTGATTTACCAGTTGTGCTCCACACTAGTCGTATCAAATAGTGATTTGATTTTTTTTAACCTGAATCCTTTTATAGGTGGGATTAACTACATTAGACTCATTTCTTGAGTAATAACTTTCTACGATTTTCAAAACAAAAATATCTTTCAGAGTATGTATAAGAATATTCATCGGCAGGATCTGGGTCCAAATATAATGTTTTTATACACACACACACACACACACACATGCACGCACACACACTAGTGTATACAAACATAATCATACACATATAGCCCTATATATGTATGTTAACATATATTCCCCTCTCAACATAATAATTCTGTAGGGGAAAGCCATTATTAAAGTCATAGGCAGTAACTTTTGTCCTTTAATTATGACCTTGGCTGTTCACTTCCTGTGAATACAAACTCATCATCTTTCAGAGTTTAGAAGATTAGAGATCACAGGAATGCAAGATAACCCAAAAGTTACAAATACAGATAAATGCTTCAGTTCAAGCCCCTATGACCATCAAAATCTTATTTTAAAAGTTCACTTTTCATTAAAGTACTGTACCAATTAAGTGCTGTTCTGCAGAACTTGCTGAAGCTAACTTGAATGAAGAAAATCCTGGCACAGAATTGATATTGGAGAACTTAGATGGATCTTTTCAACACAAATTTTATTTTTTTGTGCTTTCATTTAATGCTAAAATGAAAATTTAATGCATGGGACAAAAAAAATCAGTCGTCACAAAGTAGGTGAAAGCTGACAGTGCAGAAACCAATATAAGTTCATAACCGGACTAGTAGGAGGTCTCCATTTACCTAAATATTAAGAATAATTCATTAACAATCAATTTGTTCCTGTTGCAATTGTTAGGAGAGTTCATACTTGGTTCTACTTATGTTCTCCTAAGTCACACAGTTTTCAGCAGGTCTATCAATCAAATTTAGTTCTATACTTGTGAACATATCTGTTGATCTTTTAAAAATAATTGCCTGAAAAAGATGAAATCTATAATATTCCTAAAATTTATAAAGATGACCTCAAGGATTGTACATGGAAGTATCCTTGATAGAAATGTTAAAGAACACTAGAGAAACAAATCAATTCTAAAAATATAAACCATATCTTACTGCCAGTAAAAACAAAAAAGATTTAAAATCAAAAACAAAAACAAAAAAACCCTCAAAGTAAATGAACCCATAAAAACATTTTAAAATTAAAAATTAAATAACTTCCTTCCCCAGCATGGAGGCCAGGCTGATAGGCCTGTAGTTCCCTGGATCCTCCTAGAGGCACTTCCTGTACATGGGCATAACACTTGCTGACTTCCAGTCAGCTGGGATCACCCTGATTAGACAGGACTGATGATAAATGATGAAAAGTGGCTGGGTGAGCACTTCCATCAGCTCCCTCAATATCCTTGTGTGCATTCTATCCTACCCCACAGATCTGTGTGTGTCTAGGTAGTGGAGAAGGTTGCTGACCATTTTCACTTGGATTATGGAGGCTTCTGCTTCCTGTTTACACAGGCAGTTGCTGATCAAATCTGGACTTGACACTACCCAAGACTTTGTCTTCTGCAGCTTTTCAACCCTCTTAATCTTATTTCCCAAATTAGTAAAAACAGCCATTTAAGTTAACTTTTGTCAATCTTGCAATCCCCTTCACAACTGTTATAGCACCAATTGAAGTTGTAATTAGTATATTAACCTTTATTTCCATTAAAAAAGCAAAATGCATTGAGTAAAAATATGTTTGATTCCAGAAGGTGTAGAGTGGCACATTTCTTCTGTTTTCATATGCAGTCTGAAACAAGGAGTGTAAAGGAGCATCAGGTCACCAGTGTAGGCAGTATTTTGTAATATAAACCAGAGTACTGAAATTTTATTGAAAGACTGGGAATGATGGGCCAGCATTTAACATAGTCAGTATACCAACAGTTATTAAGCCATGCCTGCAAAACGTTGGTGTAAGTTGTAAAAGATGTATAAATTGTTCCAGCATTGTAACAGTATTCTGTAAATGGCAGTTTATGAACACAGACATCAATATATTGATGCAGTCAAGTTTTTAAAAATTATAGGATGTGTAAGGATATCACCACATTCATACCTGCCTTCTTGAGAATGCTAAGGAGCAGGTACTAAGCAGACACATATTTGTCATGAATTTAGAAACCAACGTGTTTTGCTTTGTTTTTGAAATCCCCACCGAGTGCTCTTCTGCATTCACACACAAAGAGCCTCTGCTGACTATTTGCTCTGTAGCAAAATTTAGTCTGGACTTGTAGTGAGAACCACGTGGATTTGGAGTCTGGGTGACATCCTGTGGGTGAGGAGTGTGTGCTGGTTACAGTCCTCCAGTACCAGCACTCCCAGGAGTGGGTTAAGCCAGCCCTGGAGAGGGGCTCCTTTAACAGAGCAGAGAGGATTCAGAGCCTCTTGCAGACCAGCACTGAATAAATTATCACTCGTTATCAGGAAGGCTTGAGAAATTAAGAGGTCCAGCACATCTGTATTTTCTAATTTGTTTCTTTCATGGTATCTGGCACATGCCAGTTCTGGTACAAGCAGCACAGGAGGAAATAAATGGATTTGGGAATTTTTCAAAAGACAAATGGCTTTTTTTTTCTTAGCTAATTATTTTTATACAACAAAGGAATGGGGAAAGCTTCCTCCTCTTTCACTAGAAATATATAATTTAGAATATATTCCAGGGAAAAACAAGTATTTGAAAAGTAACTTTAATTGTCTTTTATGAGCCTGAAGATGGTTAAATATGTTATTGTTGAATTATTAAAGATAATTCATATAACTAATAAAAATCTATTGTTTCACAATGATAGGAAGGCTTTGAATATAGTAATAAAAAACCCAGCATTTTAAGAGGAGAGCAGTTTTAATGGCCTTATAATGCCCTTTGAACCTGCACAAATCTTTTGTATATAAATATGTTTTCTTAGTATTGAACAGAAAAGTTTATTTTAGAATTAAATTAAACACATGAATAATGGGGTTTCTCTTTCCTTTTTTATTATACTCTAAATACAATTTTTGCATTCTGAACAATGGGTTTCTAATAAATATCTCCAGTGTCTTAGTCTTGACATGTGACAGCACTAAGAATTGCACCATCATTTTCCTAGAAGTGAAGATGCATATGAAGGCACATATATTCTTCACACAGTCTACAGCTTCAGGCACATATAGGTAGTAAGGCTCACTCTGCTTTCTGCTTTGTAAGCATGGACAACCACAACTGAGAAATACTCTCTAAAGTTCACAATTAAAACTTCTTTTAAAACTATTTTTTAACAGTATGTTTTGTGTTTTTATTAAGGATAGTTGTTTTACACACAGAATGCCTACGGTTAAATAAAAGGATATATTATCAGAAATTTTAAGTGAATTTTTATTAAAAGGGTTTATGTATTCAGCAATAAAACTATGTTGTCCAACCAGAACTAAGAGTCTTATTAATAGGCTAATTACTTCAATAATATATAATGCTGAGTTAAGCAATGTAACAGGAAAAAAAACCAAACAAAACAAGGAAAACATATAAAACATGTCATACTTTACCTATGCCTGCACCACTCACTTTTGCACCTGTAACCTAATTGTAGTTCTATGAGTTGCTGCACATCAAGACATTTCCTTTAGTAACACCTCTTATCAGTGCTGTGAGCTAGCAATATTTAGTAGTTTTCAGAAATACATTAGAAACATGAAGTATAAAGAACTTAAAGGAAAAAAAAATAAGAGATGATGAGTAGAGTGTGAAGTATTTTTTTGACTTTTGGAACCTGTGATCTTGCTGTTGTGTCAGAAGAAGTTAATATTGTCCTTCATTAAATTAAGAACCCTACCATATCCTTCAAATACATATTACCTTGAATTACTCTTTGCCAGAAATGATGCCAAATGCCAACAATAGGCATTGGGGCTGTGGAGGTTTTATTATAAGCTTGTCAAAAATTATCTAGAATTTCTGATTTTATTGCATGCTTTACAAGATTTAAATATATTTCAGCATACATTTCTGAGCTATTTAATCTCATAACCAAGCACATATTAAATTACTTCCAGGCTAGCAATCTTCATTAAAGTACTATATGTGAAGGAAAAATACTGAGTTTTCTAAAAGTAAATTAAACTATTTTTCTAATACTGTGAAACTAGGCTTCTAACAACTTAAGGTTATTCTTAATGAGACTTCAAAATCTTTTAGAATTTTGTAGTAGAACTGAGAAAACAAATGTGCCCATGCCTATTTCCTGTCTCTTGAGGGAGATCAAGTTTCCAATAAACAGAAATTAGCTAACTCTAATAGTTTTTTTATCACAAAGCTGGAAATAATATCCTTTCTTTCAACAACTGCACATACTGTACAATTGACTGTGAATATTATTTAGGAACAGTCATGACCCAACTTGCCAATTTTTGCTGCAAAATAACTATTGTGAAAGAAAAAAGCTTCAATTCTATCAGTTCTGAGAGAAATGCTCATACTAATTCATAATAAATAAGAAAAACAAATAAAGTAATTAACTTTCAAGGCCCAAGTCCATAATTTTAATGTAGAGAAAGTAAATGATAAATACCTCAAAAAATGCCTTTGTGAGTGATTTAACTGTTGAGTCACTGGCATGGCAATTCAAGAGTAGTGACAGAAACTGGATTTCACCAACCCAGTCCATCTCTGCCCACACCAACAGACAAGTGAAGAGCTGTTTTAAGAACACATACCTTTTTTTTTCTGTGCCAAAGAAAATGAACAGTGTCAATACTGATTTTCAAAGAATGGCAGAGCTAAAGTCTGTCTTCACTAGAATTTTATATTCAGATTAACTCTCAATTTTCTGCCATTAGTCCATAGAGCAACACTACGTTAGTTTGAATGCTCTGTATATGTATCACAAGAAAAATGTGTTATCCAGAACCTCTTACATGCAAATTAGAGCATTCAAATTCATGTTGACACACCATTACTTAATGTGAATTAAACTTAATTTTTTTCTGTTTGGTGGTAACCAAAAACCAGACGACATCAGAGAGAAATTGCTGATGCATCTTGCATCCCTGTACGTTGACTTGGCCAACACAAATGCCCAAAAACATGTGAACTGATAATGTCATGTATAGTGGACTAAATGTACAAATCATATGTATATAGGGATGGTCTCTTTAATTTATGAGATGATTTTCAAAATATACCTCCATGCACCCAACTAAAATTGTTTTTCTGTTTCAAAGAAGTAATGATTAACTATTTACAATTTTCTGACTTTTAAAGCTCTGCAGCGAAAATCTCCAACACAGCAATTACAAAAAGGCACCAACTACAGACTTTTCTTCAAATGCTTTGATAGATCCTAAAGGATGCTAACAGTAACAGTGGAAATGGTCTTAAGAATATCTTTAAAGGAATGTACCCAATGTCCTATTTCTTCCTGAATTCTCAGACTATTATGTTCAGTCAAGATGAATGAATATTCCTTTTTCCTGCAAGCCACAGTCATCTTCATAAGGTTCCTTTGTGTGGCCAGAAGCATTTATCTTCATCACATAAATGATGAATGACACTTCTTGCTGCACTGTATGAATCAGAAGTTCTCTCATTCTTGATATAAATTGGACAGTTCAGGGGTTTGGTTTTTTTTTTTTTTTCTGTTGGCTTTGGGGAATAAAATAGGGGTAAAAAGAGAAAATACAGGGCAGAGATAATTCACAACATTTGCAAACATACAATGTGTGAATTTGTAATTTGCACTAGCAACCAGGTGGGAATGATTTGATAGAGTATTATTATCAGCATAAATGTCTCCCATATATATAGATATACAAAAAATCATCATTCTATATAGAAAACAATTTACTTTCAGGTAGTCAGCTCTTTTATTTATGAAACTTTTTGTATTCCTGGGAATAAAAAAAATGTATCATTGCTTTCAGATAAAAAATTTGTTTCAGATAAAACAATTTTTTCGTAGTGTTCCTCATTAAAGTCTACAATTAAGAGATGTGTCAGTAACCTCCATAAGTGAGTCCAAAATATTTCCAGTGCAATATGGAATAAAACTTTGTGGGAAGGAGGCACTGCAGAAAATGAAAAGATACATCCATTTTTCTATTATTTCTATTATTACATTATTTGGCCATTAATGGGAAAACTTATATTGAAAATGCTACTAGAACACAAAAGATTTGATTTTGACTTTTGTAGCTACCAGAGCATTGTAGGTGGATGACATATTTTGCGGGAAGCCTCAAGTGGAACATCCACAGTCCTTGGTGCATCCTGTAAGTGAATAATAAGCTTTCATATGGCTTCGTTTTCTGAGGTTACAAAAAACTGTCTCTAGTGTAGACAAGATATTTCTTCAAAACTAATCACTTCTCCTATGACTACATGTCTCTTCTATGATCCCACTGAATTCAAGAGGCATTGGGTGAAGGCCGGAATTTACAGTGTTGTGTTTAATTTCTCCCATTTTTATCTTGAGAACCTCTGAATCTGATGTCTTCCATTTTCCATCCAAATAGAAAATATTGGACTCAACTTTACCAGACTAATGAAATCTACATTTTCAAGATCAGGAATCCATGCAATCTTAAGGATACTTTTAGAAAGGTCAAATGCTAAGAATGAGATTTACAGAAGCCAGAGAGCTGGGATTAAACTCAACAATGAGTACCGGAAATGAGTATGACTAATAGTTTATTGTCAGGGAGAATTTAATGGTAGTCTGGAGGAAAATATCTACCTCAATTCAAGATTCTAAACTATGGACTATATTCTTTGTCTCTAGGCATGCAAATTGATAAACTCACCGTGAAACAAGCTATAAAAAGAGATGTCTTGACTGCTTTCTATGCAGCAATTCAGCACTAAGAGCACTCATCACTTCAGTGGGAAAAACCTGGCTGAAAGCTGCCTTCCTCTGGTATTTGCAGCAGGTACATACAGATATTTCCACCCACTACTCTGTCTTGACATATTTAAAGTTTAGGAAATTACAAATTTGGATCACTTTCACAATCTTACTTTCAGTACAATTTGTTTGGACATCATTCAGAACATAAACTGGGACTAATGACTTTTTTTTTTTTTTTTTTTTTTTTTTTTTTAATTGAAAGGTATAAATTAGTTTCTAGCTGAATATGTTTTTCTCTTTTTTTTTTTTGCCAAAAAAGACAACAGATGAAAGCATGTACCCCTGTAAATAAACTTGGGAAACATTCATCAGGTAACCTAAAGGACCCTGATCAAGGAAAGGTGATGGGAGACGGGTGTTAAATCAGGCAACTTCATCAAGCTCTGGCTGTTCACATACTCAACAATGGATTTTCAGTACCTAGAGAAAGCTGACTATTTCAAGAGTGATGAGAAGTACTCTTGTACTTTTATTTTTAAAGCAGAACAGAGGTACCCAAATCCATTTGTGGATCATGTCCTTCACCATTCATTCTGGCTTCCAGTGTCAGAACTCAAAACAAAGCATAGATTAATTTATTAAATTATTAGAAACTTTAAAAAAAGTTTTTAAAAGCTTGGAAAGAAATGAAACAGTAATAGATTGGTTTATCTTTGTTCTTTTTATGTGTGATCTTCTTTTAGAGGAAAAAAACTTACAGAAGCTTTTTGAGAACAGGACTTTTTCAAATCAGGAGTGAATGCAGTAGCCATCCAGAGCTATGCAAACATTTATACACTTAGTTTCTATCCACAGAATGCAATTTGCTTTCAAAATATCTGTAAAACACACCCGAAGCAAAATGGCTATTCCTTGTACATTACATCCTCTCTTTCTTCCTCCCAGAAAACTCTGGTTTTCCTTAGCTTTTAAGCCAGAGAGTGACACAGGTTGATTCTGAAGCAAGACGTCAATCTGTTGTTCTTGAAGCCAGTAAGTGCCTCTCAGAAAAACCTCGAACTGGATCTGGGGTCTGGACAGTGAGGTTGACAGCCCTGCAGGTATCAGTTCCATCCCCTCTTGCTATCAGTGCAACCATCACCCCTCAAGGTGGAGGTGGAGGACCTGTATGCCTTCTGTTGCAACCAGGGTGTGCTTTTTCTGTGCATTGAAACCTACAGTCCGCTTGCAACTCCTATGCAGTCTTCTGAACGAATCCCCAACCACAGCTTCTTGTCAGGCACAGTGACAGAAAGGCCCAGTCACAAGTTGCTCCACAAGACCCATGGCATTTTTAGTTTTTGCAAAAAAATACTGAGCAGAAAAAAATTCCTACTCACACCACATTTTGCACGTCATGGCAGTTTCCCATGTTCAGAATTGAGGATATAATATTTTTATGGGGAGATATTTTGTTATCATAAACTTCAGTGAACAATAACTGCATAAATCCCTCGTAAGCAAATATAAAATAAGCTTATCTTCCAGCTTATAGGAGAGGAGCTTAATATTCACTTCTTTTAGATAAGTAATTTTGGAGCTGCACTGGGTAAACATTTCAAAAGCAATTAAAAAGTAATCCTTGATTTTTGATAAAGAACTTGAACATCCAGTGACCTGTGAGCATATCAAAACATTTTTTTAATTGAAGAGTATTATATTGTGTATAAATACATGCAACCTATCAGAAAAACAAGTAAAAGGTTATTAAACAGTAAGAGTGGGCATTTGTTTTACACTTGTTTTAAATACTTCTTTATTTACATGACCATTTTCATCATCTGCAGTGTAAGCAACACAACTTTCTTTTGCAAACAAAAAAAACCCCTGAAAATACAGGGATGGAAAGTGAAAGCTCAATATAAAATCAACATCTGGATTCATATAACAGTCCCATGGTAGCAGGTCCTAATTTCTCAATAAAACATGTTTATAGCTAAGAAAACAATTATTGGTTTTATCTTACTGGGACTCAATAAAATGCAAACACAATATCTGAAAAAAAGGCAAAGCAATATCAGAACTTTAGACAAGGATGAATACAAAACTTGTTGCATAGTCCTTAATTATACTACAAATGACAAGAAGTACGGGGGCAAAAATAGGGAAAGGGGAAAAAATGGAAAAAATAAATACAAATGCTTTTTTTCACCTGTATGCACTCTATTCGAGATCATTTAGTGGGTTGAAAATTAATTTGTAAGATGTTATATGAACTGACAGGGAAGCACTGCTATTCAGCAAACAAAGATAACATGATGCAGAAACTTATATTGTAGTTGGTGGAGATAGAATTAATTGATTTGTCTTAAATAAATGAAATAAAGGTATCCCCAGCACTTTAGAGCACACATAATCTGATTTTAAAACCACAAAATACGTGATTAAAAAAAATATATCTACAGCTGACTGGTCACATTTTGTTTAACTTTTATATAAAAAAAAATATTTTTCATTATTTTTCCTTTGTTTAGTCTCTGCTTCCAATTCTCTAATTGCTGATTTCCTTTTCTCCCTAAATTAGTGTGTCTCTTCATATGCATTAACCCTTCCCAAATAAAAAAAAAAATAAATAAAAAAAACCCAAACCAAACCAACCTCAAAACTACCACCACCACCAAAAACAGGAAGAAAAGCCAAAGCTCTCTTGTTCTTTAGTAACTCTGTCTTGCAGAAAATTAGATGGATTTGAACACATGTTTTTATCAGGTTTGGGTGTTTCTGAATGGGATACTGTACCAGGATGCACTATCTGTAGGTTTTGACAGTGGTGGTGATGCCTTAAGAGGCCACCTAGAAACAGAGACCAGACAGGAGTAAGGGAATAAAGGTGGGTATTTAGTTGAAAGACCTCCAAGGTACACCCTGGGGAGCCAGAGGCTGCTGCAAAAAAGGACCCCAAGATGGACAGCAGGTCATGAGTTCTTTACTCCTTTATAGGTTTGGTTCATTTGCATATCAGGGTTAATTCTCCAGTTAAAGCTTCAGTTTAATGATGTAATTCCTCTCAGTTTGCCCCCCCCTTAGGGATTCTTTGGTTTATAGGTTTTGGACCTAGGACAGCCTGGGTGTCCTTGAAGAGTAGGCCTGGAGAGACTTTGTTATGTCTGCCCAGCACAAGAGAGCAGAAGTGAACAGGCTACAAGAAACCTCAGAGTTACACACGAAACAGCGCAGGATTTGAAAAATATAAAAGTTAAAACCTAAGGCACCAGTGGGATGGGAGGAATGGTCTCTGTGAGAAGACAGCAGGGGCTGTCCTGTGCTAAGTACAGGAGCTCCAGCTGGCTCTGACAGACCCATCAGTGGGCACAGCTGAGCCCTTCAGACAAGTGCCTGATGCTCCTGGGAAGGATATTTAAGGAGGAGGACCAGAGTGGGGTGGAGGGATATTGAGTTCAGGTGAGGAGGGGGTGTTTCATAGCAGAGCTGGTAAAGCCCCTGCAGGGTCTGTAGGTTGTGGAGGATGCGTGCCAGGATGGATACCTTCCTGAAGGGTGTGTGACCTGTGGGGGACCTACACCGGAGCAGGGGAAGTGAGTATGAACCAGAATGGGAGAAAAGTGCAAGAAACAGAACTGGTAGGAAGAAGTCTGTCACCAGCTTCCTGTGCTTCACTGAAGAGACTGAGTGCAGCCTGTGAAAACGTGGGTAGAGTTTTGGAAATGCTTTCCATAATTGCTTAAATGTTTGGCTTAGTTTCTGACTATTTCAATTAGTATTTAAATTTTTATTTAATTAGCAATAAATTAAACTAAATTCCCAAAGTTGAGTCTGTCTGGCCTGTGACAGTAACTAGCACTAATGTTTTATGGAGAGCTTAATACATGCTTTATATATCTAAATCTTGTTTACACATACAGGGGGAGGGGGGAAAGAGGCATAAACCCATCTGTCTGGTGTAAGTATTATGTCTCCCTTCCAGTCTCTGTAAAAGGAAAGATAACATGAAAGGAGTACTTTTTTTTTCTAATTAAGCTAAAAATTAGGAGATAATTTAAGCATACTGGGGAAGCTGATGCTCTTTTATAGATGCAAAATAAGATTTCATCCTGAGCAGCTTTTAAAGAGACTTTGGACCACTAGGAGAGTAACAAAATATTAGAACAAAAAATGACAGATGGCACCAACTTCAAGGACAGTACATGGTTATTCAGAAGGATTAATGCAAGGCATGATGTAGGAAGAGCATTACATTGTCTTCCATTAGAACTAAAAGCATTAGGTAGCTATTTTCTGTAAGGTTTTAAGGAAGAAAAGGATTCTGAGGGGAGAACTGAGCAAAGAGAGTAGTCTTTGTGTTTTATCTTCAAAAAAGAAGACCAAAAAAGTTTTCTTCTACCAGTGAATGCAGACATAATTTTCTTTTCTGATTAGCAAAGGATTTTGCTGTTTATCAATAAATTGAAAATTTGACTTGTTTTTCTAGGCAAATGGCAAAAATAATAAATATATTTTCCACTCAAATATTCTTTCTTTCTTTTGTTTGAAAAGTTTCTTATAACCCGTAAGAAATGTAGATTACAATATTGTCTTACAGCAGAAGCTAAGTGATCAACTACTTTCATCACAAGAACAAAAATAACTTATTGACAACTAGATGGTCGATACATTCTCTCACACCTTCCCAGCCCAGCTTCTTTCTTCCCTTTCCAAGAGAAAAAAACAGATTATGAATGGTTAAACAAAGCACATAATTTGTTTGCTTAAGATAAAAGAAATAATTTTTTTGGTATAATAGAAAATTTTGTTTCTTTTCCCACAGCACTATGCTACACTCATGACAAAAAGGAAGAAAACACCTAAAGAGAAAGTGATGAGGGTAGGAGTAGCACAATACTGATGAAGGTCTTGGGCTCTGAGATGTGGGAAAGGATTTGAGAAATGCTTCGAACTCTTACACTGACAACCTCTAGTCTACCACCTCTGTTTCTGAAAACAGCAGAAGAGATGGTATTAATAATCTTCCAAGGTAACTAGACTTTATATTTTCTGAAAGGGTGGGATTATACTTCAAGCTGTAGTGATATGCTTGTACTTGATAAGTTTAGTATGATACGTAAAGATAAAATAAAATACATATGTTTTATATTCTAGTACGCAATCATATGCATTAAAGCAAAGAAATCCGAACATTACCATTCCAGGTAAGAGTTTTTATCAGAAATGTCTGTAGCTGCCAAAAGGGTAGACTGTCTTAGTAGTGTGTACACTAAATGACAAAAAGTTGTGGCTCCATCATAGATACTGAATACAAGATATTTCAAAATAATGAATGTGATTGAAGTTACATAAATTAATTGTTTAAAAATTGCTTGCTTCTAAACTTAAGTCTTATTGAAACTGGGAATTCTGTCAAAATTTATGATGTGAGATGCTAAATGCCTAGCTCATGCTAAGCTGTGCCATATTATAAGTGTGCTCATCACAAAATCCCTTCCAAACTGGCATAAGAATAATAAGTTTTTGTGTACAAAAGAATGAAACTAATAGAACAGACAAATAGGTCCACAGTTGTTTGCAAATTTCCTTCTGATTATCTCAAGAATTTTGATGATGTTCAGACAAATTTTCTGTCAAGATATGAATGTGTAATTGCAATTGTACCTTGCAATATGCAGTCTGGGATTATTAACCTGGTAAACAAGACACACCTGTCATACAGAATTTAATTCCTTGTAACCCATCAGAATCCCTAGTCAGTACCACTGTTTATACTGAGATTTTTGATGATGGTGAATTAGGGAAAAAAGACTGATTGGGGAAAAAAAAAAACCAAACAAACCTGTAATAGCTACAAGATTGTCACTGAGCTCTGAGTAAAGAGAAAAGAACATGGAGAACCACATAATTTACAGAAAGATATGTTACTATAGCTGGTGTTACATCAGATCTCCATTTAATACACAGGATCAAAATGAAGAAGTAGCTTGGCTTTTAGCTTTGTTAAATGCTCAAGAATAACTCCTGGCAAATAGATTGCTAAGAGACAATTTTTCCAGCATTTAAAAATGGGCAAAGTATTGCTGTATTCTTTAATTTTAATTTGTAGCCCTGTGGCCACCTTAAAATTTATCCTTTCCTGATTACTTAGCTATTTCAGAAAATGTTTGAAAAATATAGTCATAGTACTATATTTATAATTTCTTAACTATTTTTAAATATTGGCCTATCAAAATATTATTTCTCAAGTTAGAGAGGAGATGTGAGCCAACAGCAGTAAAAGTATATTAGAAATATGCATCCGTGGACCAAAAGGGGATCGAAGAGAATGAGGAGGAAAAAAAAAGTCATATTTATTTTTGATGCTTTTTTTTTTTTTTAATAGAGCCCAGTTTATTATTTTACCCCAAGCTGGGGAACAGATTAAAAAAAAATTTGGTAACACCTGATTAACTCATCTTCCAATAATCCTTGAAATAGAAGTTTTCAGATCCTTCCTTTGGCCCTAGGAGTGAACTTAGGCAAGCAGATACAACTCTGACTTCAGTTATCTGGCACTTTGGTTTCTTGAACTGGAAACCAACTTTTTTTCAGGTAAACAATTAAGTATCATTATCTTATGTTAATGAAATTCTGATTCCAATACGGTTTTTTCCCCCCCACTGATTAACACAAATGTTGTCAAGCTCTGATGTTTGTGTTCAAGTTTTAAATGGATGCATTATCTTTGAGTGCCTGTCTTTAAGACTATGAACTCCCATCACAGGTATTAGTGGGGGTCTAACTTTAGGTGAGCTATCTTTTTTCCATTAGACAATGTCAGATTTCTAGTTTATACACTCAGTTAATTGTCTAAAGTTGGATGGAATACGCCTGGGCCTTAACACATCTTGTCTTTGTGTGAATAAGGTGTACCCTTGGAAAAACAACCAAAAGTTCCAGTGACTATACTAAGTAACACTAGCTTTCAGCAGTTAGGGACATGGAAATCAGACCATTGCCCTCCTATTCTGGATAAATGATGAGGAATTCAGCAACTTCAAATATAGTGCCAGGTAATGCTATTTTTATTACTGCTCTACAGATCCATGTCCTTTGCACTCACAGTTCACACAGCTCAACAGATATATTTCATTTTCAATTTGCTGTTGCGATAAGAAACTACATGCAACAGACAGTAATGCTAGGCTGGACTTAAGACAAAAATATTTGAGTACTTGGTAGGTACAGTATTTTTAGCCCTCAAAAATTAAAGGAGACAAGGAAGAATTTTACTCGTCCAGTGTACAAGTTTACTGTGGTCTCCAGCAGTAACAAGAAGAGAAACAAGTCAGAAAGATTACATCTCACACTTCATGGATGGAGAACAATTTCCACATAGCTGATTAAATAAGCATCCAAAAATGCTGGGATAAACTATAGCAATTCACCTAACAAAGCCATTTGACTTTGAAATCATCAGTCACAGAGCACAACCCATAGAGTTCAGTCCTACCATGACCAGCCATTATTGTGCAATCAGTATCCATGACTGAGAACTTTGCTAGTGACTGGTAAAATGAAATTTTTAAAAATATCTATTTTCTGTCTTTTTAGAAATAACAGTATAAAATGGGTTTGGCAGAAAGCGCTGCCTTGACGGCAAGATCTGTGCTGTATGATCTTCTAGAGTATATAAAAATTCATAGCTTTTTCAGCCTAGTACCTTTTAATAACATTACATAGATGTTCTCTTTTCAATATTGAGTATATAACAATGAAACAATGAACCTGAGACACATAACAGCTAACAGGTTGTGTTATTTTGGAATGAGAAGCTCAGAATGTATAATAACTTAAAGATGAATGCACACTAGCATAGCTATTGCACCCTTTTCTCGCCCTAAATTCAGATCATCTAAGAAGATTTGGTAATAGGAATGTAGAAAATTCTGCATATGTTCCATGTGGGTAATGTGAAGTGGTTTTTTCAAGGTGAAATATAAACAGAGAAGTAAAAAACACAGGAATGAAATAGAGATAAATGTTTCTCAGTGATGAAGACAAATTCAGGAAAAATTTAGTATAAGTTATTCAGAAAAAATACTGGTTTTCAAGCAGTTTGATACTTGTAAAAGGGATGGGTTGCAACACTGGATTCTTCAGGCTGTGTAGGCTCCATCCTTGTAAGTTTTCAGGACCCAACTGAACAGAGACCTCAGCAGTGTGGTCTGGTCTCACAGCTGGTTCTGATCTGTGTAGGGATGTGCCAGAGGCCTCCTGGCATCCCTAAAAGCCTCAGTGGTCATATGGAACAGTCTGCCTACAGCTTGTTTTGTCACTCTTCCTAACCATGTGCATGAAATGAGGGTCATTACTATTCCCTGTCATGTAATAGCCTACCATGTAGGCTATAATAATGAAAGTAATATAGAAATCAAAATGAATGCTAAGGAAATATTAAATGTAAATAAAATACATGCAAACATTTTTTTTTTTAATAGAAAAGTGTATACTTCTTTTATTTCAACTTCTTATGTATATTTGTACAATGCATCTTTGTGGAACATGAATTTGAAAATTTTGCAGTCACGTGTGTGAATGGAAAAAAAATTACTCTTGTAAGCAAAGAATACTTAATACTGTTCTTGTTGCTGTGTCTTGATCATTAATATCTTTCCAAAAGGTGAAAAACAATATCAGAAGGTCTGTCTCCTGAGGACTACTTGTTTCCTTTACGCAACTCAAACCTGTCTGGCTGAAGGATATATCAACGAAAATATCTTTTCCAGGGAAATCTTATTCTGCTTGCAGGTATTCCAGAAGGACAAAGAGTTTCTAAATATATCAGATTAATTACTCATTGAATTATTAAGAACATCATGTTTTAATATTATTTATTATTACCACCATCAACATCATCATTACTTTTCCATTGCTCCTATGCCCCAAATTTCACTGCTGAATATCAGGTCCAAATATTTTATGATGAACTGATTAATGAGATAATTAAATTTTTTTTCTTGAAAAAAAGAAATCTTTCTATTCCCCAAAAATAGTTTCTTTCATCAAGTCATGCTAGTAGCACTGCAACTGCTGATAATACACTGTCAAAAAGTCAGAAAGAAAAAAGATGATTTGCTTGAAGATCCTTCCTCACTGAGCAGTACTAGATATTAAGTAATCTTCTGTATGAGGAATTCTGGAAGGAAAACGTAATTTTAGGGAATATAAAAAAGAAGGCATTTCCAAGGTGATTGCCAGAGAATGCTAACAGTTTATCCAGTTTTAAAATGCATGAGAAAAACAATAACAAGAAAACACCTTTCATATTTCCTGGACGTTTGACTGTAATGTTTTACACTCTTTTTGGCTCAGTTGTATAGAGTCCTATTAGCATGTCTGTGTCAGGAAAAAACAAAAATGTTAGATTGCTTGGAAGTATTTCAATAACCTTCCAGTACTGATTAGACAGGATACAGAGCTGAATATAGATTTATTCAGGTCAAAATGTCATAATCTTTCTTTTACTGGGAAAAGAGCAGAATGCAGATGAACAGCATTTTAAGTTTTTAGTGACAGACATGGGTAACTCATGCTAGGCAAAGCAGAGAATTTTTTTTTTCTTTATTGTTTTAATTTTTTTAGTTGGCTTGACCTTTTTTATGAAACACATATGTCCTTTCTGCCCAAGTTAGCTAATTTAGCTACCTCCAGCCACATAATCAAATGCTTGGTCAGGTCATTGTTCCCTGTGCCCACTCAGTGCAATTTGTCCTCTCTTTGCATTGAACTAATTTCCAACTCTTTTCCTCTTGAGAGGTCTCTTCAGAGTGCATGTATGCTGTGTGCCAGAAACAGGAATCAGACCAGGTCTCTCTGTCCATCTGCTTTTCTGTTTCTGGTACCAGCAACTAGAGTGGCCAATGAACCTGCATGATTAGTTGGGCTGTTTGCACCAGCGTGTGCTTGCTGATGCAAATGAAGCTGGGCTAGCTGGCAAGTAGGATAAAAAGTTTGGGAGCCTCATAGTGGAATAATCATAAGTCTGGGCTTACACTGAAGAAAAAAAAAAACAAACGATCTGCAAGCTGGCTACTGAGAGGGCAGGAGGTGAGCTAACAGGAAGGCCATGGTGATAGAGATTATCTACAAGTAAGCATGTAGGTCTGGTCCAGCTCCTGGCAAAACTCTTTTGTTAATGTGAGTCCCTGTGTGTGAGGAGACAAGAGGACTTAGGTACAGACTGGGTGACTGTAGGAATCTATAAAACAGCCTGTGTGTGTGCAGGTCTGAGTTTGCAGCAACAGCAAAGGAGCTTTGGACTTCAGTGGTTTGCATGTCCAGATGCCAGGAACTTGGGAGACCTGGGGATCAGCTGCTGGTGACAGCAACAGGAAACTGAGTCAGTTTTCTGACTGTGGTGAGACCTGAGAGTGTTTTGGAGTCAGAAGCAGAAAAAGAAGGGGAATGGACTCTTCCATCCTTCATTAATAAAGTAGCTTTTCATCTCCTGGCTGTGTCAGAATGGCTGAGGCTTGCCTGCTTCACCTTGGAGAGGATGGTGAGATCACACCAAAGCATGGTGCGAGTGATAAAGGTAGAATTCTTCTTAATCCCTGAGGTGGCTGTTTCCTGACATGAGAACTACCATTTTATTTTCTTAGTTGAAAAGCTATAATTACTTAATAGTTCTATTATAAAAGCACCCACAGGCCCTGCTTTAGGATTGGAGACTGGTCGTGGATGGCATTGCCTTTCTCCTTTACTTTGGAGAGAGATGGATTTAAAACTACTTAACCCATTTTCAAACAGTTTTACCTTTAGGCACACAGAATAAAGAAATTTCTGTGCAATGTGTGATTGAAGCCCAGAAAGGCAACCATGCTCTGGCCTACATCAAAAGCAACGTGGCCAGCAGGTTGAAGGAGGTGATGCTGACTCCATTCCACTATGGTGAGACCCCACCTGAAGAACTGCATCCAGCTGAGGACCAGCAACATGATTAGAGGGATGGAACACCCCTTCTATGAGGAAAGGCTCAGAGAATTGGATTTGTTCAGACTGGAACAAAAGAAGGCTTTGGGATGACCTAATTGCAGCCTTCCAGTATGTGAAGGGAGCCTACAAGATAGAGAGCTTTTAGAACAGCATGTAGGGACAGGACAAGGGGAATGGATTGAAATTAAAAGGAGGGTTTAGATCTGGTTTTGACAAGCTGCTAGGAGGAAGTTCATTGCCATGAGAGTGGTGTAACAGTGGTGGATCCAAAGAAGTGGGCACCCTATCCCTGAAGTGATCAAGGTTGGATAGGGCCTGAGAAACCTGCTCTTGTGAAATCTTTTTATGTTTATCTCTAATGGGTTTGTTCCTTTATTTGTTGTGCTCTGCAAGAATGTGAAAAAGGAGGATCTGATTATGATTCATATTATACTAGTTCATTTTTGCTTAAGGATCTTAACATTTATTTCATAATATAGCTCATGATTTACAATATTATTTATATTGCTTTACAAAGTCAGTCAACATATTTGATGATGAAAGGTTTTTTGCCATTATGTTTTTCAAATGTGTACACTAATGTGCTACCATTTGCTGTAAAAATGACACTTAAAATGAAATACTATAGTCATTTTATCATTGCTAGTTAGAGATGTTAGTAAAAGGCCAAAAGAGCAGGGGAGAAAAAAGGCTTAGTGGTGAACAGTGTGAGCCAACAGCATGATGCACAGCTAAGTGGGAGCCTGTGCAGAATCTGAGAAGTACTCTGACTTGAAGACCACAGGACGGGGAAAATGACATATGCAGGTGAACTGGCAGAGCTTGCAGCATGTGAAAACACCTTCCTGAGATAGCTAAGAAATACCATTAACAATCTCAGAGCTGCAGGGCTGTGAAAAGATAAGCTACAATAAGCACTGATGGGAAACCTCAGGAAAAATCATTCTACAGTGAAAAGCTAGATGACCCATTTATTTGACAGTGTTTCAGCCAGCTCTCTTAAATAAATGGAACAGAAACAACAATAATTTATCATTGTTCTACCTCCTTGTTGCTCATATGAACCCAAATGTATTAGAGCTGCATTAGACTCTCTCCTGCATGACTACATTAGCACATGAAGTTTCATTATTCATGCATGAAATGATTATTATTTGTTTTAACTTATGGAATATATTTTGCTGTATCAATGCTGCGATTAAAACAGCTCTTCACTGCATAATTAACACCAAATATATACAGGTATAACTATATCAAACAGAGCTAAGTGTCAATGATACCATTTACACCAGCTGTCTAAACTGTATGAGAATTTTCTACTTCTGTTCCTTTCAGAAAAGTTCCTGTTCAAGCAAATCATTAATTCTGTGACAAACTCATCAGTTTTAAGAAAAAAAAAAAATTGGCATACATTTCTTAGTGTCATTGTAAAGATTTCTTGTACACTAAGAACACACCCTTTTTCACACTCAGGTGGTAACAGAAGACCCTGGCATAAGCCTTTCCTCTCAGTCTCTCTGAGAAGGGACCTGTCACGTGGAAGGAAGAATGAGCGTCCATCTGTTCTTAAAATGGCTTTTACATCTGAGAAAACACACTATTGAATGACATCCTTTGGTACCACATCTGAAAAAGGATGCAAACAAAATGGTGCACATTCCAGCCTTGGTTTCCCAAATACCATGTGGTGTGGGGCATGGGAATCATCACCACATTGCCTTTGCCTGGAGAGCAGAGCTCAATGATTTTTTGGATCAAGTTTTGAAAAGGACTGTCATCAAAAGATATTTCCATCTGGAAAGCAGAAAACAGGTACAATGTTTCTGTCCAGTTCAAATAATGCTGGAGATACCAAACCATCTCATAACAGAATTGTTAATTTCAAATTACAGTAATTTCTAAATATATAAGCCAGGTTTAGGTAGCCCAAAATCTGTTTGGGTACCAGATAAAGAAATAAAAAAATCTTTTCCTTGTCCTTGTTCTTCACATATTCATAGCTTCAAGATCTCAAAGAAAATCCGTCACTTGCACTAGCTGTAGTAGACTCAATGAAATCACAAGAGGAAAAGAAAATTTAAGTCTAGACAGATAAGAGCAGGCTGATTATGCCAAACTATTTTATAGTACTGGTAAAGGCAGGAATACAAAGGTTGTGGAAAACACACTGAGAAGCTAATTTATTTGGGGAAAATGCTTAAAATGATGCAGTAATTACAAAATGAGACTGCAGTCAGAGCTGCTTTTATAAAATGGAAGAAAATACTCCTATAAGAGAAGGAAGTAATGCATTTGTAATACCTTAAAAATCCATGTGACTATTTGTTGTGTATAATCTATATGAGATAACTGCATACATACATTGTTAACCTAATATTGCTTTTGTCCATAACATGCTTACAGTAGTTTTCACATGAGGTTAGAATGAATGTTGATGGAAATTTTAGTCAATTTGCTATAAATCTACATAACAGGTTATTAAAAGGACATAACTTTTATACAAACACTCCTCAAAGACTACATGGGGAGGAAATACTGCATAGGATAGATTATCTCTCTTTTACCACAGACATCTCCTCTTTAAAATGCCTGTTTTGTTCCTCCCAATTTGCATAGCTAATATTGCATTTAATTGAAATCTGAGATCAGGAGTTTATTATATTATTGGACTTCTTTAAACCTGCATACAATCATATTTCTTTCTTTGAGTAGGCTCATTGACATGAATATCCATAATCATGGAGGAACACAGCAGTGTCCTTGAAACTGTTGTTAAGACAAATTGTTTGTTCTTTATTTCTGAATATTAGAACACAAAGTGGTTATAATTTGCAAGCTAGTAACTCAATCTCCGTTTGCAAGTAAAAAAAATAAATTGAATGAAGAGTCAAGCAAGATCACAGGGGTTTTTTCATTTTTTTTTTCTTTTTTTAGTATGCAAGTCATTTTTTCCTAAGGACTGAATCAACAGAAATATCCAAATATTTATTGCTTAATTACTTGCAGTTTAGGGGTAAATACACTGTGCTGTTTCAAAGTGATTTATCCCTCTCTTAAACTGCACACAATCCTCTGTTAAGTATGTTGATTTCCATTTTTATTTGCATGAAAGAAAAACATTTATTTGACATAATTACTGGCATGCTGTTGACAATTTGTCATTTGATTCATCCAACATTAATATTTTCAAGGGCAATTGTTTTGATAGTCTTACCATCCCTGTAAACAGTAAATGGTGATTTTTTTTTTTCTTTTTTCCTTTCCCTGCACTGTTTTCTTATTTTCCTTTTCTTTATGAAGACTGTGTCAGAGTTCTGTGCAAGGGGTTGATCTGTGCATTCATTTACTGTCTTCTTCATTCACCTTAGCAGAACTGCAGGAATACTACACACTCTAAACTAAAAGGAAAAAAAAAACAAAACCAACCGGAAGGAAGCAACTGACTGTAAAACAAGCAATATTCAAATTCAATTTAGCAGTGGCAATTGTAATTGGTTTGAACAGTTGAAATACTTCCAAGCTTTTATACATAAAAGCTCAGATGAAAATGAAAGATCTGCAATTCAAGCTACTGAATCATCTGCTATGGCACAGTTTAGGCTGCAAAAAAGAAGCATCTGTTCTTACTCCCTGAATTCGCTTTAAATATGTGAATTAAAATGTTTCCACAGCCTAAATGATAAATAGTATGTTTTCAATGTGCTTGTATGTCCTTTTTCCTAAGTAATTTCCTTGGGGCACAATACCACTGACTTTAGCGATTCACAGGTTTTGTCTGAATTGGTAACTCAGCTCTTGAGGACCTAATACTGTGTACACCATACCTAAATGCTCATTATTACTAAGAAAAGAAACACTTCAAAGGAGAGTTTAAATATTTCTGGGTTTCTGCCACAACATTGTTTTTAGTATAGGCAATGAAATTTTCTCAAGGCTAGCTATACTGTAGGTGATATTTTATTATTAACATGTGTTTAAGCACTATGAATTCTTAATAAAATACAACTTCTGCTCCTGAAAGGTGTTGGATACCCTCAAGTGTTATTACTCTAAAAGGGAACAAAGAACTTGAAGTACCTCATAGATGTTTGGAAAATTCATTCAGGCCTGCTACAAGTTAAAATTTGTTCAGAACTTAATTTTGGAGTATACTAACATATGCAATTTTCTCCAAGTGCAAACTTAATGAGCAAAAGAGTCAGAGCTATAATAAATAGTACCCTGATGATTTTCAAGCACTGTACAGTATCATTAAGCACAGCACAAAGCCACATATTTAAGAGAGAATCTATGAAAGCAGGTTAGATATGTCCTGAGTTTTCCCTCTTACTAAGTCCTTACTCTGCAATTTTAAGTCTTCCAGCATAAAGTCTTAGATATGGTTACTGCTGTATTGAAGATTACGTGCACATATCATTAAAAGGCACTATTTTTACACAACTGTGTGATGCAAGAAAAGTGATTCTGAAAAAAAAACTCTCTAACTTTCTAATTAACATGAGCTAAAAGAACTCTTTGTCAAATAATGTTAAAAGATCAATTTATTTCCTCAGTCTTTTCAAGTGTAAATTTGAACTCCACCCACATGAAGTTTAACCAAGTCAGATAATTGAACTGCAAGTCTCTATGTACATAAGCAATAAGCTTCCTGTAAACCAGTCCTGAATTTCTGAACTGAATTTGAGTAATTTTTTTCTTTTTAGTATTTTCTGCAAAAAGTAGGAAACATCACTTGAGGAGAAATTGTTTTGGGAATTGTTTTAGCTACCACAGTTCTACTGTTCCGTAAGGATATTCCAGCTTTTTCTCACTTAACTGCATCTCATATGTCCATCCTTTTCCTCAGACACAATACATTAGGTGCTATTCCTCAGTGTACTTGGCCGTGACAGAGCAGACTGGGAAAGCACAGTTTGCATTTGTATCTATTCCTCCAGAGACAGCCATTATCTGTCCATTATCTCCTAAATATTAACCTGATAAGCTGGACATATGAAAAGCCAGCCTTTAAGATTTCTGCTAATTTGGCATGATTTTCCTTCTTCTGATGTCACTCACCTTTTCAATACTTTTTGTTAGTACTTATGGAGAGGAAACACACTTCTAATAAACCAGATGGCACCAAATGGTACTGTTCTCAGAAAAACATTAAAAGAACATTAAATTTTAATAAGTCTTCTTAACTAACCTATTCTCTTGACTTCACTTGAAAATCTGAAATATAGCTGGCTGAATATAAATTTCTTATCATTTAATGAAAAGAATAATTTTTTAACAAATTATTTCCATTACATATTATGATGAAACTAAGACCATTTCAGACTGAAAAACATGCCCAGTACTGATGGTTAGAATATTTAGATGGGGTATAAGAAGAAGAAGAAATCCCTTTCTGTCTTTTCCTACACATAGGAGTGAACAAGAAGAAGAATTTGAGTCCTGACTGCTAGTCTTGCTCACTGTTCTGATTATTTAAGAGATAAAAGTAAGGAAGGAAGACGTTTTCTCTGTTACGATCAGAAATTCCATTCATGACAATGGAAAGAGTTACATTTCCTTAAAAAGCTCCGTTCTTAACAAAGCCTATTGATAAATTAATAGTGGCAAGTTGAAAAACTGCACACCAGAATTATACTAACTCAATATACTTTGTACAGCCCACACCAAAAAAAGAGAAACATTACCCAGAAATACGTTTGTTGGTTCTGCTTTTTCTCTCTCATTCTGAATTCAAAATTATGTATTTATTTTCAGAAAAAAAACCAAACAAACAAACAAACAAAAAAAAACCCCAAACCAAAACAAACAAAGAAAAAAAGAACAAAAACAAAACAAAATCTCCTCTGAAGTGGTTATTTTCACTCTACTCTCGTCTTACCCCATAAATTTAAAGCCTAGTACTTCTGCACTAACAAGAATATCTGGAGGTGAGACAACTCATGTAAGCTTATATGGCATCTGAAAAGTTAACTCTGTGGGTATCTTTTCAGATACCAACAAGCAGTGCAGGATTTCCTTTACAAAAAAACATTCCTTCTCAGCATGCAGTCTTCTTGAACAGTCTCCTGATGTTCTCTGACTCCTGTACACCATAGTAATGGGCATTCTGTGCAGTTTCAACATCTTCTGGCTTTGAATCTTTTTCCACCCTTTTCATCTACTCCCGCTGTGAGCTCATTGATGTGTGGGACAGTAGCTGCTGCAGGAAGGTCACAGACAGAAAGCACAGTTGAATAGACAGCATGTTGTTGAGTTCTGGATGCAACTTTGCTCTAATACACTTCTTATTATCATAACAAATGTCATACCTTAAACAAAGAAATCACAATTTACAAAGGATGAGGTCTTTAGGACAGGGAAAAGTAGGCAAATGGTGACTCTTAAAGGTAGAAGTTGCCATTCCTGTCATTCTGCTGGAAGAAAGAACCAGAGATTCAGGGACAAACTCAGGAGGAAGAGCTTAGTCTTAGAATATCACATGGAGTGCTTGAATTCTGTACCTGAGTGATAGAGAGGTATCTCTCTCATCAGACCAATTCATACGGTGTATAAGCCTGGAAATACCTCATTGTTGTTGTTGTTGTTGTTAACATTTATTGCTGTATTCTGAGTGGGTTTTTACTTTGTTTTCTCTCTTCTATTTTTACACTTGTTTTGTGAATCCAAAGAATTTTATGATGCCACTAGAAACTTTTCAAACTAAATTTTTATTAGTGATTTAGACAAATGGTTTGACTGCACCCTCAGCAAATCTGCAGATGTCACCAAGCTGAGTGGTGCAGTTGACACACCTGAAGGACAGGATGCCATCCAGAGGGACCTGGACAGGCTTGAGAAGTGAGGCATAGGAATCTCATGAGTTTTAACAAGAACAAATGCAAGGTGCTCCACCTGGGCTGGGGCAACCACCAATATCAATACAGGCAAGGGGATGAGCAGATTGAGAGCTGCCCTGCTGAGAAGGACATAGGGGTGCTGAGCCATCAATGTGCACTTGCAGCCCAGAAAGCATGGCCAGGAGGTCAGGGAAGGTGGCACTGACCCTTTACTTCTCTCTGGTGAAACCACACCTGAAGTGCTGCATCCAGTTCTCAGGTCCCCAACACAGAAAATTTTTTTGCCATAAAAAACAAGTCAGTTACATTAAAAACATTGTCCAAGACTTTATATGTATTAACATGAAGCAATATTAGTTAAAACTGTTTGAGTTTTACAGAGTGAATGTACTCACCTATTTGAATGGGGATCAGTGATTCAGCAGAATTTTTTTAAACTATATTTTGTGTACATATGCATGCTATAGTGGCCTGCATCTCGCATTTAAACATACTGCACTAAAGAAGTTAGTGCAATATGTTCAAACTCCCTATACCAGCCAGAGAGTTTCTAAGAGTATCTCAGAAGGTTAAACTGGATTGAGCAACATGTTCTGTGACAGCAAAAAAAATGTTTCAGAGACTGTTGCACATAATGGTGATAAAATTTTCACAAGGATATTTCTTTGAAGAAATTATGTTTATAAATTTATAATTTTCTCATCTATTATATATTAAGAAATGTTGTACATTAATATAAGAACCACAAATCTGGATGTGTATTTATCATTCATGTCTGTCCTGGGTTACTGCACTTGAATCAGCCCTTGTCAAAAAAAGAAGACACAAAGAAAAACAGTCCCATAAATATAATGAAAATTTATAGTCCTAAGTTTTAATTCTCTTTGTACATACACCTTAAAATAATCTGCTCCTTCATCTCATGCCAGGTTTGATTTATGACATTCAAAGCAAAAATACAAGAATAAAAGACATGAATACTTGTTATCTCCTAGTAAATTATAGTCTTTTACAAGTTAGTATTTTATAGTTTGATGTTAAGGAATATAAATATGAAGCACATTACAAAAGCTTTTCCAGTTATCACCCAAAGGACTTACAAAGATTGTTCCTAACAATGGTCAGATCTTTAACTAACGGTCAAGTAAAGTAAAACTGGAAGCCATGGGGAGACCTTCAATTTACCATGCAACAGGAAATTACTTTTTTGGAGATTTCTCTGCAATAACATAATGGCATGAATGTCAATACACATATATGCACATTTCTATGTAAGATGACATCAAAAGGAATCTGTGAAATACCACTGAGTAGGATAAGGAGAAGAATCTCAAGGAAATTCGTTAATATACTAACTAAATTTATCTGTTTGTTTGCTGGTCTTTCTCAGTGAATGTCAAGATGATGTGAAAAATATTTTCAGGGAGATAAAAAATGAACATTTTAATAGCTTTTGTCAGGCTCATAGGTCCATTCTTAATGAAAATCCAGAAGAGGACCTAGCAGACTAAAACACAGAAGGAAGTGGTCAGATGGGAAGAGACAGCAGTTCATGGTGATAAGGACCGCTCTATATAACAATTCAGAAGAAAATTGTTTGCAATTCTTCTAATATTTTTTCCCAGAAAATCTAGGTCTGCTAAATGGACATAAATGATGCTTTTGACAAGCATAGAATTGGCAGCAAGAAACACATAGAATAAATCAGACATTTAGATACTCTATGGTTTTCAAATTTCAGTTTCCAGATTTCACATTCATAATAATACACACTAACAAATTTAACCTTGTTCTCTCCTGTTTCAAGAAAATGCATGCCCTGTTGGTTAATTGATAGAAAATTATTGACTTTATTAAAACTGTCTAATTGAGTATGAAACCACTCAGAGGAAAGGTCACATACAGCAGGTTGCTCAGGGTTTTAACCAGCAAAGTTCTGAATATCTCCAAGCATGGAGAATCCGTATCTCTGGACAATTCATTTTCAACCACCTTCAGAAGTAAATAAGTTTTTTCTTACGTTTTAACAGATTTTCTTGTATGCCAGTTTGTGCCTGTTGCCTCTTGTTCATTTCTTTGGCATTACTGACAAGAAAGTTCAATCATCACCATTCACTCCACCAGAGATTTACACACAATGAGGAGATCTACTCTTGTTTTCTCCAGGCTGAACAGTTTCTTTCTCAGCCTCTTCTTGTCCCTTCATTACCTCTGTGGTCCTGTGCTGGACTTGCTATACTAAGTCCCCATCTCTCCTATAGCTGAGAGTTTGTGACTGCACCCAGCACTCCTGATCTGCCTTACCAGAGCTGAGCAGATGGGAGGGAACACCTCATTTGACCTGCTGGCAACATTCTGCCTAAAGCAGGAATTCTTTCTAGATGTAGAATACTGAAAAGGTGCTGGTTGGGTAAATTTTCCCATAAATACATTCAAAGTGAGGAAGAAATGGAAAGCAGCCAAATGAATTCTCTTTTGAGCATCTAGATTCAGCCAGGGGGATCTGCAGCTTTAAATACTATATGGCTTGCAGGTATTACAGATCATTTAGAAACTAAACAGAATATCAGTAATATATGTATCTGATTAACTGAGTTTTTGATTTACTGTTCTTGCTAGAGAGATGAAGGTGGTGAGATTTATTACTGTTACTGTAGGTCAAGATAGGCTTTTGGAAGGCGCATCTTTTATGGGTTTCAGGAATTTCCTGTTTTTACCTGTTTTTCACAAGTTATCATTGAGAATACTTGTATGTGAAAGGAAACACATTGCTTCAGAGGTATGTACAACATAAGCTCTTTAATGTATGGCAATGTTGCTATGCCCAGTCCCCTGTCCCTACTCTTTCAAGATCTATGATTGAACAGAATCTCTCACTTGTCTCAGTTCTGGGGTGACCATGCAATATCCATAAATTGTGACTTTCAGGAAGATTTCTAAATGTCACTTACATGAATTTATGTCATTGCAGGTGACTAAGTCAGCTGGAGCACACTCTTAGATCTGCCCTGAGATGACTAATCAATTGTACTCACAAGCACTACTGTTTTCCCAACATAGTTCTCCCATTTTGGGGTTAATGCAAAACATACTCCACGATTACACACTTGGCAGAGCCAGAGTCCAATCTTCTTCACTGAAGTGATGACTGGAGTTATTTTCTTTAATTTTCTAGAGTAATAGAGGAACATTATTGTAGATTAGGATGAGCTGTTACGTCACCAAGAAAAGTGGTTGTCAGTTAACATGACCTGGACTGAGTAAGCAGGAAGTGAGCTGTATGTTGGTATAACTATACCATTACTGTGTCATCTAACTACAGAAACTTTCTTACACAGTATAGTCAGTTACATCTTTACTAAGTGAGCAGATCTCGTTTATTTGAAATGTAAAGAGGATTCCCCTTGCACTCTTACACCAACTATGTTTACCCACTTGCAGAGTAAGCAGGAATAGGCAGACCCTGCAAAAGAGCTGCTCCTCTGAGCTTTTTGAACATATGGGACTCATGAATGGTAGAACACTTAGCTAAGCAGGACAGGAGTTGATCTCATCCAGGGTGGCTCCTGGAAAACTGTTCAGCTGAACCAAAATACAGTTAAATGTTATTTCTCTATTTTGTAGCAGAGCAAGTAGATTACAAAGGAGATCATTAATCTGCTGCATGGTACTAGGTATCATGCGGCACATTATAAAAGCAATCTCTTCTCTTATTTCAAAGAGAAATAAGAAAAAATATTATGTTCCATTTTAATGATGAAAAATTGAGGTTCAAACTTGCTGAAAGCAAGGGGAAACTTCATAGGACATCTGGAAACTGAACTCAGATATTTTGGTTCCAGTATAGTTTAAGAATCAAGTCCCCATTATCATTAGGCTGAAATACAGGACAGTTAAGGGTATGGACTATAAAACTAAGTAAGCTTTAGAACTTTTTCAGTCAGCTAATGAGCAATATTCAAATTAACTCTTATGAAAGCTGTTTAAAAAAAGAAAGTAATGCACTTGGGCATTTAATATGCTTTCTTTTTTTACATCAGGTTTCAGACCAGTTTTTAAATTTTAGGTTATTCATCAGGTCTTAGCAGAGTACAGAGTTTTTGTATGAAATTAAGTTGCCAAGTTTAGTTGAATCTCTATTTGAAAAAAAAATCATTCTATTTCTCTTTTAAATTTATCTCTAAAATTATACTAAAGTAATAACTGAACAGTTTAACATAAAAATATGAGAAACTGAGATAATGGCATTCATGAACTTACTTTGAACCTCTAAGTACCAGTTTGCACTCCTTATTTGATTTGCATATTCAAGAGGTTAGTACAAATTGTGACATAGCTCTGATGTTTTTTCTGTCTTCCCCCTTCTGCCCATAAAATTTGAAAAATAAATTGTCAGCCCTTGACCAAAAGTGCAGGATTTACACTTAATATATAGAGTAACTGATCAGACTGTGTTTATGTTTGAAGCAGGATTTTCTTGTGCATAAGGAAGGAAGTCTGTGCACATGTGTATATTTTCAATTTAATGCTCTGCAACCAGTCTCTCTGAAGTTAGCTTCTACTTGAAGTGTAGGAAGCTGAACATGCACAGAAACCTCCATAAGGTCTAAAGGGAAGCAATCTAAAAAGATAACCAACACCTTATTTTCCAGGTTTTAAAATACAGCAGTGCATGAGCTGAGCTCTCCCCATACAGGTAAATTATGGCAACTGGGGCATCACTGACACCTCCTTTCCTGACTCTGTTGCTTTTGTCACCACCTTTGTCTGGCTCACTGTTGCTCTGATTGCTTGCATTTATGTTGGTGACAGGAGCAATGACAGCAGGCACAGCAGCAGGCAGCTGCAATCTGTGAGATACATCTTCATTTTGGATTTCTTTTGGAAAAATACAGTCTTTGATAGAATATGAGAAGTAGCACGATATGTGCAAGGTGGATAAAGGATGATCAACATATACTCTACATAAATTCCTGAACAGCAAAGGACCAAAGTGGAGCAAGAAATGTAGGTTATAGCTGGCATTCATATTCTATACATTTTTAATGCTTGTAGTATATAAACCAAGAGTCAAATCAGCCTTTGCCATTCTTTTTGTTGTTGTTTTTGGGTCTTTTTTTGATTTTGGGTTGGTTTGTTTTTGGATTTTGTTTTGTTTTGGGTTGGTTTTTTTGTTTGTTTTTTTTTTTTTTTTTGCGCGCGTGTGTGTGTGTGTTCATGTATTGGAACAATTATCGGATTAATTCATTCTCAGGGAGGAAAATGCCAAAGAGAAGGGTATAATTATTTTGACTAAAACCATGTACTCTCCAAGGGAAAGATAAAGAGAGAATGAGCTGAGCTGAAAATTTGTAAAAAAATATTTTCTTTTATTATTTTCCTGTTTATAAACTGAGGGAAGAAGAAAAGAAAGAAAAGTAGAGAGAGAAAATCCAGAGCAAGAGTCAGGGGCTTCAGGGTTCCCCTCCACTTCCATTTTCCTGATCTTTATTTCTTTTCATTTGACATGAGACAAGGAAATGGTATTTGCTGGAAGGTTCTATTTGGAATTACATAAAATCTCTTAAGCTGAAGTTTCATACAGCAACTGTACTGTAGTCCCATCTGAGTCAAACAGGTGACATTTTCTGATTCAGTTCATTGGTTTTCTTTGTCATCTTTGTGTTCATAGGTAGCTGCCATTTATTATCCTTTATTTCCTTACACCCACTGTAACAAACTGTTTCTCAGATAGAATTTGCCCAAAAACAACCAACCAAAGCTGCATGCAGCCGTTCAAATAAAAAGAAGGAAGAGGTTGAAGAGATTTACAGAAAACTATAAACTTTTAAGGTTGAACTGGTCTTCTGATCCCCCCAGTAAAAAGAGTGAATGTCACGCACTAATAACATTGCAAATTCCTATGGAAAGGAATATTCCTCAACACTCTCACTCGAGTGTTAAGGAGAGTCCCAAACTGCTTGCACAGAACAGGGAACGCCTTTCTCTCCTTATTCTTGGCATTGGCTCGAATCATTTAGTCTTGGAATGAGAGCTTATGCTTTCAACTAGTAGTTATAGAGAGTTTTCCTCCTCCACTTTAAAGCAGCCACACTGCTGTTAGCAATCAGAGGTAGATAAGTACTTGTGCTGGTAATTATAGCATTTTCTTTTTACTTTTCTCTCAGGAATTTATAGCTCCCCTTAAGCCAGAGAAGGAGAAGAAGAGAGAGAATGGTCTACACAAAGGGGAACAGGGAGGGAGGCACAACGGGACAGGTGAACACAAAAGAGGTTTGTAAGTTCTGAGTTTGAGAGAACACAAGTGAAACAAAGCTAAATAATGCTTAAGACAGAAAAGTTATCATTTTAACAGAATCTGCTACCCACTGTAGCTTCAGTCTTACATAATACAGAAGCACAGTTTTTCTAAAGTTTAACAGATGTAAATAAAATATAAGCACATTCATTACAGGTGATTCTTTGAGAAAAAAATTATTGAAACAACCTTGGTAAAAAAGTAATAATAACCTGGACTGCCCTTGACTCTATACAGCAATATGTATAGTTTCACTATTACACATTCCAGGCCTCATGCACAATGCAGGAAACAAGACTTGTAATAAAGAACAAATCTTTTATTTGGCCAAAGAAGTATAGCTGGGGAAAAAAACCCCCAAAAACTAGACAAGCTTTTGGGCACACAGGCCTTTAATTCTGAAATAGAGAGAACAGCTACAATTCTAGAGCAGAATTTGCCACAGTTTAACAAATAAGGCACTAACAAATTGCCCTCTGAGAGAAAAAGTAATTGGTACTAGCAGAATGAAAGAAATGCTGCAGGTAGAAGGAGCAAAAAAGTGAGGAAAAGAGATGTGGTGCAGTTATGTTATGGGAGAGAGACTGTATATACAGAGTTGTAGGAGGAAGGTTGCTTTTTAGGAATATTGAAAGCTGCTATATCAGTTCAGTGATTTTCCTTCTCCTTACTGTTTTTCCTTATCTTCTTCAACCATAATAGCAGCAGCAGCAGCATTACTGGGATACACTATTCCATACAGCTGTTTAGGTAAATAATGTGCTATTACATTTCAATTGCAAATGTTGTCTCTGAAGGCAGGGCCAAGGCTTTCCTGAACTTCATCCAATGTCCTAGCCACTTGAGACATTCATTAATCAGAATTTTTCAGGATAGTTTTAGAATTACCCCTGCACTATACTGATGAATGATCTGAAAGACCCAGTAAGTCTACCCTCATAAGCATTTCTTGATTGTTGTTAAAACCTTTTGCTTCTCTGAAACCTAAGGGAGGACAAGGATACGCACAGATGTCAATCATAATGCCCAGAGTTTCTTGGCTGACAGAAAGGAAACACCTTAACCATAGAACAATTCTTTTTGAAGTATTTTTTGTGCAGTTTTTTTGGTCAGGAAAGCTGGGGATTATGATAAATTTTACACAGTCTTACTTCACATTTTTTTTCTGATAATATGAACTGCATTTTGTGCACAGATTAACGTGATCCTTTGCATTATCTGATTATCTTCTATGACTCTGCTATAATGAGCTCATACTGTTACTTATCACAGTAATTGGCATACTGTATGTTTGTCTTTCACAGTATTCATTTGGTATTTTTAATAAAATTGCCTTGTAAAGCTCTACTTCCTGTTATTGTCTGGTCTGTTGGCCAGACAGAATCATGAGAAAAAGGATAGGTAAGGAAGGAGATAAGGCTTAGGTAAGGAAGGTAAGGATAGGTAAGGAAGAAGGAATCTTTTTTCTAATGACCTGATTTCTGTCTATACATTTGAGGTCAGACAAAAGAGAGCAATGGGACTGATCTTACTTTTGTGACATCTGAAACACCATAATTTTCCTTGACTTCATAAGTATTTAAGATAAATCAGGAGTTTCAGTCCATAATTTACCTTGACAAGTGCAGATGTCTGGAGTAACATGAGATAATCAACACCTCAAACCTGTTAGCTCTTATGGACTAAAGGGGAAACAAAAGTGCTCAGTGAAAATGTATATTTTGTTGTTGCAGGTGTTTTCATATGGTCACCTGGGACAATTCTGATCTCAGAATTTTGGGGAAAACCTGAGAAAAAAGAAAACTACACTGATGAAAAGCTATCTGAAAATTCTACCCTGGGCTTAAAATTTTGCCTGCTGTTATGATTTTAAAAGTCCACACCCCATATGTGATCCATGGTTTTAAGTGGATATACACAGTGACTTTTTCAAAATTTTGTAAACCCCATTTTTACCATAAATTTCTGACATAGAATGATTTTCCCTTGGAATAAATATTTTTTACGGCTTATTCCCAGCACTAATCTATTTGTTTTTTAAGAAAATATAAAGTTTTTATTTAAAAAGTCTCTAATTTACAATCAGACTCAAACAGTATTTCTGAGATTTCTTTATGAAGTTTTCATTTCTATTTAATTTGCATGAATAAAAAGTATAAAGTAAAAAAACCAAACTCTTAGATATCAGGAGTCATTAATTAGCTTAGAAAATGTTCATCTTTATTAGAATAAGTTCCTGACAGATGAAGAACAAGAAAAACAAAACCTATACTTCAGATTTAAAGATTTTGGACTTTAGTTTATTGGGTTTTTTTAATATATCATTAATATTTACAATAAATATCTATTTTCAATGGTTATTAATTTTAATTTTCCAGTACTGTTTCCATTTTTATATATTTCCAATTACCTAAGAGTACCTGTAGGAATATAAATTACTACCTAATAGTGACTAATTAAAGATAATAATAAGATTAATATAAGATTATTTAATGTTTTAAAAATAGATTATACATCTTCATATACAGTCATTCTGCCTTGACTGATTGAATAAATTATAAACAAAGGCATTTATCTCTACTAAATGACTACACTGATATCACACCATTTTGTCTACAAGGAGGGTAGAAATTAACTCATGTTTTTCTTTCTAATTCAAAATTCAAAAACTGAGACATGTCAGAATTCTCACACAGATGAGGTATAGTGGATTTAAATTATCTCTAAAATGTTTTCGTCTTTCATTCTTAATTAAATATTTTATGGACATCCTATCAAGCAACTGCTTATGCAATGAGAATAGCTACAACATTCCTATCAGTATTTCAGACAGCTTGTATTAGCTTCAGTAGATATGTTTTTTCAGCCTCTTATGAGTCAAAAATAAAATTTAATTTACGAAATCCTTCTTGAATAGTATTAAAAACAGCTGAGACTAAAAATCTGGGACTTACCAAGAGCTGATTTCCAAGACTAGTGTAAGCAATCTAGAAAGATGGACTGTCTTTACAAGACTATCAAACTTTTCCTCTAAACTTTCTATTTCTTTTATATCAAATTTTCTCTGTAAATGTCTTAAAACTAACAACCTCTTCTTCAAAAAGCAAACAAACAAACCCACCCTATTTTATTTCCTCCCTATCCTCATGATAGGAATTAGTTTTAAACATGAAAAACTGTAACATTATTCCATATATGCTCCAAAAAACTTTCTAATTCTTAACTCTCTGTTATTTGCCTCCTTCAAGAAAAATAGTCTTTCATTTCTAAGGTGCACACATATAATTTGTTCAGAAATTCATTAAACAGGGCATTCCAATATGAATATCATATTTACTTATTCACTTCATGCTTACTTTTCAATACATGGAAGAAAGATTTTACAGCCCACCTGCTGTGATGTACAAAAGCTTCTTACAAAACATGACGAAATTTCAGATTATAAAACTTCCAAGGTTGATGCCAAACATTATTCAGTTCTGCTCTCCAGCAGCTCCTGATCATTGTAAACAAACAATATTTTGAAATAGGGAAAATGCTCAGCCCAGGAGTCTGTATTCTGAATAAAATCCAGTTTTCCAAGAAGAGGATGGAACAAGGAAATCACAGCATTCCGTGAAAAGAACAAGCCTGAGGTTTTCTCACAAAAAGGAGAATAAGGATGACTAAAAAGTGAAATTAACAATATTATTTGAAAATAAAGCTGCTAATAGACCAGATTTTCAAATGTATATCCTTCTCAACATAGTACTGGACTTTTTAAAGGAAGTTAGTTTTTATTGAAAGAAAAGTCTTAAGAGTTTGAAATGAATTGTATATAGATATTGTCAACACCTATGAATTAGTTTCCATATAAATGAAGCCTACAGGTGGTACGACTCCCAGATGGATACTGAAACAGAATGTCTGTGCACAGATTGGGGCTCATGAGAGGCAGAAATCGGTGTCTCCATCCTCTTATTTACTCTGTAGGAAGGAGGAATGTAGCAACAGGAGAGAAAGACAATAAGGAAGGTAGGATACTACGGAAGTAGCACATTTGAAACTTGGTGGTTAAAGGAACCAGTAAAGGATGCAGGGCCTGATTTTCAGCCCATCACATAACATTATTACTTCTACTTGAGATCTTGGCATTCATGGATCCTGAAGTGACCTGCTTTTCCCTTGCCTCATAGGGAAAAGCTATTTATTTAAGACTAAATTTAATTCACAGGAGACAGTTTTAACAATGTGTCATGGCTTCCCAGGTGGATTCCACCTGGAGTACCACATGAGAGCCTTGCAATGGGTTAAATCTGTTAAATCAACTTTTCTCTGTAGGAACTACAGCTTTGTTTCAATGATGACGGATATATGCCCAGTTCTAACTTGAACTTAGGGTTGCAAGACAGAGATGGGAGTATATCCATTCCTGGAAGACAGAAAAGCCTTTTAAAATCTACAGCTATGTGACTGGAGGCAAATAAATGAAATCACTGAAAATTCTGTATCACCTCTTCCTATTGGTAAAATGAATGTAGTGGTATTTCCTTTCTTCTGGCCCTTTTTTGTCTGCTTTAATTCAAGTGAACATCGAACTATCACAAAGACCAAGCCTAAAGGTATATAATTGACCTAGAAATATCTGAGGTTTATTTCTAAACAACACAGCTCTCCATTGATATGCTTAGCTTTCCAAAAACTGGTTTACAGAGCAGATGCACCACCATATAACTGAGACTCTTTCAAGATGTTTGCCCTTCATTTCAAGTGTGCTCTCTTGCTGGAAACTGAGACCATCAGGGTTGTTTTATGGTGGGATTTTTGGGGGTGTTTTCGTGTCCCTTATCACATATCACACCCTATTCTGCCTTTTCTGGGAATGTGTTAGTCATGTTGCTTACATAATACACTACTGAAAGACTTAAATACTGTGGTCATTATCACAGAATATATAATTTTGAATAAAATCTTTAAGTTCTTTTGTCTTGCTTTTCTTTCCCAAGACATTGTACTCAGTTCTGTGACAATTCAGCCACAGGCCATTTGGGGAAATGAAGTTAGCACATTATAGCTAATTTCCAGATGGACCAAACAACAGCAGCTGCAGCATCTGGTTTTGGCTGGAAGCCTAGGGTGTGAATGCAACCCACTCAGTATTTTATGCACAGTCAGTGAATATCTCTTATCTCCTGATTACAATACACTGACTTGGAGTGGTTATTAGAGTGAGTTACTGCTAACAAGTGACAGAATCAGACAGTCCTCACAAACTCCTTCCTCTAATATTTAACTGCCTATTAAAAAATAAAAAAAAAAGAAATAAAATCAGTGTAGTTACGAACCTAATAATAATTACAGAAGAATATAACATTGGTGTCAGAGGTTCTACTGTGACTGCAGCAAAAATTGTAACCAGGGATCAGCTCTGAGCTTTGCAACAGCTGGGCACATCTGTAATTATGTGAATTTATCAGCAATGGCAGCAGAAAAATAGTGCTACAATCAATAAGACACCCCTCATTCATTCAGGATACCATGGGATAAGGCTCTGCCATGGTACAGGTTTCTCCATCTTCCATAGAGAACACAGTTTTCTGCAAACAATTTATAGTTCCCCTGTAGCAACCAGAAATGTAAATTAGATCAATGTCAAATATAATTAATAAATAATTATAAATATACTAAGTTATTAAATATTAATAATTTTAATAGTACTTAAATTTTATTAAAATATCAAAATATTACATCATCTAAAATTTTAGAGCAAATTAATGTTGAAGAATCAAAGTGAATATCCTTGTTTCTCAATACTCACTATTGAGAATAACAATGACCGAAGTTAAAGCTACTCAAACCACCAGATCTTTGGCATTTAGGAAAGTCAAAACACTGGTATGCTTTTTCCTCCTTTCTTACTGTAGCACAGGACTGTTTCATGGACAAGAGCATGAGAGGAGAAGAGAAATAAAAATTATTATAAGCTCCACAAAATCAACAAAGCAGGAGTTGGAGATTTGTGTGGTTAATGAGGGTTACTGCTTGTAAATATTAGGCATAAAACTAGAGCCTGACCAGACCCGAGTAACAACTTGTACCTGGAAGTTCAACAGAATTTAACTTTGAACAGTAAGAGTGTTAGAGCTTCTATCCTTTCTCCAAAGATAACATCAGGTACACATATGCACAGAAACTTGAACGTGTTTGTAAGTTGCTTCTTCATTCTCTAGGAGACTATTTAAATAACTTAAACAGAAGATGGTAATAAGCAATAATTCACTCTGCAAAGGGAACTGTATTGAGAATCAGAGGGCACATTAAGTTAGGCCTGAGATAATGATGTCTGTTAAGAAAAGTATATTTGAATAGCTTAATTTGGGGATACTTGGAGTTAATTGTGGATTTACAGTGAAGAAAGTATTGGAAAATTGTTTCTGAATATGTTTTCAATTATGTGTTATATTTTTCTGAAATTATGAAGCTTCATTTTGGACCAGACTATTATTTAATTCAACTCTATCAAGAAGTCTAGTTCAATGACTACAACCAATCACTGGAGTACATTCAGAGAGAACAGACATTCTGTTGGAATAGGAGATTTTGCCAAAGAGATATTTTAGTTAAATTACTGAGCTATTGTAGTTATGTGTTTACAAAGACTTGGATAAATTACTTTTAGTGATCAAAAGAATAGATTATTGGACCAAATATTCATTATTTTTTTAAAAGAATTAATTTGACAGCTCTTGCTTTGACCAGTCAAATACATCTTTGACCATTTAACAGTCCAAACCATCTACCAATACCATCTCAAATGGAACTTCTTTTGGGGAAGCACAGTACTAATCACAAAAATATTTGATTGATTTTTAAGAACATTTCTGGTATCTGCTTGAAGTATGTAGGGAAGCAGAGGCTATTGCTAAGAAATACTCAGCTTTCATTAAAATGCAAACTACTATTGTAGTCTGCATTTAAATCTTCTTACACTACATTGTTCAAAACAGAAATATATTAACTTATGGATGTGAACTATTCTATTTCACAGAGGCCTTTTTCAATATTTATGACAATAAATTATAATAAATAGTGATCAAAAGGAAAAAGAGAAGTTACAACAGCATTTACAAGTCTGTCATATGAACAGCATTTATAGGTCTGCCAGCAACAAAAGGAAGACTAGGGAAAATGTGGGCCCCCTCTGGAAGGAAATGCAGACCTGCTTATCCTGGACATGGAGAAGGCTGATGTACTCAATGACTTTTTTTGCCTCAGCCTCCACCAGCAAGTCACAAAAACCACAGGCAAGGTCTGGGAAAACCAAGAACTGCACACTGCAGGAGATCAGGTTTGGGTCCATATTAGGAACCTGAAGTGTACGAGGCCACGGGACTGGTGGATGAAGGCACTGAGTCAATAACCTTCATATCTGAGAAATCATGGCTGTCTGGTGAATGTCTGACAGACAGCTCTCATTATTCATGGCTTTAGTTTAGAAATTAGCTAAAATGATACTTAAGTCCCAGGTTAAAGATCCTGTTAGACTAAATTGAAGACACAGAATATTGATGCTTTTTATAAATTCAGAAGTTCCTTGCTAAAAGATGCTAATGTATGTGTGGAAATTTGATATGGAAAATGAGATAAATTTTAATGAGTATAAATTCACATTATTTAATGTACTTGCTAAATGTTGAGAATATGAAGAATCTTTGAAGATTCAGTAGCTATTTCAAAATTATCCACTACAATTTTTCCTTCTATTTAATATGAATGTCTGGCACTGACTACCACTGATGGTAGATTATATGGTTTATTGATTCCACCTAATGCAGTTACACTAATAAATTACAAATCCAAAAATGTTGAAATAAGACTATAATAATTTGAAATTAAATTATAAACATCTTTAAGCTTAAGATATAAATTATGATTCTGTTTAGTGCTTCATTAGTCTTATGACAACATAGTGCCAGTGTAACTGTGGTTTTACATAAAGTATCTACTTGATCTCAAAATTCTGATCTCTCAATGTACAACAATGGATTTAGCTTTTTATTATATAGTATGTATATTAGGTAATCACTCTTGAAAACATAAACTTTTCAGCAACATAAAGTGCCCAAATATTTTAAGCAGTGTGCTTTATTTTATGTGTACCACATGCTGGAAGCCACAACAGCCAAACACTGATGTGTCATTCAAAGACTATATAATGCAATATGAAAATACCTTGTATCTTATGACAAAAACCTCATGACTATCAGATAGAAGTCAGTTTGAGACTGCCTCAGCTCTACTTATTGCAACATAGCTGAAACACAGCTAACATTACAGCAGCTGGTGGTTCATGTTTATGATTTACAGGTGTTACATTTAAAAATGGTCTGTTGGGAGCCTATTGAATATTGTTTCATCAGATAAGAAAATCTGATACAGGAATTGCATCTATTTGTTTCAGTCTATTTGAGGGTGAAACAAGGCATCATGAACTCTGCTCTTCCTTGGAGGTAGTGCTCATTATTTTTTCAGCAATGAGTTCTTTCCTTGCTTGGTTTGGGTGAGTTGTTTCTTTCCACCTGCTTACCTGTAAACCAATTTAATTGGGAGACCCACACTTCCCTAGCTCTGTAAAGTAGACTTTATAAAAGTTTTTCCTTCCTACTGCAGAGAAAAAAAACTAAAAAAGGTATTGTGCTCAAGTTTACTTTGCCCTAGAGGAATATTTGCAAATATATTTAATGACTCTGTTTATCACTTTTCCTAATGCACATGGAAAACAATGTGATTTCTCTTCCAAGTTTCTTTTCCTTTTTTTTTTTTTTTCCTTAGGCAAGTGGAAAAATTGTTCTTAGGTGAGAAATAGAAGCACTACTGAAGCTGAGAAGGTAAAACTGAATAAAAAATGAGATTCTGCACACAGTAGTGAAGAATAACAGCAAAGGGTGGTTAAATTTTGCTCCTTCTGACACTAATAAAAGGAGCCAATCACCATTTAGGAAATGCAGTTGCATTAGTATATGAAATTACTAATTACAAAACAATATATTAGTAAGCAGTTAATTCAAATTTTCTGTGAAAAATCAAGTGTTTACATTAGAAATGCACTTTCATGTTAAATGTGGTACTGACAGTGGCAAGCACAGTTAAAGATACAATATTAAACAAAACCAGTTTTGAAAGCTGCATATAAAACATGTTTTATCTAGTTTCTTCTTTCACTGAAAAAGACCAGTGCTCTTTACATGTTGGGTATTTTCAGCATTTCCTCAATACATGGTGCCACTGGAGAAAAACAGCTGCTTTGAGAACCTGAACTGAACCTAAGTGAAAACCAGGGTCTCCTTAAAAGACAGGCTTCTTCATAAACTCCATCAGCATAGAACAATCTTAACCACATTGAGCTGGATCCTCAGCTCACACACACTGCCATAAACTGTTCAGAGGCAACAGAGATTGCTACTGGTGTAAGAAAAAAGTGGAGGAATAAAAGAACTGTACACTGATCACATGGCATGTAAACAAAGGGCAGCTCAGCTAACAGATGACAGGGAAATTATTGTTGTTTAAAGAAACAGCTGAAGAAGGGAAAAAAGAGCATACAGCTGCAGTAGAGAAAAATAAAACCTAAAACCAGCACTAGCTGACATCAGATTGGACAACAAGGATGAATATTCAGCTGCCAAAAAACATACTATAAAATTGAACAGAACTGGATTAATGATAAAGTCATTGGGAATCCAAAATATTAAATAAGTCTACAGTAAACATAACTGATGATTACTAGATATAGAATATCTGGATGGGAATATTTAGTTTGTCTGCAAATATGTTTACTGTATTTGCCTAGGATAATCCTTGAAGTATTGCTTACAGAAAACTAAATCTAAATATTCAGTAGCCATAATAACATAATATTAGTTCTCTAGTTTATTTTGAATCATTTGACTACAGGATTGTTTGCTAGGATCCTTTTGACTTAAGTCTTCAATATTTCTCACTATTATTTAAAGACTTGACATTTTTATTTAATTTTCACAATACTTTATACTTTTTCTCCTTAAAGGAGAAAAACAGGTTTAAAGAATTTGATACTTAAATAAAAAAGCCAGAAGAGAATATTGTGCTCTTATTGTTAGAATCACAGAAAGTCTCAGAAAATAAAACTAGATAGATATATTTAATTTTTGGTGTGTTTTACTGGTGGTATTAGATGATTGCATTACACCTCTGCTATGCACCCCCAACCTCCCCCCACCCCCCTGCATTTTACTATCTATTTAAGAGCCCTACTCTTAAATACATATCTTAAGAATAGTATTGCCTGTATCATTTTTTGAATTGCCACCCTTTCAGAGAGTGCTGTGTTCTGAAGGCTGCATTTCAGTTCCTGAAAGGTAAAACTAAAATTATCTTAAAAAAAATGCAAAGCTAAACACATCCTCCTGATAATCTAGATAATTTTTGCCAAGTAGAGAGGATATTCCTTTTAATGTGTCTGTTCCCAAGGAAAAACCCAAAAGGAGGTAAATGTGACAGCTGTGAATTTTCTGTCTAATGAAAGCTAGATCAGGACTCCACATTTGTCCCAAGAAAGAGTGAAACCTTCTGCATCAGAGGGGCTAAATTTGTGTTATTGTGTTCATAGCAATGGGAAATAGGACTGCTTACAAAGTCTAGGGTTAAAACTGATCAATTGTTAATGGTAGCAAAACAGGTATATCAGCTGCCCACAGACTACTCATGAATATATCAGTATATGGTCAATTGTAAAACAGTTTAATCAGAAGAGGTCTTAACTTTCCACTGATTCATCAAGTATCTATCTACTGAAGGATCGGTAAATAAGGTAAATTATTTGAATAGTCATAAGTTTACATTCAAAGAGTATATTCTGTCTCTTGGCATAGGCTAATTAATCTTCTGACCAATGCTCTTGTCACCTATAATTATTAGATGACAAAGTAAACCATGTACAACTGGATATAGCCATAGCAGACTTAGGGAGGGCATGGAAAACATTTACAATTGCCAAAGTTGCCAGTGGGACTAAACTAAGACAAATAGGTAAAGGCTTGACTTTAACAACAACAACAAAAAAAACCCAACAAAACAAACAAAAACACACATTCATTGAATGTGTGTGAAAACACATTCATTGAAGGGATAGAGGGAAAACCAGAAATAGTTAATAAAGAAAAAAGAAAAGAAGAACTATTTCAGTATTTGGGGAAGGGGTTCTACATTAGTTATTGAAGTTTGCCATATTTTTTATCTTTTTCAGTTTTATGTTTTGACCTGTCATATTTTTTTGTTATTTGTTTCATACAATGAATTTTCATTTTCTCTTGCTTTTAAGTTATAATAAAATTTGTAAAATACCAGATCCCTTTTCAGCAGAAATACCTGAACATCCCAATTCAGCCTAGAAAAGGTTCACATGGCCATTACACTCACCAAACAACCAAACATAAAGGAAATTATTAAATGTTGAATCAGATATGGAGCAATGTACTCTTTCAAAGGCATTACCTAAGCCTAAGTGGGAAATTGTGTGTGTTTCAAATTTCTGAGCTAACACCAGCCTTAGCTTGTTCATGTGGTTCAACCCTGTACCCCCTAGATGGGGCTTTTTCAAATCTTACAAGCAGTAAAACCTCATTAGTACAGCTCACAGGCTTAGCCATGCTATAACCTTAGCAGTTCTGTAGATTGTTTTATTGTGCTCATCATGTGAAACAGATGTACCCTAAAAGGTGCAAAGGAAATGAACATTAAATGATAATCATTCATATTTAATACCTGGAGAGAAATATCTCTTTAGGTAGTTCAAAAAAGCTAATTGTTTATGCATGATTTTCCAGGAAAAGTTTTCCATTAAAACATGTGAGGGAAACTTAACAACACATTTTGCTATTTTGGGGATTATCCATAAGTATTTTCAATTTATCCTTATACATTTTATAAAAGGACTGGAAAAAGTTGCAGCGCTTAAGAGAAGATTCTGCTATTATTAGGGAAAAGAGGAAAAAAAACACATAGAATTTGTTCCTGTCAACAGTGTTTTGTGTACTAAGTTCATTAGCTGTGGTAGTGCAAAATGAAATAATGAGCCTACAATTACAGTAAAAACATCCATTTTGTGTTTGAGAAGCTTGGATCATTCATAATAATATGCTGTGTAAAACTCTACAAACATATATCAGAAATTAATAAAGTGGAGCATGCCTTTAAATAAAAAACAAGGAAAAGGACTTATCTACTGTTTAATGAAAGAGTTTTGTGGGTGAGATGGGGTAAAAGTGAATTGCTGGAGTGGACAAGTGGATGGAAAGGCACAATATACAATGACAGTGACTAGTGAGGGGAGGGGAAGGGAGGGAAGTGGCAACAGCTCAGCTCAGAAGCTGAGGAGGGAAGAAAAAGATATTTTGCTCCTAATCTTCAACATTAAGGAAAATCCCACAAAATTTGAAGACACTGACAAAAGAATTCGGTTTTAATTTTTGAAGATAGTGACAAAGGAATTCATTTCCAAGTGCTCTTGTTTAAATGCAATACATGTTTATTTAGCTGTCAAAGGCTCTGAAATGACAATGACTCTAAAAAAGGGGAAGCTGAACAAAACCATTTTTGGGAGGGTAAGTTGGCAACACATGTTCCCATGCTAATGCTTCTGAAGACCAACTACAAGTGTATGAAATGTGGTCATGTCACTGTCTGAATTGCATAAAGCTTTCTATTCATTTCATCTAGAAGAACTAGAAAGCAGCCCTGCACCAGAAAATTTCTGCATGCTGGATGATACAGGAAAAAAGGATTCTCCAATCTACAATATTCTCTGGCAGTAGAGAATAAATTTTGCTGCCTTATGAGAAAAGGGAATTCAGCACATTGCAGAACAAGGAAAGTTATTACTCAGCATATTTTAACAAAATCATTTCCTTCAAGTTAAACACTAAATAAGACAAGGCAAAAAACAAGTAAATTACTTTTGCTTGGATCTCTGGCTTTGAAGCTACTTATTATGTGCAATAAAAACATATTTTGTGCAATAAAAACACCGAGAGAGGATATTTAGTAATCGCTGGATTAAAGACAAGCTGGGACTGGAAACCAAATTCTCTTCCAGCATTTCTATGTGCCCTGCTTTGTAAGATGCAGTCTATGGACTTGCATTTTTGACTTCTCAATAGCATGATCTGAGGACTGATCACAGACTTATTTATTTGTTTTCTCTGATGAAATGTGGCTATGAACTCTCCAAATTGAGAAAAAGATAGAACCCAGATCTCTTATTTCTTTGACAAATATCTCAAGAGTTTTATCAGAGCCTGATGGTTTCATCTCTTATTTATACTTTATATTCAAAGATTAAATCCTATTCCTGTCTTTTAAATGTAATTAGAGCCAAACCTTAGGAAAGGATCCCAGGAGCATTTCCCTCCCAACATTAGCTCAGATAGCTACAAACATGAGTTCAGTGGCATCCCTCTTGTTAATGTTTTCAGTTGACTAACTTCCTGAATCCCTTTGCTCCGTACAGGAGGTCTACTAGATTAACCTTATCATAGAATCAGAGAATGGTTTGGGTTGGAAGGGACATTAAATTTTATCTAGTTCCAGCCCCTCTGCCATGGGCAGGGACACCTTCCTCTAGACCAGGTTGCTCAGAGCTCCATCCAGCCTGCCCTTAAACACTTCCAGGGTTGGGATATCACCGCTTATTGGACCTGTTCCGGTGCCTCATCATCCTCACAGTGAAGAATTTTTTAGTATCTAATCTAAATCTACTCTCTTTCTGTTTGAAATCATTTCCCCTTGTCCCGCCACTGCATGCTCTTGAAAAAAGTCCATGTCAGTCTTCCTTAAGGGCTCCCTTCAGTTACTGGAAAGCCACAATTAGGTCACCCTGAAGCCTTCTCTTTTGCTGGCTGAACTCAATTCTCTCAGCCTTTCTAATAGGAGAGGTGCTCCATCCCTCTATAATCTTGGTGGCCTCCTCTGGACTCACTTCAGCAGGCTGACATCCTCCCTGTGCAGTGAACTCTGGAAATCTTTAACAGCACAGCCTTAAATTCTCCTAACCTCCTTTGGCAACTGCAGTGAGGGAAGGTGGTGAGCAAGTTGGAATTGTTTCTCCATCCCCCAGACACTACATATTTTAATACACCAATACTGATCTTCCAGAAAGCTGCTTTATTTTTTTTTTTCCACCCTTCTCATCTTATATCCCTTCTACTTTGCAACAATTCTTACTAGCCACTATGCATCTATATTTACAAGTTATACTCTTAACTAGAACTGTAAAGATAACTCTACACTTCTTTCTTACACTCCTAAAGTTTTAATTTTGAAAAATTTAGGCATATCAAGCTCAAAATTTGGGGTTTTTTTCTTTTTTTTATTTTTTCCCTAGAATTCTTATATCAGCAGAACAGCATGTTTAATATTAGAAACATGATTTTTGAATGCAATAATTGTGTGGGTCAGTGCCTTAGCATAACTTATTTAACAAGTTATTATTCAATCCTGACTGTAAATGACAATATATTCCTTGTAAATATTTGCCTAATGATTTCAGTCAAAGATTATTAGCACTCTTTTCCCTAAAGCATTCAGTTGGAGTAGTCAGGGGTGATGGTATTGATATTCTATGGCTGTGAGAGGCAGAGACAAGCAATTATCTAAGTCCAAAACTTTAATGATGCTCAGGTGGATTTGAAACCACAATTTTATTTGCCCATTACTTTGGAAGTCTGCGTGCTGTATATTCCATGCTTTAGAAAACAATGTTTTAGTTTTGTTATTCAAATTACTTTTTTTTTCAATATATATATCTATATCTTTAAATATACTCTTATTGCTTGCACCAAAAAATCTTTGTCATTTTTCAGTGTACATCCCTAATCTATAGACTACTGTGATACTTTAAAATCCTGTTCTACTTACTCATCTAGTTCCAGTGCCCTAAGAGATTTAGAATTTGCTTGATTATTTAAGCCATTAGTAAATTTTCAGCACTGCTTATGGATGGTTTTATTTTAAACTGACAAATTGCTTATCAGTTGGCATCAGTGCTAAAAACAAAACCAAAATGCTTTTATTTCTCCTTATAAAATAAATAAATGAATAAATGCAGAATTCAGAAGTTAACAGCAATTAAGTTGAGCTTTGTTTAGATGAATATTTCCTGATTGCAGCAAAGAGGTGATACCAACATTCAGAATTTTATGAAGGATAGAAAGACACTTTGTTTTTATGATATAGAAAGTACACATATATAGACAATTTATAAGGCATTCATTTTGAGGGGGACCCATGGTGTTTCAAGACTGCCTAAAACTTTAGATTTCTTTTTTTGAATAATAAGTCTTATTTTTGTAAAAGGAGTGGATTTTAAGTATGCTTGTTTAACCCCACTGTTAAAAGAAAATGCAGCTATGAGTGAGAATATAATGAGTGAAAATGGGCAAGGATGGGTGGCACCTGCGACTGGCAGCCTGGATATCTACTCACACACCATACAGTTATACCCCTCAAGCATGCCTTTGGACATTTGGTCACTTGGCAAAGTGACCAAAGGCAAAGCACTGAGGGTAATTTTGGCTGTCATCTTTAAATAACAACCAACTCCCTGCTTCCTTTTTGTTTAGCATATGCTTCACAAACAAGGAGGATCACACTGCTACAAAATGTGAGGCTGTAGTGATGGGCGTAATGACCTTTACAGTGTGTCACATCCTGCAGAAAGGTATCTGTGGTGATAGATTAAATTGCATTTTCTTTTCTGACCGTGCCACTCTACAGGAGCCCTTTTTTTACAATTACTGAGATTGCCTGGGAAATTGGATTCTTATTTACAAGCAGTCTTTTGATTTTTTTAGTTTTAATTATCACCAGTACATTGGAGTTTATACTTCATATGCTGCACTGTAGGTTCCTTGAAGTGTCAAGTATTTTGCTTGTTGTGTAACTATTGTTATGCATCTGTTATGCAAGATATGCTTTTGGACACTGGACTATTACATGCACCACTGTTACATAAAAGAGCAGGCTTTTCCCTGCATTTACCTCTAGTTTTATGTGGCACAGTATGTTTTCTAGGCACTCTACTTTTCCTGGAAGGCTTTAGACAGAACATCATGTTAAACACCGAAAGATCAATTTATGAGGAAAATATTTCAAAGTATTTGAATCCCTCTTGGAGTGCAGAAAATTCTAGATTTCATATTACAGAAGACAGTCTATGTTTATATGTTAATACATATCTTCTGATATTTCCAGAGTTTCCCAACCTGAGGAAAGCCTTTACCCAGTTTATAATAAACACTGGAAGGGAAAAAATATTCTTGAACAGAGGTAAAAAGATCTATTTAAATATTTCAGAGATTCAATAAGAACAGAAATTAAAGGGAACATAGGGTTTATGTCCTCTAACAGTATAAGAGAATTGTGGGGTTTGATAGATCTTAAAGTATCTTCATCAATCTTTTTTCACCAGCTCCTTTTCCTGTTTGCTGTCAGGGCATAGTCCTGAGCAACCTGACTTGTCATTATCCCTGCTCGGAGCAGAACTCAGAAAACCCCTCAGTCCCTACTGCCACAGCAAAAAAAATTCCTGGCAGTTTTTTTAGGACATTTTCTTGGTGCTTTAAAAATTACAAGCAGCTCATCTGTAATGCTCTCAGTAGAAACAGTGAATTCTTAGAGCTATGACATTCTAGCTGTACTGAACGCATTTCCTTTTAATAGACTGGCAGTTCTTGGAAAAGGCTCAGAGAAATGGTTAGAGATCACCAGCCAGCCCTACTCCCCCTGACAGCACTGCACCCTAAAGGGAGGTTCTGTGCATTTGGCTGCCTTCTGCCCCCCTCATGGCAAGATGTAATTCCTCAAGTAATTCCTCACCTCCCTGTTATACATTAATACATAATATCATTGTAAATAGGCACTGTTAAATCAAATATGGGAGATCCAGTTTTGCTGTAGTGCAATATATTTGATTGAACTTGCTTTTATACTTCCCACATTTTTACCAGGTCAAACATGCTCTCTGCATAGCCCATCGATAAAAACCTTATTTCAACAAGAAATTCTTCCTCAGCAAAAAAAAAAAAAAAAAAAAAAAAAAAAAAAAAAAAAAAAACCGCCNAAAAAAAAAAAATCACAGCTACAATGTACCCCTATGTAAAGTTTCTTTTCCAAGTAGATGATACTTTTCCTTCTTCTGATCTATTTTTCCCTATGATGAGGCATGTGATTTTAGATATTACAGATAAGAAAAGAAGCATATTTCATAGGACTTACTCCTTTATTCTCTGTGAGATACCAAAACTAACTGAAGCAATTGTGGCAATATTTCTTCCGTATTCTTCAGAGCTTGCTGTGATGCATTTCATCCAAACCTACGCTCATATTCCAATTTATTCAGCTTTTCTTTCACATTTCTGCTTCAAATGTCATTTTTTTTCTTTAACTATTAGATTACATACCACTAAATTGAGAAATAGGCTTAATCAGGACATTTCCCAAGGAATGGAATTAAACCTAATGATACTTATCAGCAAGAACTGCAGCTTAATTGGGATGGTAATTTGCTTAACTGGGATGCCTGTAGGTTATTTACTGTAATCAGATAAGGACATCTGATCCTTATTTTCCCAAGAAGGTTATCAAAAGTGTTAGTTCTAGAAAGATGTTGTAATTATATCTATGTAATATTTTAAATGTGACACTCATTTGAGTTGTTCAGCTGTTTGAAGCTGCATTGTATCTTTATTCACCATATAAGCTATGGCACAGGTATCCTCCTTTCAGGGACAGGGGCCAAGGAAGTGACCTTCTAAGAGTTCCCTAACCCTTAGGCCAGAACATACCAGCTCACGTTATGAGTGAACTGGGAACTCACTTATTCAACACAGCACCATCACATAACCAGGACTGGTTGAAATAGTTGAATAATGGCTAATAAAATTTACAGAGTAGCTAATGACAGCAAAAAATTGCTCTTGGGAGGTCCTTGAGGATGTACATATACAACAAGGACTTGAGCCACAGGGATATTGTAATTGCAAATGCTCTCTCTGAACTGTTTGGGAGGCTACACTCTCTGGGATGGCTATATTACAAGACTGCTCAAGAAAGTGTTTCAGCATGCTACTTTATTCACTATGCATTAGCTCACTTGGTCAAATGCAACAAAAGTTGAACTGCTGACAGAAAACACAATAGAATTTTCAGCTCCTTAATGAGACAATAGTTTTGAGATGGGTAGGACAACAGAAAGATTCTTCAGACTCAAAATAGCACTTTTCTAATTATACTCCATCACAGCATTATGCAGATGAAAGTATTCAGCCTCTCAGTACTAGACATAATGGAACCAATCATGCAAAGCATCACTTTCAAGATAGAGGTTGTTACAATTAGGACTAAAACTGACAAAAAACCACCCCCTTTTAATTTTTTTTTCTTTTTCCTTATTAACAATTTTACTTCAAGTTCGGTGCAGCAGAGCTGTAAAAGTTATAGTTAATGGACAATCCATTTTTCACTGTTCTCTTCCTGAAATTCACTGTTACTCTTTTCACTCAGTTGAGTCTCATGCTTTGCTTGAAGGTCAGGAGTTTACTCCATCTAAGCTATCAAAGATCTTAGAAAGCTATTACTCTTTTGCTTTTCATTCTCCAGTAGGCATTTCTGCTTTCTGTATCATTTCACAGGACTGTACTGAGCCCAAGAACCATTTGCAGACCTTGTCTGAAATTCTGGTAAAAAAAAATACCTGGTAAAAAATTCTGGTAAAAAAAGAGAAATATGGCATTTCCATAAAGCTATATTTCTTGCTCTTCTTTTTTTATTTTTTTTTTTAGCTACTGATATAGAAAGGAACCTTTGCAAATTCATTAACTCACAACAATCTGCGTGATCACTACAGTTTCTTGGATAAGGGAAAGATAATATTAACTTATAAGAGTGGTCTCATAGCTGTTTTGCAGTTTCTCAGGTTGTTTTCACTCAGCGATCTCATCCCAACAATAACTCACAGAGTTCTTGTGCTCTTTGCAGGACCTCACTTAACAGTAAAGAAACAGGCAAGAGAATGCATAGTTATGCAGTGAACTTCAAAGAAGCATTTATATACTTACTCATAAAGATATTCTTTCTAGCCCTACTGCTGCTGACATCATTGGACGTCATATTCTCCACCTGACTCATTTTCCCAAATAAAACAAAGTATTTCTGTTTAACAGTTCTATTCTATCAACACATTTTGATTTAGATTTCTAGGACAGTTGAATAAAGAACAACTTCAAGCTATTTTGGCATGCTTTGAGAGATTGATCAAACTTCTGTATAGCATGGGTCATATGAGCTGTTTTAGCAGCGTCCAGAGATGCTCTACAATGTGCAGCAATACTGCACAGCTTCTACAGAATGTTCCTAGACATCAATCTTTTGACAGGTATTTGTAAAAAACCCAAAGCTTTTCAAGACAGCATGCAGTCTATTCCCTGACCCAGATCCATTAGTGTGTCTTAGACTGGTGATGCTGACAAAGCCTGTAAAGCTCTGGCAGCTCTTTTCCAGGAGTTTAGTGCTGCTGGCACTACTGAAGCTGACTTGAATTCCATGTTCCTATGTCAGAGCTCTGCTCTTGCTCTTTGCAAGGGCTCCCTGATCTTACTGTAAGATATATGTTTCCTGTTAAAAACAAAATCTAAAATCTAAAGGGGAAATATGGACATACAGACAGTGGTACAGCGACATGGAAATGCCAGTGAGTTCTCTGGAACCTAACTAAGCCTGTCTCACCTTTGAACTCTCTGTGGGAGCCACAAACACAGAGGTTGCATACTTCTTGCTCTGTACTGTAATCAGCCATCCTTCTTAACTAGTAGCAACATGCTATCCACAGTAAATCTAATTAGGATTTTTTCAGTATCCCTCCACTGTGTAATCTAGATGCAGAGACAAATACTATCTCTTGATCCAAAATCTCTTGATCTCTTCATTCTCAGAAGCATGACATTATGATGATGAATGAAATTGTCTTCATTTTCATTTTTTCTGCACAATATTCCACTTGCATTATCTGACATTTTTACATTTACGTTTTACATTTAAGAAAGTATATCAAGACCTCACTATTCTTTTCTCCAAAAAATATGAGTTAAAATAGCTTTGTAGCTTTTCTTTATGTGAAAGAAAAAATGAAATCTTTTTCCTATTATGACTTTAGACAACTCATAGCTACTTAAATAAGAGGTATTCCTACAGTGTACTTTAAAAGATTTTTCCACCTGTAATGATTTTATTTACAGCTGGCTTTGCACTAAAGTGATCTTGAATTTATACATAAATAAAAGCAGTCTGCAAGACAAAATTCTTCAGGCCATTAAATCCTTGCACATTTAAAGTATTAGGATGCATAATCTTCCTGTGACCTTGATGCAGAACTACATTACTAGCTAGTGAAACAATAAAGACATCATATTTAATTCCAAAATAGGAATATCTTTCATTTTCAGTACAGGATTTATCATTACAGCTGAATGATAAAATCATGATTTTTCAATCTTGCCATTGAGAAATAGTGTAAAATGTTATACTTCAGGACATTTAAAACAAATACTAAGTTTGTACCAAATTGGCAAATAAATTTGGCTGAAAAAATCAATTATTTCATCCAAGCAAACATTTCTTTGAGAAACAAAGATTAAATTAATTAAAAAAGAAAAACACTTAGAAAATTCCAAAAGCCAAAATCAAATGATTTAGAGTGAATGCTATTTTGACCCAGCAACTTAACCCTAAGGGTTTTGAATGACAAATTCCTTAGTATTTTAAAAAACTCTTAGTCCCAAATCCCAAATTTCTCTTATCATTTAGCTTAATCCGATTTTTTTTTTTCTTTTTAGTTTTGAAAAAGACAAAATAAAAAGGAAGACAATAATGGTCTCACAGACATTTTTTGTCCATCATAAAATATGTTTAACAGGTTAGGTTTTTTAGCCTCTTTTAACAATTGAGTTACAAAATCCCAGGAATGCTGAGTGCATGTAATTATATTTATGTATTTCTACAGGGAAAATCTATAGGGAAAATCACAGGTAAGTAAAGTTTAGCTATGGTAATTGCAGTGTCTCCCACTTTCAGCATACTTTGTTCTATGAGCTTGCTGAAAGTCATGTCTTTCACACAGGGATTGCTCAGTGGGTCTTGACTAATTTACAGTGACTCTTAAACCAATTTGTTTACTTTTTAAACTAAACAAACCCTCAATTTCAGTTTTCCTCAATTCACCATGATGCAATTTGCAGCAGTTTAGGAGCTGTTACACTAACCTCTGAGCTGTGCTAGCAGTCAATACAGTGAGATAATCGAGAGGGGTTCTGAAAGCTGGAGAACTGCTGCAACGAGTGACTTTTCCCAGCTAAGTCATTCCCAGAACAAATCAGCCTTTACATAGTAATTCAGTGCATACTGAGGAGACAAGCCTCACTCAAATCATTAGCAATGATCTAAACACAAATTGAGATACAATTATTAATTTATTACTCATTAATATTTAATAAATCTTAATTATCATTGAGGTAAATTAGTGTTCATTGACTCTCACACAGGCTTCTAAAGTTCATGCATTTTTTCTTTTCTCTGAGCTCTTATAATAGTATCCTTTGGGCAATGTATATTCCTTTTCTTAAACCTAAGATTCCTGTGATTCTCAACCAATGTTCTGAAGACATATCCTCATCCAGCTCAAAAGTAACTATTTTAAAATGCATTATTGATTAATGAAAATGTATTTATTTTCTGCAAGCTGGTGTTCACTGATTTGCCTGTGAATCTGTGTGTATTATTAAGATGTGCTAATATGCTGGGCTGGGTAGCTCAGAATGGCAGAAACTTTCCTTAGGGAAACTGAGTCAACATTAAAGATGGAAAACCGTCATCATACAATTTCCTTAGGCAGCATTCCTAACTGCCCAAAGTAAGATATTACTGTTATTAAAATCACAGTGTAGTAGCTCACCTAAAATTTTCACCTAAAAAAATCACTTTCCAAAACTAAAGCCAGCATCTTGGTAATGGACTCATTTTTGTAACTGCATTTCCATCTGTTTGCAATTCCTAACCTATGGGCCTTCAGGGATTGTACTCCAAAGAAGCACCTTCCCATTCCCAGCAGTCCTCAAGGTCAAGTGATGCTTTTCCTTTGCCCTTCTAAAGCAGCACTTGGAAAGCTGTCTGTTATAAGTTCTATTAATTATTTCAAAACTACTCTGACACACCCATTTCCATCTTGTTAAATTGAACTCCTTAAATCCCAATAAGCATAGCATGTTATGATCTTTGCACCGTACAACTGCATTTTAATATCTGTGTGATCAAGAGGACAATGTAAGCGAAACACGTTCTTTTGAAACATAAATGAATGAATTTAATGATTTAGCTCCTTTTATAAGACTGAAATATTCAAACACTAGAATTCTTACTGAACAGAATTTTATCTTGAAGTGGTTTCTCCGTAGTAATTCCCTTTTCAGCTGTCACTCTTGAAATAATGTGTAGTAGTGCAAACTCTTTTTGCTGCACTACTAAAAATAAACAACTACAGACCAAGAAAAACAAAATATGTGATACTTATCCTTCCTACCCTTTTAATAAATTTGTTTTGGTAATAACACAAAATGAAAAATTAAATCCCTATTCCCTCAAAACTTGGAAAATACATCACTTCTTTTGTTTAGTGTTTTCTTTTCAGAGCACTTTTATGCTGTTATGTAAGTTAATGAACTTTAGGACATGAAACTTTTAGGACATAAAATGGAAATAATGTATTATCAAAAATATTTGTATTAAAATCATAACAAGATAAAATACAGCAAGCACATGAAAGCTTCCTTTGTATTTATGTGTCGAAATCTTCCATAGGCAGAGCCATAAAAAAGAGGACTGATATTACTCAGGCTTCTTTTGTCTTTGCCTAAAATTCAGCTAAATATTAATTAATTCAAGTAAAATGATCCTCTTCCAAATTAAACTTTTTGTAATTTACATACTTTACTCTACTAATAGAGAAAACTTTAAAATGTGCTTCTGTTACATTTCAATAGTTGATGGGCACAGCAGATATTTTAAGAAAACACTTCTTGTACTAAAACTGGCTTGAGATAAACAGTGTATGCCTGGAAACCTGAACAAAAATGGTGCATGCCTGAGAAACCATAGTCCTAGAAATGCTCATGCCAGTTTATTCTGGCTTTTAATTTCTCTGAGAGATGAAAATGCAGACTAATTAAAACAATTTTAACTTACTTTTCAGTTGTGACATTAACCTTCTTTCCTACACAGATACAAATCTCTCACAGGCATATAGAGGACCATTAACCTTCTGAAAAAATGTTTTCCAATAACTGAAGAATGATTAAAAAAAAGTCAAAAGTATGCCAAATTTTCTGACTGAAACTAGAAAACAGCTTTGAGTTCAGGATAACCTGATCTCTTTCAAAGCCTAGGAGGCAAGAAAGAGCTCTGACAAGAAAAGCTCTAAATAACAAAATCAATGGAGGATAGATCCTTCAAAATGGGAGCAAATCAATTACAAAGTAATCCATTCTGAGGATAAAACATTACCTTGTTATTACTTCAGATTTATAAAAAAACAGTCACTAGCTTTTTTTTTTTGTTTTGTTTTTTTTCTGACTAACAAGGACTGAACCACCAGGCAATAGCTCTTTTTTTCCCCCCACAAGACATAAATTCAGTCTCAAGCTGTTCCAGTGTGGAACTCCTGACAATAAGGAAAACACATTGCTACCCAGGGACCCAAGTCACTGGGCTGGGAATTACACTCTAGGATCAGTCCCAGCCAAACCATCTTAGAAAGAAAAATTACACGTAACCTTGGAGTTTCTATAGGCAAACAGTGAAAGTACATAAAAGTGTTTTCAGTTTTGATGATTTTCTCAAAAGACTGATGAATAAAAAAATGAAGATTATGCTTCAGTTCATATCAGAATATTGCCTCTTTAGGTAATTATTAACCTTAGTATGATAAAATTATCATCATGTTTTCTGCAAGAGTTAAACAAATGTTCAACAATGTTAGTATCTTCACTATGTAGAGTCTCATGGATAATTGCCATCCATATGAAATTAAAACTTCATCAATTGTGTTGTGCCTGGATGCTTTCCTAGAAGCATTGAAAATAGTGCATTTCAGCATCCTAGAGACTGCTAGTAAAAAGTAATTAGACACTTTAATATCACTTTGGCTGGATCATCAAGAAACCGAGTAATAGGTTCCTATTAGTTTTTGGTTTGCATGGTACAAACCCAGACAAACAAACACCCACACAAAGCAAAACCTTTTTTAGTGCAAGGCTTTTATTCAATTTTGTAGAGCAAAGAAGCAATCAGTAAGAAAGAGCTCATGACAGGTTTAACCACTACCAGACCTTAGTTTAGTTTGCATTTCAAGAAATTTTTCTATTGTGAAGTTCCTTAGAAATATTTTCATACTTAGATACCACTTGAAAATACATGTGAGCTCTGCTGAATTACATTTCAGTGAGCTTAGTGCTGTAATTTTTGTAATATGGATAGCACTTTTGACAGGACGATCTTCTCCTCTGGACAAGTGTGCACACTGCATTTGCCTCATCTTGTGATTTAATTAACATTGGTGTTTTAGCTGCTGGTACAGAAATTAACATCATCTTCAAATGACCAGCAAGTGTCTAGAGAATTGTGTCACAAACAGACAAAGGAGACACCTAAAACATTAATGTAGAAAAGTTGTGGGCTGTAGAATTATTAAAAAGCACACACTAGAAAGAAAAAAATAATCTAATGGTATGCTTGACTGGTCACCTCTGAAAAAAGGCCCTGCTAGAAAAACAAGTATAATTTCCTTTCTTATCTAAGTCTCATCTCTGTTAACTACTCAGAGTAAAACCCATTGCTGAGCTAAAAACATTATGACCTTTTTTTATATAGTGTTTATCAAACTCTTAAACATTTCTGTATAAGAAAGTGTTACAGTAAAATGCAGAAGCAAGGATGAATGTAGATTTGCCCTTAGGCAGTCCTGACTGTAGGCAGATCCAAAAGTATGAGACATATCTAGTTTTCTCACTGTCAGAATATGCTTATGATATTAATGTTATTAAATTTAAAGATACTTTAAAATACTAACATTAAATGTTTTTAATTGTTAAAATATAAATATGATTAAATAAAAATTATCTAAGTATACTTAACGTACCAGCTAGAAAAGTTGTTTGGTCTATTATATATGTAACAATCTCCATGATCGATACCATCAATCATAAAATGATATGTAAGATAATTTTCTATTATGTTAATTCTATCTAATAAAGCTGTCATTCAAAATTATTTTAAGGGGCATATATAAAATTTCCCCAGCAAAGCCTCCCAGTAATTTTGGATGAGGCACCCCGAGGCTTCGTGTGGTACTGTTAATAATATACACATCAAAATAAGAATGAAAAATGAGAACTTTCATAAGATTTTCAGAACCAAAATTTCTGACATCAGTTCACAGTAGAGCTTCTGAATGAACTGGTTTCCACTGCTTCCCCTTAATAGGGTTTTATCCCACTTCCTTCTCAGTCCTAATTTCACTTGCTTATCACACACACAAGTTTAGCACCATGACTAAGACATTTCTGGGTTCAACATGTATGCAAATTATTATACACAGAATGTGATATTGCAGTAGCACTAAATAGCAAAATCATATCTTCAGAAGTTATTTAACACCAGAAAGTTTCAGGAGTGCCCCATTACTTGAAGAGGGGGTAGAGATACAGTTTAGATATAGTAAAAAAATTATTTAAAGGATGTCTGAAAAACTTGTACTTTATTACTGTCTATCCCCATAAACTCCTCAACTTTCCAATATTCTGATTGCTAGGAATTCAGCCAATTAGTTCTAAAAACAGCTCAATATAGCATCATCACTGAAAATAATACAGCAGCTGAGTAGCTGAGCACAGCTATTGTCTACCTGCTCTTCCTTCCTATCGTTCCTGCAAGTCAACTAAAGTAATCCTTTACACAGTGCTTAGGATGTGAATGGGGCCAAACTTCCCCCACCTCTGCTACATTTTAAAATTATTCCAAGAGAGGAATCCTTCCAATGCCCTGAAATGCAATTATAACTCATTGGGGTAGAAAGCAAGAGTGGCACCTGAAACAAGATCCCAAGTTTGTCTAGTAGGAACAAGAAAAGCAAAAAACCCAATATGCTAACCTCGGCTACAAAGATGAAACAATGTCACAATCTTTTGACCCATATTTGTATCTCAGCTCTGCGCAGCTCATCTCCTTGTGACAGGCAAAGGTCTGCTGATGCCTGCCCTGGAGCTCTTCCTGGAGCTCACAGCAGAGAGCAGCACAGCTTCAAAGGGAGATGTGGAGGGGCTGCCCTCACGGTGGTGCATTCTTCATGACCAACATGTTCTCCAGAGAAGTGAGAAGTCATTTGGGATTACTTCAGGAGAGAGGTGAATAACTAGCTGGGATTCCAACGTCCCAAGTAGTGGGACCCCAACAGTTAATTGTATAAAAAGAGCACCACCTTTTCCTCCTTTTTTTTTTTTTTTTCAAAAACTCAGTTTTTGAGTTATTCATTCACATTCAGATGGAGGTTAAGGGGCTCTAAACTCCACATAATCTCTTCTAGAGCCCCATCTTGAGCAGCTCGTGTCATATCACAGCTTTCCAGACTGAACTAGTTGGGCCAGGACAACCAAGCATGTTGCCTGATAGAGGCCTGATGCAGGAAACAGGAATAGCTGCCACTGCTTATGATGCCAGACTTTTTCCATGGGCAATTCTGATTTGCCTGATGAATCAGGTATTATTAATTGAGCAAGGGAAGTAGATAAGTTATTGTACTATCACAGTCAGTCTGTGCAGTTGATGAGAATTGGGGTTGCTTAATTCCAAACATAATAAAGACTTTAAAAGTTAATGTGCAGCTTGTACTGAATAATAACAGGAAAATATTATAATGAATAGTTAATCATCACTTAATTAAATTTTCAGGATACAAGGGCTACTAAGCAATTAAGCAAATATTCTGTACTTAAAAGCATAATTAAAGGGCCTTCCTGCTTCCTGCATATAACATAATTTCAAAAACTTCACATTTCTCATGATCATTTCTACCAGGAAATACCTGTGAGGCAGAAAACAGATTATGCAGCAACATTTCATTGTTTCCTCAAGCTGTCACAATTGAAAATTATGTTATAAGCAATCTACATAATAATCATTCATAAAAGCAATTGTTTGTTAAGTCTAGCATATTAAGGGTCAATGTATTATAACTAGATTGCTGGAATAATAAAATGTGATCTTCACAACAGTTTGATACCTGTGAATGATTCATCATATCCTCCCATCTGTAGCTAATAAAGTCTAACTGGCACTCTGCTTTTGAAACTGTTAGCTGTAGAATTTATATGATGGAGTGTTATGAGACTAGATGTTGTCTAAGGACAACAAATATGTTTGCAAACATCATAATATTTTAAGAAAAAAGTAAAGATTTATAGATCAAGGTTTATTAAACCTAGCATTATTTATTGGAGTAAGTTGTGGTTTGGAAATCCACATAAGCACTCTTGGGATTCAGAACACTCAAGTCAGTTCTCAGTTTTTGATTTTTAGTAGTATGAGTAAAATTAACAGAAAAAGACATTTCAGATTAATTCAGGATAAATATATGAGTTGATGCAGACTCACACTTTTCTTCTTTCTCAATTTATCCTGCTATTTGAAACATTCCTGCCATCATGGCATCATAAACTGCTAAAAGCAAGTGGAGAATTTTTCAAGAATTCAAAAAAAGCAACCACCTCCAGCTCTGTAGTATCTGCTGAGTAGCACTGTTCACAGAGGCCTTATTAAACTGGTTCAGTAGGATGCTATGACAGAGGTATTGATTACCCTGGTTTAAATTATAGACTCCTTATTATTCCATTGGTCTCTACAACAACAACACTTATTCCATTTCTCCTAGTTATCTTGCCACCCAATCAACCTTCTGTACCTTTCCTGAAATATGTACATAAAATCTTCCTAAGTTCTACAGGGCTGGGACAAATCTAATGTGGTTATGCTCCTTTTTATGGGCTGTCCTAAAAGAATCTTTTAACTGTATCATGTCAGGAAACAATGGCCTGATGAGAAAATGCAGAAGTAAAGACACCAGATTTTCACAGTTACTTTGTTCTATTTCTGACATTTTGATGGATATTTCTTTGGGTTTTCTCCTGGAACACAGGTAGAGCATGGTTATTCTAATTTTACAGTGTGGAGTGCAAAATGAAAAGCCACTCAAAGAAGGAAGTTCTTCATTATTCCTCATCAAAAAAACTTATGAACGGAGTGAGTCATCAGATTACTTTGCTATTTATCTTACCAGAACAGTTTATTTGGATGTCAGGAAAATCATATCTAAATGCCAGTCTACACTTTATTACACAGAAGTGGTTGCACCATTTTCCCCACCTACTCATAGTCTACTGCAAGACCAAAAATAATCCCAAAAAAACCCACTCCAAAATCAACCACCTCCACACTCCAAAAACCTCTATAACACCAACATTGTAAACCTGCCAGTGCTTTCCTCTGTCTCTCGCTTCCTCTCTGGTTTAACACTCATGTCATCACTAGCATACACCATCTCATCTCTTCATGAAGACAGCTGCCAAGATCTAAGCTGCTGAGACAGCAATGACTGTAAAATAAACCAGGCAAAAGCAAATGAAAAGAGGTTATACTTTTCTGGGGCTGTTCTCCAAGTTCAAGTCAGTGCAAAGTTCACATGCACTGGTGTTCAGTCTCAAGAGGAGAATTTGGCAGCAGACAGAAGCTATGTTATTCACATGTTGAATCTTCCTTAGGATCTTTTACAGTACACATTAGCATTTAACAGTCTACCACTGCTTTTATGAACAGAATGCTAATGTGACAGCACACCTACCTTCACTCCTTCATAATTGTCTACATAAGAATCCTTACAATGCAGAATAAACTTTATAGCAACAGAGCACTGGAAAATTTCTTGGAGGATTTCTACTTTGAAACTTATTGCACAAATTCCTTGCTCACTCCAAATCAGCACAAGCATATTGATTTCATGGAGGTGCTTTTCATTAGCCAGCTGGATACTTTTTTGTTAGGACACAAAAACCCTTTCAACAGCACATTTTCTGGGAAATTTTCAGAAAATGTTCTGTTGGTGTTATCCAAGCAATCTATGCAAAGCAACTTATGGTATTCTAAAAAAAACTGGGCTAAAAATTTGAGATCTATATATTGAAGACACTACAATCAGGGATGTCTTTCATAAAACATTTCTTGAACCTCACTTTCTTAGCATCTCTTTCAGGTCATTCATTTCCCAGGAGCCCACTCAGACTTATATATACTCAGATATATTTTTCTTGAGCCTGTAAATTCTGAAACTGTACAGCTTCCAGGGAACTGTGTGCTTTTGGAATCCTGCTTTTTATTACAGCTTATTCAGTTAAGAATGAAAAAATAAATATACTGTGATCCTTTTTACATCCCTTTAAAGTCCACAGTGGAAGGGAACCTATGGTCAAGGCTTGCAGAAAGCCATATATACACGATCTATTGGACTCCAGTATCAATTAGGAACTTCTGAATAGAGTTCTGCCTATAAGAACTCTATTCCATAATTAATGAAATAAAACCAAGAAGCAAGAAGAATATTTGTATCACTTATATGTGGGAGTGAAGATAATTTTGACTCGGCCGTGTCCTTTCTTCACTACACAAAAAGTAGCGAAGTCGGAGCGGGAGGCGCCGGCAGAGTGGGTGCTGCTCAGGTGGTGTTTGCTTGCCCCACGTGCGGGATGCCAAATGTAGGCTAGCTCAGCTTGGTTCAGATCCAGTTCCCTTGCTGGTCTCTCTCGGACTTGGAGCATGCACGGAGGGATGCGTTCCTGCAACCCTCAGATCACACAAGCAGCACCGGAGCTGGGGACTCCTGGAATCGCTTGACCCAGCAGGGTTAATGAGCAATTAAGCGAAGACAGAGAGATGAGAGAGTGGAATTCTTGCAGCTTTATTCCAGGCTTATTCTCTCGGCCCCTGGGGGGCAGAGAGTCCCGAAGGGAGCTGGGCAGAAGACCCCGCTGTTCCCCTGTGCGCAAACTTAAAAGTTACAGAAAGAGAGAGAGGTAAATCAAAGATATCCAATCGGCCCTGGCCATGCATGGCAGAGGGCCAATAAGGTATTCCTGGGGCAGGGATGAGTCCTACACTAGCTAATAGCAAGACAGCTGAAGGAATTTCCAAACCACGCTATCCTCAGACACTGGTTCCAGCACGGGGTAATCCACCCATTCTGAACCCCCCACGCTGCAGGCAGTCTGAGCAACTGCAACATTGGAACCTATTATATACGCAAAAATTGCTCAGTCCCTATTGCAATTCATTGGAGTTAAAAAAATGAAGGTGATGGAAGTGAGTTATTACAAATTGTCCTTTGGATTATTCTCCATATCTGTCATTCATTTCTCCTGACAGCAAAGACTCTACAAAATAGTAATTAAAATGGGTGATGTGAATGCTCCTAAAAAATCATTTTAATTGATGTATATTTTGGCAATCAAAGAATTTGATTTCTGTATTTGAATGAAAGTAAACCATACACCTTTATATACTTTGTAAACCCTTCAAGTTTTTAGTCAGTCTCAGTTATACACTTAAACATCAAATTTTTCATGATTTTGTGCAATATTCAACATCACAGATATTGTGTATTAAAGGATTTTCAAATCTATTGCACATATGAATCTTAAAATCAGTGCAGAGAAGGTGAATCTATACAGGAACAAAATTGCACAGGGTGCTTTAAATTTTCCACCACGTGAAGTCTGTACGCTAAAGAAGGAGTAATTTATAAAGGCCTTTCCTACCACAGTTACTGCCAGAATTCATCATATATGAAGTAAGCACATGAACAGGATTGGAATGGAGTGCGAGTTAGAAACAACTGAGTAAGGATGCCAAAACATTCCTTCCCTCCTTTTGTCTCCAAAGAGCAATCTGGAAGGCTTACAGAAGTCACTGTAATTGTTCCAACCAACAGAAGAAGTGTCTGAGTGTTAAGTACCTGAATAATAATAATTAGAAGGGAAAAAGAATACACTATGGAGTTTTTTTCTCCTTTTTTCCCTTGCTTTTATGTATCAGCTTGACGTTGCATAAATATCTTTTATTCAATGATCTTCTAATCAGGAAATTCTGAGCTTTTGAGTTGCAAAAATGCCAGGGGATTCCTCTTCACAGAATTTCATTTGTCTTTGGTCTCAGAAATACAATACCAAAAGTCTGAAATATGAGCATGAGTAACAGCAGCAATGACATACTCAAAACACAAACTTCTCTGGGCACCTTTTAAAAAAATGTCAATTAAACAAGGTACTAACACTAGTTGCCTTATGACATAGATTTCCCTTCTGATTATATGCTCCCCTATAAGCAAAACCAACATATGTTCAGAGTATGTTTGGATTGTTTTCTCCCAATTATGTCTTCCACAGCTGTATAATTCTATTACTGAACTTCTCTCTCTATCTATTGTTCACTCCTGAGTTTCCTTCCAAGATGTTTGCTAAATACTGCTAACACTCTTTCAGATGAAATTGAGAATTCCCTTTAAAAGAAGTTTTTTACAGCCTTGTCTTGTAACTTCCAGGAGTAAATGTTGAAGGAATTTAATGTTTGCTTAATGCCAGTTTTAATGCTGGCATATACCATTTTGGAAATGTAATGTAAATTTTCTAAGGAAGAGGTAACCCTTTCTAACCCAGGTTGATTATGTTGTTAGTTTATGATTCTGAACAAGGTTAATATAATTTATGCCAAACAACATAGCTTGCTCAGCTTCTTTGGTATTACTTTTTCTGTTTGTTTTTAATCATATAACAAAGATGATTACGTCAATATAATATTCATAAGTCTTCTCACATTAGGGATATAGCTACTCAGTAAAACAGAATATAAATGTATATGGCTTTTTTTTCTAGTTCATATTTGTGTAAGTTTGGCTTTCAGATGTTCACTTTAATTATATGTCATGTGTAGTCATGAGTGTGCTTAATGGGTTATAGATGCTAGTGTGGTACCACCACCAAAAAGACTGCCACAGTCCTTGGATACACAAATAAGGGAAATATTAATTAGGCATGGATCAGTTATTTTTCCACTTAATTTTAGTGTTACTAAGAACATTTTTCAAATAGTTTTAAAAGAGTAATTAAAAAAAAATTGGAGGCAGTTCAGAAACAAGGATCCAGAATGATGAATGTACTGTAAAACATGATATTAATACCCATTCAACAAAATTCACCCCAAAATCTGTGCAGTTTTTCACATTGTAGTTAAGTAGTTAATCAATCACACCTGACTTATAATTTAATATAACTAGACCCAATGCTTGATAGTGAAAGCTGGGTAGATTCTTACAAAGGATTGAAAACACTTTTTTTTTGAGTCTTGGAAAATTTCTAGTAAAATTTTTCGTGGTTATTTAAAATGTTTCTGTTAAAAATGGTCATTTCGATTTTTTAAATTCCTGGGAACTTGTTTAATTCAGTTTGGTTTCCAAACATGGGTTCATTAGGTCTGATAGTAGCAGACTGAGGCGCTATGAGCTCTGATAGCAGATGTGACCATACTATTCCTCTGGACCCTAGCTTGTGGCTCTGCAGAAAGACTGTGAAATTAGTTCCCTGAGAGATGGAACTTTACAACTCTGCTAACCATGAATGACCAGTGAAAATGAATGGTTTAGTTCTGTGCTCCCCTTCACATGCAAGAATGGTCTGCTTGAAAATATGCCTAGTTTGGATTGCTTGTTGTAGTTTCTTTTGTGCCGACCACTACTTTCCCCTGTCAAGAAGAGCTAATCTGGCCTCATAATTAAACATGCTTGTTACACTAGTTGTACTGTTAATCTAAACATCCTCAGGCAGAATCTTGGTACTTGTACCCTTTTGATTTTAACAAAAAGATGTATAAAAATAATTTTGAAATTTATTCCATTCCATTTCACTGAATGATAGCTGGGGTCTTTTTATGTTTACTGACTTAGAAGAATTCTCTATAATATTATAATAAAGGCAATTACAGTCTATTTCTGTAAGAATCTGGAGGTTAACTTCCACAGTTGGCAGTTACTGAGAGAACACAAAGTATACTCACAGAGAGAGTTGTTTGTCTCATATGCAGAGCAAAGAGAAAAAGCCACATATTAAGCCATTTTAATAATGCAAGAACATCAACTCCCAGACTTAGAGGTCCAGCTCTGAAATGCTAAAGACATTGTTTTTAGTAAAATGCAGCATTCCAGAATAACAAAGGTGATTTTCATCAAGCATAGAACTGCAGGCACAAGAAGACTGGGAAGCTTGCATCTGATTTAGTACTGAATGAAAGCATTTCCCAGGCAGAGTTTTTTCAGGGATAAGAAGAACTGTCAAATGCAATCAGAAATTGGTGTTTTAAATTGAGAAATGTAGAATGCTATAATTATCCGAAAGAACTGGCAAGCTTGGGCTTGAGGACATTACTGATCAAAAGTAACCTCAGTGATTTTGAAACTTTGTTCTAATTCTGAAATCTAAAGGATTTATTACTTGAAACTATTATTTTTCTGTATCTGTCTCATTTCTTTTCAGACCACTGTGTTAAATGATTTCTAGGTTACTTGCAAATTCTTTTATTACCACAAAAGATAAAATCAGGCTTTATATAAAAAACCCCAAACCAATCCACCCTCATATTTATGTCTAAAAATTATCCTTTTTATTTACTTCCATTTTTCTTTTGGTTTTTGGTCTCATAAATTAATACACATATGTCTCTAATGCAAGCAAAACTAGAAATCAAATGTGATGTATAATTTGGGGAAGTAATTTTCTATCTTTTTAACACATTTGCCATCAACAGAACATGTTAATTTTTTTTTTTTTTGGAGGGAAGGGATTCTGCTGCTGTGCAAGCATTCTTGCATGTGTGTTGACTTTGAAGAAAAGACAGATAAAAAGTAAAATGCAGAAATTGAAGGATTCCTGTCTCCAAGGCACCAAAGCTCTGCAGCAATCAAGCACCATCATCTATTTCAGAGTGAATAGCAGGAGGCTGGACTCAGCCCAAGGAACACTTGGAGACCATCACCTGGACCTCCCCTGCTCTTAAACTTCAGAGTTCTGGTGCTCTGGAAAGAAGATCAGACCTGAATTTCCCACTGCACAACTTCTAGTGGACTCCTTCAATCTTTATTTCTGTTTCCAGAAACTGCAGAATTCTGTCCTCAGTCTCTTCACATCCTGTATTGCAAGTAAAGTCAGTCCAGTTCACAAGCACAGAGAATCTTCTTCATGATCAGGAGAAGACTACATGATATAAACAAGAACACAGGCTCCACTAGCACGCACTCAGCTTGGAATATTTCAGTATTAAAAAGATAATCACTTGATCTAATCAAAGACTAGTTCTTTTGGAGGTAAGCCTTCCTTAAAAAATGTTTGGGTACTTTTTTTTTTAACCTATCACAAATCTCTTTAAAAAGTCATAGAAGCATAAGGACCTTATAGATTAGCTTGCTCCAGCCATCCTGCCATTGGCAGGGACACCTTCCACTAGACCAGATTGCTCAAGGCCCTGTCCAACCTGGCCTTGAATACTTCAACTCTTTCAACTTCAAGCCATTTCCCCTTGCCTATTACTACCCACCCTTGTCAAAAGTCCCTCCCCAGCTCTCCTGTAGGCCCTTTAGGTGCTGGAAGGCTGCAGTGAGGTCACCCCAGAGCCTTCTCTTCTCCAGGGTGAACCACCCCAACTTTCTTAGCCTGTCTTGAAATGAAAGGTACTCCAGCTCTCTGATAATCTTTGCAGCCTCCTCTGGAATCGCTTCAACAGATCCATGTCCCTCTTACGTTTAGGACCCCAGAAGTGAACAAACTAATCTCTGTGGAGTCCATCATGTCTCTACAGTTGAAAGACAAGGATGTCATGCTAGATAGTGTCATGTGTTTTGCACAAATCCAGGGAAATGATGTCAGTTGCTCTTTCCTTATCTACCAATGCCTTAAACCCATCATAGTAGGTGACCAAATCTTTCAGAAACTCTTTGTCCTTAGAGAAGCCATGTTGGATGTCACCAATAACCTCATTTTTTACCAGGTGTTCCTGTAACAGACCCTCATCACAACGTTGCCTGTCCCTGCTCTCCTTTTAATCCTGACCCATAAACTCTTGGCCAATTCCTCTTTCATCCCTAGGTAGAGCTCCTTGCACTTCGGCTGGTCATTGACATTGAGGGCAACACCACCTCCTCGCCTCTGTTTCCTGTCCTTCCTTGTGTCCTTCCATTCTAACACTCTAGTCATGGGAACAGTCCCACCATGTCTCCACGATGCTAATAAGATCATAGCCCTGCAGGCGTGTGTGTACATCTCTAATTTCTGGTTTTTTCCCCACGCTATGTCCTTTGCATAGAGGCATTTAGGTTGGGCCCCAGTGAAGCTGATTTAGTGGCTGTAATTCCTTTGTGCTGATCTTCAGGTGCTTTTCTGCTGACCTGTGACCTCTGTCTCCAACCTCTGTGCATCAACTGCTGGCCCTGGTATCCAGCTGTTATGAGCAGGACAGATTGAGGTTCTCCTTCCCTGGCAACTTTAGTGTAAAACCTTCTCCACCATTTTAGGAAGCCTATGACCAAAGAGTTTCTCTTCTCCTCTGACAGATGGACCCCACAAGCCCCCAGTAGACCATATTTCTCAAAGTGAGTGGCATGGTCTAAATAGAAAAGCCCTTGGCTGTGGCACCAGTTCTGTAACCATTTGTTGATTCTACAGATTTCACTAGACTTTTCAAATGCTTTCTCTTTGAGAGGACTGATGAAAAAACAACCTGTGCTGCAAATTCCCTCACTGCCACTCCCAGAGCTCTGTAATCCCTCTTTATTTTAATTTATATAAAATATAAATTATATTATTATATTTAATCCTTCTCAGTCTACTCATGGCTATACTGCTTGTGCACCCATGAACAGCAGATAACAATCAGTGGACTGAGAGAAACAACTTTATTGCCATCTGAAAGCTTCAAATTTCACTGTCTGCTTTTCCCATTCCTCAACTAAAAAGCGTAGTGGACACTGAACCAAGGGTAAATATTTTTGAATGTCTGAGACACAGAAGACAGGACATAGAATTACAGGCTTGCACTTAACAGATTTATTTTGGCTGTGTTTATATCAGTTAACTCAATAAAGTAAGTAAAGAAATATTTCAAACATGTGATAAAGAACATGTCATAAATAATTCATAAGTTTTGTCCAGTGTAAAAATGAGATGTTTCAGTGCTAACTGGGAAGTTAAAATGAGCTGGTAGCCTCTGCTCAGGAGCATTAGAGGGACCAAGAAGCAGCACACCCTCGGCTGAGACACGGGCATCTGGCAGGCTGCCAGGTAGGAAGTGTAAAGCAATACCACCCACATGGTCCAATGACAGAAACAATTCCTCCCACTTTCTAGATTGTGCCTTAGGCTCTGACAGCACAAGATGAACCTTAGTTAAAGGCAAAATTTCAGCAAAATTAATATAACTTCATGCAGCCAAATCCAAGATGACACATCTATGCTTCACCTTATGTATGCAATTTAGCAGTCTGTTTAGCATCACTGCTCAGTACAGCTCATTTCCTGCGTTGAGAACCAGAGTCATGAGAGCAGATACTGATTTCAGTCCCCAGACCTGCAAATCCTGGCAAAGAAAGTAATCTGATCTGATTTTTCTTTGTACCCTGTGTGTTTCTAAACCTATGGTTTATCACTTAAACCACTCAAATGACACCCTGTAAAATCTGCTAGATACATGCATAATGCTATTTTGGTGAAAATAAAAGACAATTAATAGGAGAAAAATTATCAAAAAATTAGCATGCCTTTTAAGAGCAATATTCTGTACAAGGTTTTATTTTTCCAGGCCTTTGGCTCAACATATTCTTTCCTCCTAATCCAAGTTCTAAAAAACCCCAACTGCATGTTTATAGGCGTTTTTTTGTAGTCATTAAGGAATAATATCATATCTATTCTTACAAGGCACATGAGTTGAATTCAAGTAGTGTGTGTTTCTCTATGTTAAGAAGGCATTTTACAGAATTAGCTCAGATGCAGACATGTATATCATAGACATGTTATCCTACCTCAGAATTCTTCTGATATTTCTCTGAATGTTTCAGACATGCATAAGGTTCAAGTATGAAATGCAGAAATAAAAACTGTTTTTTAACTAACAAAAATATCTCCTCTGTGGAGTGTCCCTGGGTTTCGGGTGTAGAAGGAATTCAGGACAGAAATTTAGTTCTAAGTTACATTTAATGTTTCCTTTTGTTTTGCTTCCACTTGTTTGGCACAGTCAAGAGGTGAGTGTTACTCCAGAGAAGAAAGAGTATAGTTTGCATTATTCTACTACTGAAGTAGGCTGAAACTTCTGACACAGAAGCTATCATATCTGGATTTTTGGAACCCAGCTTTAAAGTAAAGGTACAAATTATAGACAGCTTGCTGGATTAGATGGAGAAGTAATGGGCAGAAGAGGAGGGAATGATTTTGCATGAAGCTCAGCAGATCTGCTTGATTTATCTTCCTAGGCAGGCTGAGCTTACAAATTTAGCTTTAAAAAGCATTTTGCTTCATTCTTCACCTTCCCCCTGCCCATATTCCTAATTTCATTTTACATCAATGATGTTCATATCTGAAAAGGACAATTGCTGTATGCAATTTCAGCACAATATACAATATCCACTTTTGTCCCTTAGAAAAGTCTTACCCTAACTCATATGTGTTTGTGTATCTAAAAAACCCCAAAAATGATTGCCAAAAACTCCCCAAAAAACACAACCCAACAAGTCTGGATTTTTTACTGGTATTTTTAAAATTTCAAACATTTCTTAATGTTTCAATTATTTATCTTTATAGCAGAAAAAAGCCCAGCCTTACAAGTATTCTGTGCATAATTATCCTCATAGAAGAAACACTATAAGTATCTTGATGTAGTCTGCTCAGGGGGTTATCTCTGTCTTTGCAATTTTTTTACTTCAGAGAAGTTCCAGTGAGTCTCAAACTTTTAATTTGACAATTATATAGCTAGCTTTTTTTTTTTTTTGTATGATAAACTACAATTTGAATTGGAAGTTTATTTAAGGGATCCACATGATGTAGCAAAGAAATGACTGCAGAAATTTTTCCTTAAGTAAATAAAATATTTATTTACACTCAGAGTCATGTCTTTCTCTTACAATAATAGCAAGAAGCATCATTCTTATTGTTGTTTGCTTTTTAGTAGTCTCAGTAAGAATGTGGTGTTTATAAAGAAATGAGACACGAATTTTCCTTATATCACCCATTGGTAGAATTGTTAATTGATTTGGTTCTTGACTATATTTCTCCATTGAAATTCCTCAGTATTACACAGTTTATTCTAGCAATATCAATCAGGAAAGTCGTACAAATTAAGAATGATGGCTTTTTTTGAACTTAGTTTACAACATCATGATTAAATGTCAGCCTCATTAATACAGAAGTATTTTCACTGTTTCAGTTATTGCAGCAGCAGTGAAGAACGATAGGGGAAGCAGATTTATCTAGACAACAACTTAATTTCATCTGTACGACCTGCATAAAAATCAACTGTTCTGGTATAAATGAATGAAGCTAGAATAATAATTATTGATGGATTCATAGAGAAAAATACAAGAACCAAGACAACTTTTTGATTCACAGTCTGAGTTACTATGCATGCCAGCTGAACAAGAAATATGTATGTGTTGTTCTTCTTGCAATTACATTTTAATTTGAAAGTTGTTGAAATGTGAAGAATCATTGAGACATCATGCAGATGAAATTATTACTTCACAGGAACAGCAGAGTCGTTCCTACTCTGCCATGATGGAGAGATGCTTTTCAAATTTTTGCTAGCGGATGAGTAATAGCTTTGCAATGATTGAAGCTTATACAACAAATCACAATTACCTGTCATTGGTTTTTCATTGCAGCCATAGACTGCAAGTACTTTTGGACAGGAGCTTTCTCTTCTATACAAAACCCAAACTCTCCCAGTCAAACTGAGGCAAAACTTTAACAACAGTAACAAATAATTTAATTACCACATTTGTGACGAGATTTAAGGTATTATTTCAAAAGTGGCTTAACTGAGTATGAACACTGAATTTGACAGACATGCTTATTTCTGTTCCTTTGTAATTTAAAAATAAACATCACTGTTTTGACCTAGCTAAGCACTTCAAAAAAAGGATGAGGTGGTTTCTCTTATAGTATTAAAAGTTATTGTGTACAAAGCTTTGATCTTTTGTTTTTTATTATTTTTAGGTGCATCAAAATAAATGCATAATGATTCTGTATCCATTTGTTTTGTAGATTCAATATTTTCATGGAATGCTCATCAAGTAAATTTTAAATTTTCCTCCAAGCTCTGGCATACTTTCATTTCCCTAATTTGAAGCTAGAGTTCATTGGTCTAGCAGTTCCCTCAAGATACTGTCATAGATTCTCAAATTTAGTAAGTATATCAAATATGTATGTCAGGAAATCTGGGATGAAGACCATACTGAAAATCAGCCATTTTCTCTCAGTAATTTAAGAGCTAAATCTATTTCATACTTCATATTTATGTCATATTTCATAGTTATTAAAGGTCCTATTTTGATTGATCCTTTTTCCCTTTTCTCATTGGTATAGTGGCATTTCATTATTTCCTCTAATTCACCAGCTGAATCATATTCAGAATCAAATTGGAAGTGCTTGAATCATGCATCTGAAACCTGAAAAAAAAAAATAATTTCTTTTTTAGGATGTTTTCAAGCTGATTAATCTATTTTGAAGAGGATAGGTGCACTCAGAATTTGGGCATACAGCAAGCCTGCAAGATAAAATGACCCTAAAGAGCTTTTGGGTCATATTTGGTAGAACATCTGCAAGTAACTCAAATTTAGGGTCTTGGTAGCAAATGAAACATTTATTCCAATATTGAATAGGTCTTAAGACTACAATGAGGGTATATATCTCCTTGTTTTCCATTCCAATGAACTAAGAGTGTTTCTTTATTTCCCGCAATAAATGAACAAAAAGATACCATGCAAAGGAGAAAAATTTAGGACAGAGAACTTATTTCTTAAGAGCTTTGTTTTAATTTTTAGAAGAAGAATAATACAACTCAATGATCTTTTGGCATAGAGCATAAAAAGTCATGCACAATACCTCTTAGTGTTTCATAAAACTGAAGATGTTAATTGTCTGCTTGTGAATGAAAGACTCTTTTATTTTTTGGTATCATGTACCTGTATTTTAATAGGCATATATTTTGGTAAGAATTGTTGTTTTTATTGGCATACAGAATACTGTAAATGGAAATTTTAAATCCTATACACTATGCTTTTTATCTAAGTTAACTGTTTTCTTCTTCCATATGGGAAAGAAAACATTTTCAAGTGAAAAAAGAATGTCCTTTTTCAAGGTTCTATCATGAGTTCTAGGTTATGCACTCTTCCCATAACTGTGGGTAAAAATGCAGTTTCAAAAAACTGGTATATTCAGTTGCTGGGAGTCAGGTATGTGTTAGTGTTTCCTGACCATATTCCACTTCTGTATGAAAGTTAAAAGGAGCGTCTGACTGCCTTTTGGTTGGGAAAAAAAAAAAAATCTATCCAAGTATCACCTTTCTAACATGAAAAAAAACAAAACAAAAACAAAACCAAAAACCAACCAACCACAAAAAATGAAACAAAACAATAAAAAAACACCCCAAACCTAACAAAACAAAACAAAAAACCCCGAAGCCAAACAAAAAAATGAAACAACCCACACCGAACAAGAAAAAAAAAATGAACAAAAAAAAGAAAACCCAAAACTTTTTTTGAAAAGCAACCCAGTGCTTTTTCCTCTGAATTCAAAATAAAACTCCAGCCAAACCCATAGTGAAATAAATGCACAGGTCAAGGCTGTTATCTTTAATTTCTCTGGAACAGTGGAAAATAAACCTATGGGTAAAAAAAAATTATCGAGCTTTGCCCTGTCTACCACTTGCATCACCTAAAAGAAGTTGGTAGAGACAATTTGTTTTTGTTTGCTGAAATTATACAGCAAACAACTACACATCCATGAAGAACACCCATCTGAGAATTTCTGTGTTGAAATCCTATGTGTTCCCAAAGAACTAAAAAAAAAAGAGATCTATAAAAATAGAATATAACACTGTAGATTTCTACATTCCTGTTGCATAACACTTCAAAGTTAATTTCAGTCCAGCTAAACTGCTGCAGAGACATTTAATACATCCTCAAAATACTGAAAGGGGCAAAGAAAATGCATTCAGTATTGTCCAGAAACTGGATGTGTCCAAGATCTTGGTAATGATTAGGGTGCCCTACTTCATCACAGGACATCAGACTCCAATGATTCCATCTGAATAACACGATTTAAATGAAACTAAAATTACATATGGCTTTTCATTTGTATTGTTCAATTGTTAACTCATGAAAGACCATCACTATAATTAACCGACCCTGAATCAGTTCTGCAGGAGCCTGTTTTGATACTTGAAGAAGAAATGGTTTATTTTGTCCTCCTACTGTGCTTTCCTCTCCTACATGCTACAATTAAAGTCATGATACTGGGCTAATGAGGAGACCTGGAATGACCACATTCTCCACATTTCATGTAGCTGAATATTATCTGCCATATAACTTTGCCAGCTCATGTGCAGCATTTGGAACAATGTGGATTCCTTTTTTGGCCTGGCTCATACATAATAGATAGAGATGAAGTTTGTGCCCTGGAGGACACTGAAAGTAGCTGCAGGATGTAGAGCACTAACTGCTGACAGGCTTTTGGTCAACAAAGCCCAGTACAGCAAACAAGGACCACTAGGGTTTTTAGTTCTATTTCAGATGGTTGAAATATAGAAACTTTAGAAAGCATTCCTTCTCATATTTTAAGGCTATGACAGACCAACAGTCTTAACCTGGCATGCAGTGCCCTCCACCTGTAATGGGTGTCTGAGACTGAAAGCAGGACTGAATGAGATAAGACTATTTAATCCTGTTTTTTTGATTTCTTCAGATATAAAAGTAGCATAATGAAAACTTACTAGTATCTGAATTTTACCTAATAATATCTCTTAACAAATGAAATTATATCCCTGAGTCATTTAATCTTCAACCATTAACTTTTGTTAGCCTGTATGTAGCCAAAAAAAGCATTCATGAAACGTAATTTAAACAAACTGGGGTCTCTTTCTAAGTATGATATATAACTGGAACTCATGGTGATTTATTACACAGGACATATAAAAAATGATGTTGTTTCCACGCACATGAACAATATCCATAAGTCACATCACCATAACAGGTCCATGCTCTTTTCCATTCCACTTGCTTTTTCTCCACAAAGTTGGTAGTTCCTTCATATATCCCTGCCCCAGTTTTTCCCATGTTTCCTAAAACACATCCCAATGTACACACCTCCCTCTTTTTCCCCTAACTAGAAGTAGACCAGCAGCAGTGTCTCCAATAGCTATGGGAGACACTGTTGACTGGTTTGAGTAGCAGATGCTGATGACTGATCATAAGGGTGGGATTTTTTGTCCTCTTGGACTCATTTGATTTTGGCACAAATGTGTCTATAAAGTTCAGAGTGGTAGGGTGCCCACAGACTCTTGGCCTTGGTGGTCAGACCAGTCTTGTACCTGTGGAAAGGCAGTCCATGAAGTTAAAGATCGCTTGAAAATTTATTTCCTGGATTGCTGTGTAATGCCACTGAGTTTGCTAAGTAGTTATCCCTGTGTGGGCTGAGAAGATTTGTATGATGGGAATGTTTACAATGTGATTCAAACGAAGTGATGCAGCATCAGTGAGCAGCACAAACATAGAGATCATTCTCAGAGCCAAAATTCCACTGTGTCAGAGGCAAGTAGAACACTTCCCACTGAGCCTGTCCTGTCTGTTACACCATAGAAACACATTCAGTAGGTGTTGATAACTTGGACTTGGCCTGCTAGTTCATTAGTTCACATTCAGTAGTAGAAAATCTATTGCCCACGGCAAAGAAAAATAAATGTTACATTATAGAAGATCTATAGCCATGTAGCTGGCTTGATTTTATGAACTCTTAATACCCTGCAGCAAGTGACACAAACTCAGCGTGCTGCACTGCATTACTTGAAGTAAGATACTCCTCAGTTTGCTGCCCAGGAACCTACACAGACCCTTGTAATTTCTTTGAGTGCCTGTTTTCCAGTCAATTGTTACCACTGCTGATATGCATTTTATGTAACAAAATTGAGGATGTGTTGGAGAAAGACATAGCAGAAAAAAAAACATTAGAGTGCTTTTATACAAGCAGTGAAATGAAAAACAACTAAGTCACTATTTACTGTTGAATCTTTATGTCTAGTACTTCTAAAACCATGAGTAAGCTTTCACCTGGATCTGCACCCACCTGTCTCACTATTTGTTAAAATAGTACTGACCTTTTTATCTCACGTGCCTTTTCTGCTAGAGGAACACCAACAACACTGGACATTATTTTTTTTAGCTAAACCGTTCTGCAAAGAAGTTTTTTTTTACTGATACCACGAAGGCAAACTTTCATACACAGACAAACTTTGACTTTAAGTGTTTCATTATGTGGAGACATCAATAAAACCACATACTTTTAGAAAATGAGAAAAATACAACCTAACATTTCCCTAATAAAGATATGATCAAATATCTAGCACTCTTCTTAAAATATATAAATGGGGAGTCTGTGAATTTTTTTCTTGTGATGCCTCTGTTTCTGTGTGCTTGTGCATTTTAACTATTGAGGATATATAATTACAATGTACTATAGGTTATATTACACAGTCAGTGGACAGAAATGGTAAGCTGTAGTCTAGTAGATGTCCATTAAAAAAACAAACTACTACCATCTGAACCAAATTGGAACACTTTACTGAGACAAGCATGAAGAAAAAAAAAACAAACTATCTTGAGATACATATGGCTCTGCTGCAGATATGGTATCCAAAAAGCAATATTCACTCATAAGAGAAATATATGTAACAAACACCCACTAGACAGAGGTAAACATGTTTTTAAAGATTTTGGTCTTTAATAAAGTGGAAGTGATCACCATAATTTTTTTGTTTTCCACAAACTATCCCACCTTACATATCTTCATTTTTATTTAACTAAAGATTAAATAATCTTTAATTAAAGATTTTTCCACAAATTCTGAAACATCTCTCATTTTTATGTGGTGTTTTCAGGACAGTACATCAAATAACATGTCAAAGCAAAGCTTTTCAGGAACTTTAATAAATCTGTAAACAATATAAACAATAAAAAGGCTATTGGAAAATACTAGGAATGATTATTTATACTTCACCTTCATGAACTGTCTTAGCTATAATGTTTTATTAAGCCAACTCCAAGGTACTCCAGATATCTTATAATGGAGAATATTTTTTTCTGAAGTGAAGCTGGTCTTTTTCCTAAGGATTAATCATTGAAACGATCCACAGAGAATGAAATAGCAGATTCACACCAAACTTGCATTTTGAAAAACAGAGATTAAGAAACCATACCTAAAAAAGTTTTAAAGAAAGCACTTTTATCTTAGAACTTAGGCATAAAATTTTAATAGTCTAGACTTTTATCTGCAATTTGCTTACAAGAAATAAATACAATTTCTTGAAAGAAAAAACTGCTTTTGCATGAACTATTTTAAATGGAATATAATTACAAAAATATTTAATTTTCGTCACTGAATTAGAATGATAACCTATATGGAAGTATAACCTGTTTCATCATCAGAACAAGAATTTATTTCCTCTCTCCTTTCCCCACAGATGATTCAGTAAACCCTCTCATTGACATAGCCTGCTCAGAAGTCTGAAGCAGTGCAGCTAGTTTTTTAATGGATTAGCTCTTGTCCTTGGGGAAAGCTGATCAATTCACACACTTTAAATCAAATCAGGATCAAAGCAATTTAATGATTTACTAATGACAAGCAATTAATCAGCAACCACTATGCTCAGGACCAATATCAGAAACACAACAAAACACACAATATTAGATACATGCACACATACCTTCACATTTCTAAATTCCATTCAGATCCCATTCCAGGAAGTTCCACCCCAACCCATCTGACCCCTGTAAGGTTTCACCCAGCTGTGAACCCAACTGTGGGGGTCAAAAGCTCACCCATACCCCAGGAGTGGGTCCTGTTTGTGCACACCCCTTTTGTGGGACAAAAGGGTGCCCTGACCTTTTGTTGCCTTTTTTTGTACCCTCCACCCACTGACCCAGGTCCTGATGAGAAAGCACTGTACCCTGATGAGATTGCTGACCTGGTACCCCTGTAACAAGGTCTTTTCTCCTGTGTCAGAAATCTCTTTGCAATCCTCTGCTTGCTGTTTAATTTTGCTGATGTTTGTCTTCCACGTTAGTGTGACCCCTGTGGGACAAAGACCCTTTTGGACAGTTTTGAGTGACCCCGACCTCTCACAGACAAACACACAGAGCTTATTCCCACTTTCTCATTTTATCATCTGTGGTTGTAGAAGTGTTTTTATCAAGGGACAGGAATGTGATCATCATCACAACATTTGAATCAAAGTCTGAGGGAGAGCATTTCCAGCTACAGTTGGGAAACCAGAGGTGTATCAAACACAACATTCCCAACAGGCATTCAGTAAAAAGTGATTTAACTGCATACTGTTTGCACCTCTGTACTGACACCTCTCTGGTGTCTTCATTCTAAAAACAGCTCTTATGGCAGAAAAAGAGAAGGCAACCTGGAAGAATCTTAACACAATGGAGTACAACTGATTTGCAAGTCCTTGCTATGCTACAGTGAGGTCCAGAGAAAATGCAGAGGCCATAAAGAACAGCAATGGTAGAATAAAGTGAGGTAATGATTAGCTTTTGGCTACCCTTCACCTAAAGTGAATCTCAAGATCCAGGTGCCCATGAGTTTTCTTCAAGGGCCCAGGCAGACAACTGATCTACTCCAACGAGAGACTAATGGACTGCAGCACAGCTCTAACAGCAATGCATTTCAGAACAGAAGCCAAAGTAATGCCTGTACTGAGCTGATAGGATCCAGCTAGCAGGAAAACACTTGGCTAAAATGAGAATGGCAAGGGAGTGGAAGAAAGAATCACAGCCAACATATGATAAAAATAGCAAATGCCTAGAAAGATTGAAATCACTGAAGGCCACAAAAATCAGGGAGGCGATTATTCACTGTTGGAGGGTGCACCGTGACCAAGGGTTGGGTGAGCATGAGAACAGGGGAGCCCTTGCATGATTAGGTAAGTAATGGTTTCCATGGCAAATGCAGAAATAATGCATGGTTTATTAGAATCTTCGAGGCCTCCTGTCCTCCCTTTCTTATTCCCTCCCTGTCTCCTCCTTTCTTCCTACCTTCTCCTCAGTATATTCATGGAATTGACTTAAAATCTAAAGAATTTTAGCTTTGCACAATGAGACAATTAGACAATTACAGTATCATAATGCACATAGACCCCATCAAAGGTAAACCTAGGCTGAATCACGCTAAAATTAAAAAATGACGCCAAAACTATTAGAAAAATGTACTTTTTCGTTCTTTGCATGTGAATCTAAGATGCCTGTTGGCTGGTTGAGCAAGAAACAGACTGTGAACATTGTCTTCTACATTTGGTGATTTCTGATCTACATTCACCTACAGGTTTGCACTAACTTATCCAGTATCTATAAGTTTATCTAATTTGAATTGAAGGTTCCAGTTGCTTTTTTGTTTCCAGCAGCTCGAGCAAATTATCTTAGAGAATCAGATCCTCACAGTTCATACTCACCTTGCTACAAAAATCTCCACTAGAATTTTAGTTTTCCATTTTGTAAAATAAGTATGTTTGAGATATAAAAAGGCTTGGCGTTCATTAAGGAAATTCTAGAAAATATATGATGAATATAGGCTTCTATATGTCAGAAATTATTCTTAAGGAAATTCTTCTGATAGATTTATAGACCAGCTTGGTAGGTAATTATTTCCTGGAGAAAATGAGAACAAGTGTTGACTAACCTACTTTAAGAATAAAACTGATCCCACATTTCAGGTCCCCTGAGACTGACAACATGCAGAAATAGGACAGAAATTACCTTTTTATTTCTCTGAAATTTCCCTGCTAATTCATATTATACAGCAACTTTAGCTTTCAATTATAAGGACAATAATAAAAATAATATCAATGTTATTATTAAATTTTATTCTAATAATTATTATGTTTTTCCTTAAGTGTTGTTGGGGAATACTGGTGATTTTAAATTAGTGAAATGGTAAAAATCTAGAAAGATCTGGCATTTTAATGAAACCACGCACAGCTATAAATCTAGTGCTCTTATGCTTTATACAATAATTACAGGTACCCACATGCACTGTGATACATAAGGGTCTGTCATAATTTCCATTGTAAATCCAGTTTTTCAAGGATTAAAAGTCATCTGTGAAAATTTTCTTGTTCTTAAGATTTGGCACCGAAGATTCATCTTATGAATTCATTTCTTCAGGGTTAGATATCTTGTGCACCCTGATAGCCTTATATCAACTTCAAACACCATGTTTGAAGTCTAATAAGAAACAAAAATCTTGAAAAAGTGAATTTCACCCTCTAAATGGTTTTCTGAGTGTGTTTGTGAGGAATGCAAACTGGAAGACTGAGAGTCAGTCATACTGTGTTACTGTAGCAGCATCTAGTAGCTTGGGAAAGGGACCAATAGATGAAAACATCATTTGGACTACTTCAGTATTTTTCCTTTGGTTTATTGTTTCTATCTTATACCTCTCTTGTGCTGTCTAACACAGATAATCAGAATCAGAAAGGACCCAGAAGTAGAAACAACAGTAGGTTTTAGCCATCCTAAATTAGACATTCAAGTGTTAGGCATCAAAGTTTAAGCTAAGTCTCCACATTTGTCCATGGACAGACTCAAAACTAGAAAAAATTCTTAAAATATTGATACTTAGGACAGGTTACTGAAATTGACTTATTCAAATGTGCTGTTCTAAACAGGGTCAAAATAAACCAAGGACTGTACTCTGAGCACTTTAGCGCTACTTTTCAATTATTTGAAATTACTCAATTATTAAAAAGCTCAGTTTACATGTTATTCCCAAATTCATGTATCAGACTGTTGCTCTTTTTTTTTACTTGCCATCTTTTGGAAGCATTCAACAACCACATTTCACTGAAAAAAGAATTAAAAATTGACAATAAATTAAGCATTAAACCAGCAGTTTTGTGATGCTGATTTCTCTGCTGTATAAAATGATCTGAATTATCTGCAAAATTCTTGATTGAACTGACATTGTCAGCAAATGTTTAATGATTTACTTCACCTGAAATTTTCATGGAAATCGACTATTTCCTGGAAATATTTTGTCTAGGAAGGCTTGGCTGAGAGACAGCTGTTTTTAAAGAGCAGCATCCATCACTACACATCTAGCAGATCCTGGAGAATTATAATTCTTACAAAGTCTGTTTCAAGCTGAAATTTGAGCCTTGGCCTCCTGAATCCCAGGGACAGCCCAGACCAAGGACCACTGGACGCAGTGGACAACAAACAAAAATATTTGACAGGTCTCATTTCATCATGGGGATGAAACAGAAGCCCTATTAGATCTCAAAACTTCCCAGATAACCTTAATGAGATCTTTATGTTTGGTACTAATCACCCAATTCACTTTGTGAAAGTGTATCCAAGATATCATGTTATAAAATAATAATAATAAAAAAAATTTAAAAGTATTTTTGAAGGATTATTTAATTTGAACTTCAGGGAAACACAAAGCAAAAATCTACAGTTAAAATATGTTCATGAAAAGCTCTATGTAGATATGTATGTACATACATGTGCATATTCATTTAGATAGAAACCCATTTATATATGTTTACACAGATATATTTGACATTTTTTTCACTTCTGCAGTGTCTAGTAGCCTAAGAAAAATTCAGTTAAGAAGCTTATTCTTCTAGTATTTTAAGTAACCTTTTCAGAGGTCTACTGTTCTACCTATGTGTGAGCTGGGGAGAGTGAGAGGAAGACATGGGGGAGGAGACTGACTGCTTTGGAAGGATTCCCACTGGACTACACCCTAAATGATAAAGTAAATGGATCAAACACCATCTTTCTTAATTGAACTAAATAGTCCTTTCTCATGTGGGCAGTCTGCAGGACTTTCATAGAGCATTATGCATCAATTTAATTGGGAGTTTTTCTGGAGTAAAATTCTAAATGTAAGGAAACAGGAGAAAATTGCGGAATAAGGGTGTTTAATCCTTGTCCGAGAAGTTGTCTGCATTGATGTTTTATTGCAGCTTAATGAAAGAGTCAAAGTAGCAGCTCTGAGAAATGGAGTCACAAGACCATATCTGACCATTGTCTAGATGGACAACACTGAAACTTGCATTGAAAGCATCTGAAATATGTCACTTGCCTCACACTGGTAACTGCTTATGGTTTTCCTCCTAAGTGTTTAGAAAATAAATTACAATAATGATATTTAGAAAGATATAAATGCATACAGCAGGTTTTGTGGCAAGGCAAAGGCTCTTTCTAGGCATTGAAAATTTTACTCCTAATATATAGTGATAAGAGTAAGGTTCAGATAAGCTACCAGCTATAGATAACAAAAATGGATGTGCTACAGCCATTCTTGGCTGTGGTTTTCCTGAGTACCTGTGATGAACATCTGTGATGTTCGTAAGAACATTCTTCACTCCTGTATCTTCTCTGAAATCTGTGTAGGGCTTTTTCCTCATTTAGGGGACAGATAGGCATTTTTTCCTATCTTTTCTGGAGTAGAGAGATACATTGGAAGTTCAAAATACTAACCAATTTTGTCCATCACAGGAGGTAAGTACAAAAACATTGGTGTTTTCTATCTTCATATTTTAGCATAGTCATACAGCCTTGAGTTACAGAAATTCATTAATTAAAATACAAGTATATCATAGAGGTACTTTCAGTGCTGTTTAACTTCTCACAGGTAAAAAAAAAAAAAAAAAATAAAAACCCCATGTTTTGAGGAGAGAACAGGTACTTAGAGTTTTATGTTAAGACATATACAGAAAGTCTTTAAAACCATGTTTGAACAAAATTCGCTCAATCCTTTTCAGATATAGAAGTAGGAAGAAAGCATCTACTGCAAAATCAGGTTGTGACTGGTTTTTTTTTGGATACTCAGAATTGGTCCAAGCTATAAACTTGGTATAAACAGACTTTCATGAAGAAACCAGCTTATCACATTAGTTTTCTTGCTTCATATATGAAATAAAAAGTGATTTAGTACATATACAAACAGTGAAAAAAACTCCAATGAAAACTGTCCACTTTTCAGAGCTTTGGTGCATATACCATAGTGAGAGAGGGAGAAGGAAGCAATTCTGTTGGGATATGTGGGCAAAAATGCTGTTGCTCCTCTCTCATATTTTTCTCTCAACTCCCAAATAGAGGTAGAGAAAATAAACTTATTATTTTCAAATCGTGTTCGTATTACTGTCTCTAAGAACTGGTAAGGAAAAGGTGTGGTGATGGGAAACCTCCAGGGTCAAAGGTATGACCACATTGCAAAAGAAAGAGGACACCTCCTGTGAGGGAGTGACAGTGCACTCTCTGAATTAAGACAGATTTCTTGCATCCCCATGGGGCAAAATATCTCACTTGAGTTCCTGCCAGAGCAGTGTCCATGCCCCAGTCCTTGTGGGAGATTTAGACAACACACAACTGTCTGTCCCGGAGCTTACGTGTAGTGCCACACAGCCAGGGTATTAGATTATCATTCAGTTATTTGTTTCCAAGCAGACATCCTGCCTAAACGTATTTCTTTTTGAAATTCTCAGGAAAGGATAAAGGAACTCAAAATATCAAGCCTGTAATACTAATGAATTGTGCATATTCATGCGCCGACAACAGAGCCTCCATTCCAATGTGCTATAATAGCTCTTTTCTTTAATACTGGTTTTATTTCAGAAGTATCACTCTGAATTTCTTGCTGTTTCAAAAATTTTTTGGGGAAACACCTGAGTTCTCTACTTTCAGAGTTGTTATAATGATTGAATAAATGAGGGACTTTGTGTTCTTCTAAAAGTGGCTATTATAAACTGCCATCTTACTTTAGATAGTAATAGGATAACTAAAAAAATGCATTGCTTTCCAGATTTAACAGAATATAGGTCAGCCAAGAAATTCATACCTTGAGACCTGAAAGTGTCATCTAGGGTAGATAGTGGAACTGTCTGACAAGGAAACCCATTAAATTTGTAGTATTAATTATTATTAAACTATTTCAAAATTTAGCCATTTAAACCAGCATTAGACTTGTAAAGGATTTATTAATTTGTTTAATTGTTTAACTTCAATTTATTTAACTGAAAAATTACATTGGTTAAATTACTGGGCATTCCATTTTAATAAATAAAAATAAAAGTAGAATTCATTCCTTCAAATGCTTTCTCAAATGCACTGCAATTAGTAATTCACCTATGAAAGATAAAATAATGATCTGCATGCCCATGTAGGGAGTCTCCCATCTATGGCTTCAAAGGGAAAATTTTGTCTTCTTTTGTTGCTTCTATTATTCTCTGTTCTGCAAAGGCTCCTGCAGTTCTGGTGCTGCATAATCATATTTCTCTCCTCTCCTAACAGGGCTCTTTCACTCCTTGTTGGTATCTTGGCAAGGCTGTCTCATCACTGTTTCCTCCCTCCCCCTGTCATCTCTTTTCTTGAGGAGTTCCTTCATAGCTCCCAAAATATTCTTTTCATTAAGGATGCTTTCAGGGAGCAAAGGCACAGCTCTGATCAAATCAAAGGCTCTGGAGTAATCAGGCAGCCAGGGAACCCCTGGTGATTGTAGAAATTAAGTAAAGCACTTCCCCTGTGCTTGCAGAGGTAAACAAAACCCTTGCTCTGGACTATATGGATATATGTTATAGCATGTGTTATTAACATATATGATCCTTAGTTTCCTGGGGGAAAAAAGTTATATATACAGGTGAAGAACACCATGCAGCACAACATGCAGACAAACTACACACACTTGACAACTTGTGGATAAAAAGGCAAGGTTTGACAAAACAAATACACAGTAAATATTCCCAAAGTGACCAAGCACTGTCAGAGGGCTCTAGACATTGCAAGAAAATGGACAAATACACACAGAAATTAAAAATATTGGGAAAAGACAAAGCACAGTATCTTCAGAGAACTATTTTGCAGTGCATTTAGGAAAAACAGGAGAAAAGATTCTGCTCCACAGAAGAGGCAGTTCAGAATCTTAATCACAAAAATAAAGGGCTGAACTTTATTCAAAAAGGTGAGTTTGGAACAACTCCCAAGTAAATCTGTATTCAGAGACACAGAATGCCAGAAGAACGGGATCAGAAATACCTTAAGATACACTTCTTCAAACTGTCTGTCATTATGGTGATGCCAAAACCTTTTTAATCTCTGGCAGACTTCTGTTGACATTCTAGACAAGATGCAGTGTTAAGCCACCACTCCTCGTCCTATCTCCACTGGATACAAAGACAGTTCCCTCCCTCTGAAAATAATCTCCTTTTAATTCAGCTTGCTTCTATTGAAGTACATAGGCTAGATAGATTAAAGCAATATATTTAACGGGAGTGGGTGAAGGGCTATAACTGTATCTTTTCCATATGCTAGCTATGCTAAAGAAAGAATTTTGCACATGTAGTGGCACATTAGAGAGCCCAAAGTCACTGCACACACAACCATTATCAACAATCAGCATTTCACTGTACCTCTTCTAACTATCACTGTTCTCTACTGTAGCAAGAGTAAAAGTAAAGCTGAGATTTCGGTTGTTGTGAGAAAATGTTCTGGCAGCAACTGCTGTTATTCCACTAATTCTATGTAAAAAGATAGTCATGATCACTATGACACCAAAAATTACAGTAGAGAACATGTTTTGGAAAATGGTACATAGTCAGAAAAGAGGCCATCCAACTAATTTTAGATCATTATGGAATACATAATTAAGAAGCTTTTCCATATGATAAAAGCTCATCATTCTGGCATTCAGCTGTTGGAATCGTTGCTAGAATATTACTTAACCCATATTTTAGAACAGAATTTCTCAGTAATAAGTACTTCCTTCTTCCTGAGTCTCCTTTTTCAATATGAAAGAGGAATATTCAAAGCACAGATAATAGAATATAATAAAAGTGATTCCCTAGTTTTTAGAGGTCAATTTGCTTTGCAATGCATTGGAAATGATTAATAGAAAGAAGAACACAATGGCAATGTGGCATTAAATTAGGCCATTTGTCCAAACACGGCCATTTCACTGATTGTTAGATACATAACTACTTTGTACAAATTTCTCTAGCAGATGTTGAAAGCCAATATTAAAAAAAAAAAAAAAAAAAAGGAAGATAAAGAATGAAATTGAAACAATTCTACGAAATTTTCTTCTGACTTAAGATTCTTTCATTAATTGTGTTTTCATACAACAAAAGGAACACTCCCACAACCACTATTTAATTAATGACATTTAGGTCGCTCAGTATCGAACTCGCTGCAGGAATTTACGGGAATACTCATATTTTCCCTCCTGCTTCTGTGATTGTGCAATTAAACTGAAATTAAATTTTCCAAAGAGTCCAGTTTTACAACCTGGTCCTGTACAGAATTTGGACACATGCTTGAGCTAATCCCCAAGACATAAGGTATGGATTAAGACTGCTTCTAGATCAAGAACAGTCTTAAACACAAGCTCCAGGGAAAATTTATAAGCAGAATGATTATTCCCAGGACTGCACACAAGGTGTACTTCATAGACAACAAGATGCACACTCTCAGGAAAAAAGGCTCTGTACAACAGCAGTGAAAACTTGTGCTTGGACCACTTACGGTGTTACCTCACCAGGTTGTAGGTGACAATCTAGAAGTGCTTCAGCTATTCATTGGTGATGTCTTATGACCAAAGCTTTTTAACTACAACCTTGAGACAACTACAACTTTTCATGGCAGAACTAGGATACTGTCTTCCACAAGGCAGATTTTTTTTTTGTAAGAAACCCCTTTCCCAGCCTTTTACAAGAGCTAATTGGATCTGTCCTGACATGTCTCAGAAATCCATTAGGATCTCTACACCTCTTATGTCAAACTGAAGAAGGCACAGTGCTGACATAATTGAGCTGACCCTCTAAGTTATTTTTCACATCTCTTTTTTCCTGATTGTTCACATGACCTGAGAAAAAAGCATGAAACACTGAATACTTATCATCTCAGCAATCCACTGTTCTTCCTGCCTTTAAAACTCCCACTCAGCCTCAATCCAAAAACAAACCTAGAGCTGGAAAGATTATTCTCTATAGCTGAAGGAATTCAGGAGATGAATTTGATTCTGGCCATCTACTCTTTCACAATCAGGATGACTGACACTAGTTTTTTAAGCCTGAAGCACAGATCTAATATGTAACTGAATCCGTAACAGCGTGCTTTAAACATGCTATTTATTTACATTTAATCCAAATGAAATCACTAAGCACTCATGAAACTCCATACTAAGCAATACTCCACTCTACAGCTTTGAATGCCTTAACAAAATGTACCTGGACTATGTCACCTTGTTTTTATCTCCTGATGTATCTGAAACTCATTTTCAAAAGCCTTAAGTTTAAATCACACTTTTGTCTTTGAACCAAAGACCTGGTTACTCAGGACATGGAGAAGGCTGAGGTACTGGATGAGTTTTTTGCCTCAATCTTCACCACCAAGTGCTCCAACCACACCATGCAAGTTGCAGAAGGAAGAAGCAGGGAACAGAAAAATGAAGTACTGCTCACTGTAGGACAAGATCAGGTTTGAGACCTTCTAAGGAACCTGCAGGTGGACAGGTAAATGGGATTTGCTGATATGCATCCTCAGGACCCAGGAGAACTTGCAGATGAAGGGGATAAGCCACTAGAGAATATTTCAGAATATTTGAGAATTCATGACAGTCCAGTGAAGTCCATAGTGATGAAAAATGGGAAACTCTCCCATTTGTGGAGGAACTACAAGCCAGTCATTTCTAATTCTGTGCCCAGACAGATCATGGACCAGATCCTCCAGGAAATTTTATTAAGGCATATGAAAATAAAGAGGTGGTTGGTGACAGAACAATAAGGCTTCACTAAGGATAAATCACACGTGAAAAATTTAGTGGTCTTCTGTGACAGGCTTAGAGCTTTGATGGCTAAAACAACACCTGGACATAATTTCGCTGGATTTGGGCAAAGCATTTGACAGCATCCGACACAGCATTCTTGTCTCCAAACTGGAGAGATATGGACTTTACGGATGGACCCCACCTGGAGTTCTGTGTTCAGTTCTGGGGCATACAAACATAAGCAGGACATGGACCTGTTGGAGGGAGTCCAGAGGACAGCCATGAAGGTGATCAGGGGACAAAGGGGAAAAGCTTAAAACTGAAAGACAGTCGATTTAGATTAGATATGAAGAAGAAATTCATTATTGTGAGGGTGGTGAGGCACTGAAAGGTTGCCCAGAGAAGCTGTGGAAGACTCGTGCCTGGAAGTGTTTAAGGCCAGGTTGGATGGGACTCCGTGTAACCTGGTCTAGTGGAAGGTGCTCCTGGCCTGTGTAGGGGGGTCAGAACTGGATGATCTATAAGGTCCTTTCCAAACCATTCTATGATTCTACGAATCTAATCATTTGGATGACAAGTGAAATGACCCAAAGAGGGAATCCCTACCATCTTTGTGTTACTTTTGTCCTACCTGTGATGCAAAGATTTTTAAACAAGCAATCTGAATCTTATTGTCTAATAATAATTCCATCTTCTGTGAGAAACAGTCATGCTTCTGAACATCATGCTTATAGGAAAATGGGTTACAGTGTCTGAATTTGCAAGAAAAATAATTGTTTTCAGTCCAGCTACAGTAGTGTAACATCTGTGCTGAGAAAGCTGGTTCTAATATACCCTGTCTTAGTCTTTTTAGAATCATAGTCATTATATCTCAATTTGATTGCCAAGGAGACAGAAGCAGGATAATAAATTAGCTAAAGCATTGAAATCAGCAGCCAGTGAGAATATTCACACTGGCATGATGGTCTTCCCCTGTGCTTCGTGCAGAGTCAAAATACATCTGACCTACATTAATAGCTGTACATAAATTTGACTAAATATGATCACAGAGAGAGTCATTCACACACAGCATAAGTAATTGCCTTTAGAGGGAAGTACATTTCATTGTGCTACTCAGTCTTCTGTCCTGTGTCCTTGCAATGACCGTGGCACAGTGTTGTCAACTGTTTTATCTGGTAGCAGTCTAATACCAATGTCTTCAAAATAGTTTTTAGAAATAGCAACAGAACTAGTACTGTAATAACATCACAATACAATATCTACTTGGGCAATGTGCTTGCTATTCCTTATTACTCCTATTTGCACATAGATTTATACCTGCAGTAAATTAGTTTAGCATGTTTTCTCCAATCTAGGCAAGTGCACACACACTTTTTTTTTTAGTGAAATGTCCTTTTCTCTGCCTGTGTACCACATATTTATCTGGTTTCTGCTTTTAAGACAAACCATTATAAAAATTCATGTTAACTGGGTGAGAGTCTTCCGTAAAGGCTTAGTATACACATTTCATTCAGTATGTTTCAAAACCAAATTTCATTATATCTTTACATTCAAGTCAAGAGGAACATTTTATTACAGATTATTTTTCTGCTTCTGTCAAGAGGTATACATTTAGCAGGAATTTAAAGCATGAGTTTAAGGGGTTGGCTGAAAAGGGACCATCTGAAGAATCCATTGATCCATTTGTGGTCAGTTATTTCTTAGTCTAGCTGCCAGCTGGCTCTCTTGTGGTTCTCTGAACTATGAGACTTCTCCCAAGGAGGGAAGGGTTGAAAGATAATTCATCATCTTACAGTTGCAGTACAATTGAAATTCTGAAATAAACTATACCAAATTTAAATAATTGAAGTATGCAAGTACTACTGTATTAGCTAGCTCATGTGTAAAACTTGGTACTTCTTTACTTATCAAACCATTAAGACATTAGTTAGTTTGATTTTACGGTTGCCACTACCTACATCTAATTATGAATTCCTTGAACTTTCCTGATGAGCATTTATTGATACCAGATTTTTAGGCACTGGCAAATACTTGGAAAATTTGAACTTAGATGTTAAGCAACATTATGTGACTTAGGAGTTGGAAAAATAAGAGTATTTTTATATTTTCAGAAGTCTCTTGCTCTTTTTTTGCAGCTTCACTTTCAAAAATTTCTACCTCCACTTTAAGAATCCCATATTGATTTTATTTGCCCATTTATTTTTGATGAATTATTATTTCCAGATTAAATTTTCTATTCCTTATTCCCATCTCAAAAGTAATTTTGGTGTAGTAAATCTAAGAAAACTCTTTAAATGTAACAGATAGAAAACAAGTTGAAAAGATACTTATTTTTTATGTAAAATTAAACTCTGAAACTAGATTGCTTATTAGGGTTATTTCTTCAGTTGCTTAAATAAAATTAATTGCTCTGACAATTTGCTAGACAACTTGAAATTTTGGAAATTAAGTGAAATAGTAAAAGGCAGTGAAATAAATGATTTTGCGGAACTTAAAATACATCATGCTCACTAACTTTTAGAGTAGTGGCAATCTTTAATTAAGCTTCTGCTCCCTTCCACAGATTTCCAAAGGAATAAACAACTCTGTGAGGACAGACAAAAAGGGGCGGAAATACAGAGAAAATAAGTTGTGCCTTTGCTAAAGTAAAATTTCCTTCCCTAAACATGGCAGAGACCCATATTAACTGGCTGAGTTCTTTTGTTTTGTAAGAGCTGCTTTCCTCATTGACAAATTTGGGCTTTTTCTCTTTTTTTTTTAAGTGCTAGAGTTATTTATTTCCAGTTATTTTATTCCCAATTACAGGAGCTTCATGTTAAGGACATTACTTAGCTGTTTGCATCAGTGTTTCCTTCCTTTACAACCTAAATGAGAGTTGTCCAAGTGCAGACGAGATATATAACCTCAGCTTCTCAACTGTTTCATAATTCCAGAGATTCCTTCACTTCACGAATGTAAGCTGATCTGGCAACAAAGGTAAGAGCACAAGAAGCTCCCTAGTTTTGGAACACTAACTCTCATTTGGCATTTGATATATGTTTTAACTTCAATAGAGAGAACATAGAATTCTGTGGATATATAATTTGTTTTAACATAAAATTCAACATTGCTACAAATACATACATATCAGACAAAAGCAGAATTTTGTTTCCCAAACAGGAACTCAATGACATAAAAGACCTTTTAGGGTGAGCAATGAATTTTCTTTATAGAGATTAAAATATGTCTTGAAAATGATACTATAAAACCCCAAGTTTTTCAATAGTTGGTTCGTTTGTATCAGAACTAGAGATCATTTGTATAGATCCCACTGCTTCCCACTCCTTCCAGCTGCTGCTGTTGAGGGCACTCACAGATTCCCAGAGAAGCAACATATATTTGACTTTAGGACCCCTTGCTTCACAAGGCTCTTGTCAAATTAAAGACACTTGCCAAAGGAATTTACAGGGATATTAACTGAAATACTGGCCAGCCTTTCACAAGATAAAATAGAGTGGAGGACACATTTTAATTAAACTTCTTGTACAGGAAGATGTCCTCAGGCAGCAAAGGCTGGGTTCCCCTTGCCTCTCTAGTTCTGATGATAAACTGCTGAATCCTGAGTGTGCAAAAGGTTACTGAACTCCCATGAGTGTAACTGGGAAGGAATATTTTCCCAGTCACTGACACAGCTTATATTTTCTCTGAGTTTGTTCTCAGTTTTAAAACCATGCTACTTAAATTTGCCTAGCAGACATGAAGCCAATCAAGATTAGATCTCCTACCTGAATTTGCTGCTAGAGTTGGATGGGCAGGGATAAAGAAAAACATATGTTTTTGCCACAGTCTAAAGAGCAAATTTTTCTCCTCAGTGAAAATATTGGTCTGAGAGAACAGACATATCTCCCCTTAACCCTCCCCTCACCAAACCTTTCTGCTATATTGACTTGTACCCTTTAACACAGCCAATGTATAATATCAGCTCTCATTTCATAAATATGCACAGATTTCATCTTGCAGCAAGTGATATTGATTGTAATGAAACTCATAACACAATAGAAAGGAAGAGTATAAACATACTTGAATATTAATAGTGCAGCAATTACACTGTTAATTTGTACTATCAATCGGAAAATATGCAAACACAGCTTATATACACTGTTATTTTCATGTATGTTATTTTTCATAAACTTCAATGGTTAAACCCAGGAAATTTTAGTCGAGTATATAGTCAGCTATTATGATGAAAGTTGAAAGTATGAACTATCTTTTAAATTATCTACCAAATATGAACCATTACCAGATACTGTATGAGGCTTTCTTTCTGAGGCATAGAGTAAGCTAAGTCCGGTAAACCCTCATACATATATTGGTTACATGTATAAAACATCAAAAGTAATTTCAGTGAGAATTGCCCTGATAAAACCCAAATGGAGTTCGATGTCGCAAGATCAAAAACCTATTATTTAAGAAGGTCTTACTCTTTCATTGAGATGATTTGAAAAGTAAGATACTGCAACTCAGGTCGGGAATGCAGATTTTGTCTCACCATGCGTGCTGTGTAGACAGCTTAAAACTCAGAAGATGCTTGGAGCATACAAGCTGAAACTCAACACCCACAAAACAAATAAACAAATTCATTTGACAATAAACTTGAAAAATATTTTAAATAATATGTTGGAATTCTAGCCACAATAACTCCTCTGTCATATCAAAATTAAATCCGGGTTTGGGACACCACTGAGAAGGCACAAGAATCATTTGCAAAAACTGACTGCACTGAAGTGTGAAAAATCAATTAAAACTTCCAACCACCTCTGGATATAAATATTTTCCATTAAATAAAATGTTGCTAAAAAGCTGATATTATAATTTAACACTTTTTAAAAATACATTTTATTAAAAAAAAGTTAAAAGAGAAATTGAAATTGAATAGACATAAAAGAGTTTAATTACAGATTTAAATGGGATTAACTGGTTTTTAAATATCAAACCCATAACACTATTTTTTTAACTCATCTTTTCTGCTTTATATTTATTTATTTATATCCTTCCTTACATAGAACATGTGCTTGAACCTGACCAGGCAACCTAAGTGAATACTCCATTTGATCTGCTGAGCCAAAAATGTGGGACTGCTGCTGTGCAACCAAAGCCTCGACAGATGAACATCACCAGATTTGCTGTAGTGCTCTGCAGCTTTGGACACAAAGCCGTGGTGTCCCTCAGCACTTTCAGCCTTCCCTTCAGTGTTTTGTGCTCTTACTTCATCCTTCTTACAGGGGGGTGTCAGCTTTGCAGCTTCACCAACTCGCCTCTCTGCTGCATTTGGAACCTTCTTTAGTGAGGTGTAAGGAGTCTGAGTGCATCCCTTAGGAATTCTTCAGTTCAGCAAAGCATCTTCTGGCAAATGACAGTGGTCTCAGACATGCAACAAGAGGGGACAAGGGGCTATCCAACCGTTCCAGTAATGAACTGGGTGCACTGCACTAAGGACACCAGTCAAGGTGCAGGGATGTTTGTTGCCACTCCTACTTTTAATAGCTAGGTAATTGCCAATTTGCAATTCCCAAAACTCCTTTATTTTAACAGGAGAAAACTTACCATAACAACCAAACAACCCAAATTAACTTTTTTAAGTACAGTTATGTCTAAATTACTCAGAGGAGTATTTTTATACTGACAGAGCTGCTGAGAGACCTAGCACTCAATCCCCAAAGGAGATTACAACACAAAAATTAGTATCTCACTGGATCGGACCAAAGAGTTCAGAAAGTTTAGTGTCTTGTAGACGACCTTATGTATAGATTGTACTTACTGCATTTATGGATGTACTAAAATAAATTTAATTTAACTTTCTAGTTTAAGAAGCAAATGCTGCAACGAAGTGTCAAGATGAGTTTACACAAACCTGTCAGAGACTGGAAATATTAGTCTACGTTGAACACCATACTACTGAGCATTTTTTGAATTTTTCTGTTGTGTTTTGTTTTGCTTTGTTTTTAAGCATGATGGATTTTAAAAAGTGCCAGTCAGCATTGATGCTGTCATTACACTGCCAGTTATGGTAGAAATCACACTCAATAATGGTTCACAGAAAATGTCTGAAAGGGAAGTACAAGCACGTCATCAACTCACTAGTGAATCATGCTCATGGTAAAAATGTCTTTAAACCTAAACTGTAAAAAATATATTAAGATATTTTAATACACTTTCAGATATTGGTTTTCCCATCCTTAGTATAACAATTATAGACAATACAGTATAATTAATTGACTGAATTAAAGCCAGAAAATTTGACATAATATCCACTGGGAAAATTACTTACTTTGAATGAAGGTTTTTCTTTTTTTAATCATTTATAAAGGGAATACAATAAACAGCACACTTGGGAACATACAGGCATGTAGATTAGTCGGCATGTTTGAACTTCAGTCCTATAAACTACAGATCTACTCTGATCAGTTCCTTATTGTAACTCAAACTCAAAACAGCTTAATGTGACATCCCTGTACAAGTAAAATATTTATTTTTACTAGAAGCAGAGAAGAATATGTTATTATTTCAAGTAAGCAACAGAAAGAACAAGGTTAACTGATAAATAGTAGCCTGCAGCTGAGGTCATCCTGTCACTGCTAGAAAGCTGACACCAACTTAGCCCTAGCATTTCTAGATAGATGATTCCTGTGCTTTAGACTGATAGACCTTTTCTTGAAATCCATGTTCCAGTGAATCAGCTACTACTATATACAAGGAGAAGACACCAGACTGTGCTGTAACCAGCTGTTCCTGCTCATCTCTGGTCAGCCTTTGCCCGTTAACTTCGCTGCCACAGAGAGAAATATTTTCACCAAGGAAGAGAGAAATGAAAAAATTGAAGAGAATGCCACAAGTTGTAGAACTTCTGCTAAGACTTCATTCTACATCCCTGCTTGGGACGCCTTCCTGCTTCTTCCTATCCTAATGCCAACAGGGTCCAGCTTGAGAACAGATAATCCCATTTATACAACTACAGACCCCAAACACAAAAACCCAAGAGCCAGGATAAGAAACCATGAAGGCCATGAAGATAAGAATGCAGGAAACAGTGGTGAGGTGCTGATGGTCTCCTTTACCAGAACCAGCAAGGCAGGTGCAGTCATAAGGAGGGATTTTCATAGGTCATTTTCTTTTCCAGCACTCACCTTTCAGGAATGGCAACAGTCAAAGAAGTTGGGTATGCATGGCGAGTTTATATGAGACAAAGCCTGGCACTAACAGCATCTGACAGGCTCTAACAGAGCCCTACAGAGAAAAACAATATAGGAACTTTTTGACTTTTAAGTCGAGGGAAAGAAAAAAATCACAACACTCATCATATATACTTAGACACAGAAATGATATTGACTTTATAGAACTCACCCTGTCATTTCCTGTAGGAATTCAGTTCCTTGTAGTGGCAACAGTTGATGCAATGAGTTTATTTGATGAGGCTGCTATGAAAGTCTATGAAATGTAATGGTTTCTAGGCTAGCATTGTGTTTTTCCTATCTTAAACAAGCACATGCCAATTAGCAATCACATCCTACACATTACAAACCATCAGATCTCAGCTGCTATCAAGCTGTTCCATGTTGCCAGCCATCCTCGATACAAGATCATTTGATTGTTGCTTGGTAGTTGCTAAGGCAGTCCTGAAAAGCCTCATTCAGGCAGTGTAGGATTTCCTCAGTGCTTTAGTTTTCAAGCTACCTGTCTTCCCAAATGAGTTTCACAATGGATTTTGTGGCATGTCAAAAAAATTACATCCTTGCTCAGAGTTTTTCAAGAAATTACCCTTATTTTGGTGTTCACAAATAAGCAGGACCTGACTGTGAGAAACTTCAGATAGAAATCCACCACTGTCGTGGGTTGACCCGGGCTGGATGCCAAAAAGCAGCTCACTCACTCCCCTCTGCAACTGAACAGAGGAGAGGAAATTTAATGAAGGGTTTATGAGTTGAGATAAGGACCAGAAGAGATCACTCACCAAATAGCATCACAGGCAAAACAGGCTGAACTCAGAGATATGAATTTATTACTAACAAAATCAGAGCAGGATAAGGAGAAATAAAATAAACTCTTAAAACCACCTTCCCCCTACCCCTCCTTCCTTCCAGCTCTACCTCCTACCCCAGCAATGCAAGGAGGCAGGAAATGGGGTTATGGTCAGTTCATCATCCATGGCTTCTCCCGCTGCTCAGGGAGAGGAGTCTTTCCCCTGCTGCACCGTGGGGTCCCTCCCATGGCAGACAGTTCTCTGTGACCTTCTCCAGTGTGGCTCCATCTCAGGAGCAACAGCTCTCTGTGACCTGCTGCAGTGAGAGTCCATCCCATGGGCAAACAGCCCTCCCAAAACTGCTGCAGTGTGGCTCACAGGGTGCAGTCCTCCAAGGACAGGCTGCTCCAGCCTGGGAGCAGGGCCCCTCCTGCCCTGGGTCTCCCACTGGGCCACCACCTCCTGCAGGGTGTGGGTGGATCTCTGCATCCCCCGTGGGTCCCCGTGGGGTGTGGGTGGATCTCTGCATCCCCCGTGGGTCCCTGTGGGGTGTGGGTGGATCTCTGCATCCCCCGTGGGTCCCCGTGGGGTGTGGGTGTATCTCTGCATCCCCCGTGGGTCCCTGTGGGGTGTGGGTGGATCTCTGCATCCCCCGTGGGTCCCCGTGGGCTGCAGGGACACAGCTGCTTCACCGTGGTCCTCACCAAAGGTGGCAGAGGAGCCCTGGCTCCAGCTCCATGAGCGCTTCCTCCCCCTCCTTCTGCACTGACCTTGTTGTCTCCATGTCGTTCTCCTCACATGTTCTCACTCTGCTCTTCTCTGGCCAAAATTTAAACTGTGTAAAAACTTTTGTTTAGATTTCTTCTTAAATATGTTAGTACAGCACCGTTACCATTTCTAATTGGTAACATTGCACCTTGGAGGCACATCCATCTTTGAAGCCATCAGGGACTGGCTCTGCCAGGCATGGAGGAAGATTCTGCCAGCTCCTCAAAGAAGCCACCACTCTGGTCCCCCTGCTCCCTAAAACCAGGCCATGCAAACCCAACACAACCACACAAACCTGAACTGGAGTTTTACATACTGTCTGATTTTCTGTTCTTCAGCATTATCAGACAAGTACCCTCCTGTTTCTAAAAGCATTTCTAATTAAATTATACCAAACCATGCATTAATTAGCAGAATCCATATTTCCCTGTACAGAGTGTAGTTTCTAATTCAGATGAAGATTTGGCTAAGCAAAATCTGAACCGTTATTTAGCTCACTGAAAGACAAAACACAGCATTTCCGTCCTTACTTTGTTCATGGTCTGCTGAACATTGGAATCAAAGTGATATGAGGAACACAGAAAAGCCACTTTTTGTGCCAAAGCTCATCTGCTTTTAATACACCATGTAATCTCATGATCACTTTCACACTGTCTGTTCTGCTTTAGCAAAACAGTAACAAGCCTATCCTTTCATACCAACATATTTCACTATGAAAACCAACTAAATAGAGTTAGATTTAATATTTTTTCTTCCAAATTATGCAATTTTTAATGGAAAAAAGTGCACATCTATAACATTTAATAGATACAATTTTGAATATTCCTTTACAGATGCTGGGAAGATTAGTTGACTGTTAGGTTGTTTAGCTCGTGTGTAGATATGCTAAAGTGAGAAGGTTATATTTACAAACACTTAACCAGAGTATGCCTTTTCCAAAGCATGCCATGGACATCACAAAATCGTGTATGTATTTGACTGAAACTATCATAAAATTTCATTCCTAGGGGAAAAAAAATGCTCAGATACAGTGAGGTTTGGTGAGGAGGAAGTGACCCCTTCAATTGGCATGTCTCATTCACCATCACTGTGAAAGCCAATTTTCATTTTTTCTGTTGTGCTTTACAGTGTCTCAATGTAAACTTTCTAAGAAAGGTTTCTAGGAGCAAAGTTTTGATTCTTTTTTTCTTACCAGTGAATTTTGCTATTAAAATTAGAACTATTAAAGTTTGATTTAGCTTGGTTTTTTTTTCCAAATGAAATCACTGGTAGAGTAAAAAGCCTTATTTTTTAAGTATTATTTCCTCATATGATAGAATGGGCAAAAATTTACTTTTCTGTTGTTAATATTTAACAAAATTAAAATTTACTGGTTGGAGGGTAAGAAATCACATACTTTGCCTGTGAAATGACTGTTTTATTACAAACCTTTTTTATAAGAAATACAGCAATTCTGAGAAGAAGGTTAGCACTCTCTAGAGTGCTGAATGCATGTCTCCAAAGAACAGAGGAGGTAAATGAAATGTCCTTTCCTGTGTTGTTGATGAACTTTGTGATTACTCAAATTCATAAGAACCACACTTTTACCCAGAAGTTTTTACCCAGAAGTTCAATAAAGAATTGAAGTTAGTATGCCTTATTTTAAACAAAATTTTGGATTTTCCTACAGTTTTTCAAGAGTCAGAAACTCTACTTCATAACAATATGCCAACCTTAGGGTATGGGTATTAAGATATACATTTACAGTTTTCAGTAAAACTAAACATCACACTCCTATGATGCTTCAGTGTTCAGTTAATTGAATTTTAATATTAAGCTGCTTGTTTCCCCCACATGAACTTTCAGTAGCACATACATGAACTTGTGATCTGATCAAAGGACCAGACTGCCATGGACCACATCTGATATCAATTACAAAATGTAATCAAAATACAATGAAATTGGTCAGAGTACTATATTTTTAAGTAAGTTTTAAATGAATCTAGTATGATTTATATCCCAGGGGAATCAGTGAAAAAAAGCTGTTATGCTTTACAAGCACAAGTTACATAACAAGGGGTGAGGCAGGGTATGATTCTGTCTTAAAAAATTTACCCTGCAGTACAAATTTCTATCATTTGCTTCACTCTTAAGCATTACAGTGCAAGGGTTTTATTCACACTAGCTAACACAAAAGTATTGTGGGCTCCAGCTGTCCCCTTAACCTCAACTTGGGGAAGAGAAGGCTCCAGGGATTCTTCAAGAGAGCTGGCAAGGGACTTTTTACAAGGGCATGTAGTGATAGGACAGGGGGGGATGGCTTGAAACTGAAACAGAGTGTTAGACTTAGAATATATATTGGAAAGAAATAATATCTCAAAAGCCATCTGGATTATGCCTTAAATAATGTAACTTTTTTGCATCTTTTTTGCAGATGTTATCTAAAGCTTCCAGCAGAAGATGTACAAGCCTATGCTATCACCCCAACCATAAGTGTGTACATGTCTTGACCTTTCAATTTCCTTGAGAGCCATACCCACTGGATATGATTAAAACAAAGAGAAGAAAAGCTTCACTGCACTCTGGCATTTTCAGGAAAAAAAAAAAAATCCAGCTAATGCAAAGTGCTTGACAATGTTTGCTTTTGTCTTTTCCCTTGCATGTTCAGCTGAACTTAATCTATTGTTTGCAGTTAGACAAAAGGCAGGACAAATTACATGTTTGCCTACGCCTGTTCAAAGAAAGGGAACAAAGGTTTCAGAATCAGCTATAGAAAATGGAGTTATTTTTCTCACTCTTTACAAATATTTAAGTTGTAAGCATTTGAGCTGCAGAAATAGCAAGCCTAGCTGAAACTGCCTTTTCTTAAGAAACCTGAAAAGGCCATTAAAAAAAACAAAGACACTTCTTTTCACTTGTCATATGAATATTTTCAAGAGCAGTTAAAAGAAAGAGTTTTTAGGTTTGATTTTACAAGACAAGAGTCATTTTAAATATTGCAGTTTTGTGTTTAGGTTTCTTTTGAGGAAAGAATGAAGAAAGTAGCCAAATCCACAAAAACATTTCTTTTATTTGGAAAACATTTCTTTAATAACAATTCTGGTGTACTCCTGGTCCTAAGAAGTATGATATTCCACAAATTTATATATTTCTAAATTAAATATGTTCTGTAATTTTACCACTAGTTCAGCTGCCTATTGTATTTATCTCTGATTTTTTACTGTACCACCATGTTGCTTCTTGTAGCGTGTGTTATGTAAATTACTGAGTCCAAGGGACACACATTTTACTGTACAACATGGAGGAGTGAGAATTAATAAATTTCTTTTAGGGGAGGTTAGCCATAAAAAAAAAATGGTTTAAAGTATTTTTTACTGCAAAAATTTCCACTGCTTTGGAAAAGAGGAGATTTTTGCAGTGGGGTGGGTGATAGCCTACTTTGTCATGATATACCACAATTTTGTGAGGTCAATGGCATGTTTTGGAAAATGCATACTTTGGTTAATTAATTGTTTGTAAATATAACCTTCCCTCAACTTTAACACATCTGATACCTGTTTTTGAAATGGAGTTGTGGCATAGCACTGTCTCTGTTAATTACAACGCATTCATAGTTGTTGTCTGTCATTGTGGTTCTCTTCTTCTGGTTGCATGCCATACTAAGGGAAAATGAAAAATACTCCTAAAAATACTCCTAAAGGTATGGAGGAGGCAAGGATAAATTTTGGGAATGCTAATAACATCATACATAAATTTTTATTTTATTACTTATAGTTGTTATATTATAAAGAAATATATTTTGAAAGGAATTCCTACAAAATCAATACTATATCTTCCAATTAATTTAATTTAGAATATGTGTACTGGAATATGTTTATGTAAATTTATGCACACTAAGTTCATCTAACATAACTTCTTATGGGTTAAAAAGGAGGTTTGCTTGCGGGTTTCCTTTAACTGGAAAGCACAACATATTTCACTTTCCTCATTATAGATGTCTGCAGGAACTGGATTACACTTTCTCAAGTATCTTCCAGAAGCTGTAGCACAAACCTACAATCCTAGCTTTCTTCTGGATTAAAGCTAGGATAGTCAACAGCTTCAGCAACTTCCAGGTTGTAGTCCCACCTGATGCTTGTGAGCTATTATTTAATAAACCTCTCCAAGGGCAGGAGTAGGCCTATGCTTCTAAAATTTGTACTCTTCTCTGTTTTTTTTTAATGAAATCCTGATGCACAACTGGCTGAAGCTCCCACATCAGTGTTCCCCACGGACCTCCCTGTGTCTCAGAGAGTTAAGTACACAAATGAAAAGACCAAAATGCAGCATGAATATTAATGTTCTGGCAGTGTGTCTTTGAGCTGGCAAGGCTCTTTTACTTGGGCAGCTGCCAGATGTGATCATTTGGAATACAAAACTACTTTATGAGAAAAGTGTGGAATAAATCTAGAATCCACTGGAAAACCCAAAGTTATTGTTTCTTTATTACAAATATGCACTTACTTTTAGCTACAGACTACTAGGATATCTGCTAGAAACTAAAAAGTAGATACTGCCCAAAATTGAATAAAATGCTGCAAGCCACCATTGCAGAATAGGGGAAATGTGCAGAAGCAGAGGTAGTGCCTTTGTTCCTCTCTCTGAGACACTAAACATGCATTAGCAATCTATGTAATGGACACCTGAGTATTAATATGTTGTCATTTCTCTCTTTCTTTCCCTCCCTTTCTAGGATGTTTTATTTGGGTACAGAGAAAGCAAGGCTCTCTGCAGACTGGCAGTGTCTAACCCCAGATGTTTCCTGTGTATTTTCTAAGCTGAGCACCTCACATTACCAGTTGCTGTGACACATGTAATGTCATTAGACAGGGAATAAACAACTTCAAAAGCATCTACAGAGCCCAACATCTAATTAGTCAAACAAGCAGGCTGGGAAATCAGAAACACCAGAGCCAACTCTATCTTGCAGTGTGCTGTGAGAAAAGCTAATGCCAACTGCATTTTTGCTCCAGGGCAGTACTCAAATTATTTCAGGTACAAATAATCATGATCACATGAGACTCAAAAAATGACGGGTTTGTAATTCTTGAGACAAAGAAAGGACAAATGTTATATGCTATGCCTGTGTAGTAGAAGACAAGGGGAGAAAAAATAACTTCTTCAGTGGTTAGTGAAATGTTATCATTGGTAAAGGGTAAGCAGAGAATATTGGAAGGAAGACTAAAATTTTCTTCTTGAAAAATTAATAGAAGATGTTGGTGAAATATTCACCACAATCCTCTTCTGACTGTGATGGGGCTAGGAAAGAAGGGTAGCTTTCACACAGCCCTTCAGGTTATGGTCTATAAAACCTGCCTACATGCACCCGTGAATTTAGAAATTACTCTATATTCAGAAAGTGGATTAATCTATTACTGAATTTATAAATTACTCTATATTCAGAAATTACTCTATATACAGAAATTGGGGGAATAGAAAAGACAGAATCAGCCTATTCTCTGAGGTACACTAGAAAACAGAAAGAGGTAACAGGCTGAATGTAGCATGGCAATTCCTGCCCGGAGAAAAAGGCAAAAAAATATAATCCAGTTGCAAGTGTTTATACACGAGGCTGTGTTATCCAGAGAGGCTCCTGGAGAGTTTCAAAACTGACCTGGAATCTTGAGCAAACTGATCTACTTTGAAGTTAGTTCTGCTTTGAGCAGGTGTCTGGGTTCAATGATACCAGGAGTCTCTGATAACCTGAATGTTTTTGTAATTCTGTGATGTCCTACCATGTTTCAGGAATGGTCGATTCCTTGAACTTTTAGCCAGGACTGCATATCATAACTCAAATCCATATTTTGGACGGGTTCTTTTCTGACACAAGGAATGAGATTACTGTTTTGAAGGCAAATCAGTTCTTAATGTGCTTGCATATTTGATTTCGTTTCCATTATGTAATATTTTCTGTATTCTCTCTTTGTAACTAGAACTTTTTAAAGCATTTCAGGCTTTCTCAACATGGGCACCTTTGCTTAGACTGTTTTTAATTGAGTGAGTCAGAAACAATGTCTTTGATTGCTTCTGCTCCTTAGGGACTGAAGGAATATTTGGGCTTATTATTTACATATCCTTTTTGCTATATGCTTTCTCCTGACAGCTGCCATCTCTAACTCTTCATTGCACTTCAAGAACAGCACAATTTAAAAAAAATAAAAAAAGGGGGATTGAAAGACAGAGGAAGGTGAGAGAAAGGTCCCTGCACAATCAAATGTAAGTGATAGCAATTACCGAAACATGGCTGATTTGCAAATAACTAAAAGTTGGTTTTTGAAATGAAAATGGAATTTTTTGTCTTACCAGATGTGCTGCAATGTTATTAAGCAAGTTAGTTTGTTGTTTGGGGGTTTCTTTGCAGGACTCCAGGGCAAAACTGATCTGGCAGTGGAAAATTTATGCTTTGTTTTGATCTCTAACTTAAGGCAGCCCTTGCACTCTTAAGAAATGCAGTGTAGCTAATTCTAGGTCCTAGTAGTCTAGGTCTTGCTAATGTAGATATGATAAATTATAAATTCCTTCCTTTAGGTTCAATTCAATTTATTCTAGACTGAAAATATACATAAAGGGAAACAAGTTACTTGCTCTTAGATGATACACAGAATCTATCTCTGTTTCCATCTCCAGTGAGAAAACAGCTGCCGGAGTGCACTAATAGTGCTTCTCAAAAGGTAACGTGCTACTCAGGAATTTTGTGGGAAACACTAAATTAGTACCAAACCAAATAATGAAAATGACAACGGATTTCTGAATTGTAGAATTAACTGATTTTTAATTTATTTTTAAAGGAAAAGCATGTGAACATAATTGGTTTTGCCAAAATGCTACTGCGCATTTTCCCCCAGATATATGGGGGTCATCTAGAAATAGAAAATTCCTCTGATAGCCACAGCTAGAATGGATTCACAGCAGCTGAGCCAACCTCTTCAAAGGCTGCCTGAGGTATGACTTGCTGGAATATCAACAAGATTGATACACATGTTATTGAGAGCAACATGTTTAAAGGACAACATTACAACCTGAAGACTTCCTCCAACACAGGTCAGAGCTGTCCATGGACTGAGAAACAACTCATTGGGCAAAGAATAATAAACACCTGGTTGTAGCTAGTAAATACCAAGTGTTAGGATCAAACTGACTCTTTTTCTAAAATGAATTCTACTGATTCTGGACTTACATATTCTTTTTACTTCCTTTAACAACTTTATTTATAGAATTTATTGTATAGAAAAGTTTGTGAGCAAAATAATTTTCTCCACACATTACATCAATGATTGCTAGCAGAGAGGTCTCTAAAGATATGCATTAACATCCTCCTCATTGTATCACATTATATTTGCAGTGTTGCTCAGTACACACAATGTTCTTTGGATCTTTAGAAAATACACTTTTTTTTTTCTTAGCTAATATTTATTTCCAGTTTTGTTCATAGCTCAACTGACCCAAAAAAACCCAGATGACTTTCCGGCAATTCTAACTGCACAACTATGCTGGTTTAACTATGCAGCTACCATACATAAAATTTAACTATGACAAAATCATTTCTGGTTTGCAGACAGAACTTTCAGTCTTTCACAAATATTGATGCCATGTAAACCAAGGGCTTGTTTCATTTCAAACAATCACTTGTCATTCTAGTTACTAAAAATAAAACAAAACATATAGGTAACAATTGACTCACTGTACAAAGAAGACCAGTGACATTTCTGTGTCAAAATAAAATAAACATAGTCTGCTTCACCATTTCCATATTTACATGTATACCCTGTATCTGCTTTATTTCTTCCTCACTACCCAACCTGTTGAAGACAATGCCATGAAATAACTCATATTGATAAATGAAAAAGAGAGAGAAAACATTATCAAGCTGATCACTAGTGATAGCAGCTGTTACATAATTTTGTTATGAAGCCATTTCCTGCTGCTAGAGGGTTTGAAATAACATTTACTTGTATAATTGTAATTGCATTTATTTTATTCCTCCTGGCCAAAATAAAAAGCATAAATTAAAACATATTGAATGTTTCATGGAGATAACCTCTTTAGAAAAAAATGAATTAAATGTTTTTACTGATATTTGACATGTTATTACAAAATAACTGGTGGTAGAATCATATCTCAAGCAACCAAAACTATACTAACTCCAAATATCAACTTGTTCTCCTCACAGGACTAGACTTCCATCCAGTTATTTTCCATCAATCAGTAAATTATTTACCTAATATTTATTTACCTTTTTAATACCTATGTATATTAAATCATATATTGGCCACAACACATTCTTTAGCCATGTTAAAGTTTGACATCTGCATAAAAACATTCATTCAAATTATATTTATGGTGAATGAAGACATAAAGCCTTTAGAGATGAAAAATATATATACATTAATATATGAGATCTCTCACCTATTAGAGATGTCTCAAGATGGGTGTGAGTAGTTTAAATAATCTGTCCAGTTTATCATGTCTGTTATAAGGAAATGTTGACTTCTACCTGACATGTGGGAGTAATTTTTGTTAAATTATCTAATCTCTAAGAACACACAATGAGACCATTGTTTCTGGTCAGGGCTTTCTCCCTCTAATTGCATGCAGCTGAAGGCACTTGCTGGTCTCAATGCACGTGGGACCTACTGGCAGCAGAGTTCTGGGGGAGTGCATGAAACTTAGCAAAAGATGTTTTCAGGGGATTGCAGGATGTGACAAACAGTAGGTGATGCTAAGGAGAAGAGTCAAAGTTAAGGAAAGGAAGGGAACAAGGTGGCTGTGAGAGAAAAAATATGGAAGTGACTACACTGGCTGGCCTGGGGAAAAAGGAATGAGGCACCACAAGCTGGAGGGTCCTGAGTGCCCATTGTCAGAAGCTCAGAGAAGCTGTGGCTTAGAAAGCTGCTAAGAAGTGGGCTGAGCATGTGCAGGTAGGTCTGCAAGAGACTTGTGTACTCTCTGTGTGTGTATAGGCTCCACTAATTATCTCCCACCCTGATAAACTGGAGCAGAGGAATAGTCAGTGCTGCTCATGTTGGGATGAGAACTGTGCACAAAAAGACACACTTTGGTCAGCCTGTGCACACAGCTGTACTAACACTGTGTGTGTGTCTCTGCTGGGAGCAGGTGGGCAGCCTTGCAGTGGGCTGGACCAGGGAAAGGAGCAGCTCCCCAGGTCCTGCATGGCCCCACATTCAGCTGCCACTACAGAACTTCAGAACAGTACCAGGGCAGGCTTGCTTGCTCTCCAGCTGCTTGTGAAGGCAAGGGCACTGCCTAACAGGTCATTCTGCCCTGCTCTCTGTTTATTTGGGCAATGGCTGGAAGGAAGAACCTGCCAGATCTTCATCTGTTGTCATATCTCTCTTCCTTATCATCTGTCTTTAATTTCATGGTAGGAAAACTTTTTACATTTTAAAGTGATAGATCTATGTGTTCTTCTAAAGAGTTCCCAAAAACCAATGTGATCTGTGGAATGGGGCTCATTATATGTATTCAATTAACTTTTAAAAAAATTAATAAGCTTTAACTCTACAAAGAAAAGTAGTGAATGAAGAATTCTCTTTAATTCTCTGGTGATTTCCAGGTCCTTCTGCTTTCCACACAGCACTAGATTCACATTGTTCATTTGTTTGTCTGTACTATTAGTAAATCAGAGTATTAAAAAGGACATATTAAAAAAAAAAGCTGCTCTTTAGACACAATTATACACAAATTAAGATTCAAAAAGCTCTTATCACTGATGTTGACTGCTGAGCTTCATCTTGATCTCAGTGCATTGCTCATATTAAGTACCATCTTGAATGACAACAATAGAAACTTGAAATGTGAATCACACTTTAATCTGTGATTGCATGTGAATATATTTCATCCATTTTCCTGAATACTTATTTTAATCACTCTCTAGCATGATCAACCATAGAGCAAAATAAAATAAATGTTTCCTGAAGAAAAATAATATTATTGTCTCTTATTTTCTAACTTTTTTCTCATTCTATTTCTGTCCCATACTTAGTAGTCCATATATTTGTCCCAGTCCTCTTATCCAATGAGAATTTGGTGTTTGTGCTCTACTACTATATAAATATTAGAAAATAAAAGCATTCTGAAGTGTTGCACTGTAATCTACAGTCAATATAAATATCACATGAAAGCAATGGTGTTACAACTTTTGCTTTTTTTGCTAGGGATGTAGATTCAGACCACTGTTCTAAAATCCAGCTTTTTGATGCTGATTTGTTGGCAAGAGGCAAATGATCAGTTTATGATAGGAAACAGAAGAAAAGTGCAGGGAAACACAGCAGATTGAGGGAGGGTGAGAAGTAAGAAAAGACAAAAGAAAAATGGAAAAAAAGAAGGAACGGTGGAATCTTAGAGAAAGGTAGTGGCAAAGAATATTATTTACATGAGACAAATGAGAAAAATTAAAGAAGACAGAGAAAGTTAGAGAATAATAATGGATAAAAAGGCTTAGAAAAGTTAAAGATAAAAAGAAAATAATGAAATCAATGGAAAAAATTAATTTTTTAAAAAATATTTTTGAATAATTTTTTTTCTGTGCATCTGTAACTAGAGGAAAGGGAGTAGGTAGAGTAAGTCAAGAAAACTAAAAGGGATAAAGGATAAAGGGAACTCTCTAGAGATACAACCAAAGAAACAAAAGAAAGACAAAGAACAAAGGAGTAGAACATACTATACCTTTCGCTGCAAATATTAACATCTTAAAATTTATTTTAGTTTCTCTTCATTATCATTTATTATATTCTATGCTATTTTAGAACTCTAGTCTTGAGCTACATCCTACAAGTCATTAGATATAAAATTCCAATAAAAATCTTAAATAAACTTCTGAAAGTAAAACATTGGCGCTAAATATTTCTCATGATAGAGGAGATGTTTCATTTCAGTTTCAAGTCAATAAGTGGCATTACTTCATTATAATAATGATATTTTTATTTTGAATTTTTCACTGATCTTTGCAATAGATTTGAAATATGATTCAGAATACCTCAATACAGCATACAAGTATTAAGTATATATATTTGAAATGCATCATTAAGATTGCATTCCACTGCTGTTTCAAATAGCTAGAAATGAGAAATGCTTGAGATACACAAAACTTACCATTCAAGTTTGATTTCATGGGGGCTTTAACTGGTAAAAACTGAAAAGATACATTATTAGTTGATGATTTGTTATATACATTAAAATTTCAGATGTCCTTTCCATCAATAAAAATATCTTCACACCATATTTAAATGAAGGCATCTCAGCAGGTCACGTAAGAAACACCAATCATTCACAGACAGAATCAGACTGAATTTGCTCATTTCCACAAAATTAGGAGACAAAGAGAGTAAACTTCACTGCTTGCTAAGCTTTCCTCCCACTGTATATATTTAGCCAGCACGACTGGAATGGTGAAGGTCCCTAGCACAGAGGGGCCAACTCAGGCATACCTCTTGTAGACCAGTGCTGCCCCAGCTGGGCTAAGATCAAACCAGTCGGCATCCTGTTTACCATACTTGTATATTTTCATCTGAAAGGGAGGCAGATAATAGTAGCAGGACATTTTAAATCATATCTGTCACTTTAGACAGAGCTAGGTTTTTACAGAAGATTCTCTGCATAACAGTATTAGATGTCTCATGTGTTTGTCTAAATAATTTATGAACCTAAAATACTTTGCCTTCTTGAGTAGGATTCTGTAAGAATGATGTGATTTTGGACAATTGCAAATAAAAATAATTTTTGCCTTAGTGTATTTCTTTTAGGAAAATTTGAAAAACTACACTATAGGCTTCATGAAACAGCTCAGGTTTTGTTTGCTAAAGAGCAAAGTTGCCTGTCTCTGTGGGCTTTGCCATGAGATAAGCCCAGAATGGAGTGACAGGATGACACTAACCCCAGGCCTGGTGGAGGCAAGATCTGGCTATCTCACCCTGGTTAATATATCCAGAAAAAAAATCCCACTGTGGCAAACATTATAATGAAACAATCTCTTCTATGCATATCACTGGTCTAACAAAAGGAAAGCCAACTCTGCAACTGAGCTGAATTCAGCTCCAACAGGTAAAAGGTAGTTCTGGCAGGGGGAAATCGTGGTGACTGACTTACAGCCTGTCAACTTAAGAAAGCAACTCAAAAGAGAAGACTGTGCATGAGGACTAATTGGCATTAGAAGTGATGGAATCATTCAACCAGTGGAACAAGAGAACTGTGTATCTGTGTCCAATGAGCTTTAATTCCTTTGTTTGCTCAGATGTATAAATAGTGAAAAGTTTTGAAAAACCTCAGGAACTCTGCCACCAAGAAGCCGAGTGTGAAAAAGGAGCAATGGGATGCCTCTGGATCCATGGGTGGTGACTATCTTCTGCTTGATCTCTCTCTTTGTCTCTCTCGATTTCCCCTTTTCTATTACTTTCTATCTCTATCTTACATTTATTGTTAAATAAAATCTTTACTGTTGACTTCTGCATATGGTCTCATTGTACCTTAATTCAGGCAGAAGCATCTCTCACTAATCAGTTCCTAACATTTGCAAAAACAGTCAGATGATTTGTTTTTTCTCCCCCCTTTTCTTTCAACAAATCTCAATAACTTTTTGGCATGTGAGCAGTTTCTCCAAAACTTCCAAAGCTGAAATTCTTTTGTTTTAATTCCAGTGAAGAAACTTCACTGTTAAATGAAAGGAGAGAAAACTCAATATTGGCTTTGTTAAAATGCATTTCAGATATTTCACTCCATTGTTAAATACTTGTATATTGTCATACTTCTATATTGTCAGTGTGTTTATACACTCTAAAACACTGTCAGACAACTCCTGTAAACAATACTGCAGAGTGTCATCCCTGGGATGTCATGCTGGAAAATACATGTACAGGATTCTGACAGTGCCTGCTTTCTAATATCCCTTGCAATCTAAACATTACTATTCTGTGCCCTAAGGCTCTCTTTTTACCTTAGCTCTTACTGATTTTTTTGTATATATGAAATGTCCAGAACAATCTCAGACATGCTTCATATTTTGCCATCTATGTTTAAAATGTTTAGATTGCTGGAGGCTAAAAATGCTCCTTATTTTGTTCCACCAGCTAAAATGTTTGCAGGAGAACCAACACCTACAAAATTAAGTTGTTTTCCTTTGAACAATATTTTGGAATCTCAGCATAAAAAGGCTGCAACACTGCAGTCAAAGGATGCAGGATCAAAACCTTGCAGTTTTATAAGTTATCAAAGTTCACATTCAGTGAGGTATAAAGGTCTGTTAAAAATTCATTTTTGTAATCTTGCATGTTGCTTAGGCAGAACCTGTACCCAGGTATTGTTATTTTCTATGCCCAAATTCCTTAATGCCTCAAGACATTAAACTCAGGGTTTGAAAAGACTGCATCAGCCACCAGATCCAGTCTCTTGCACTTGAGGGAAACAATTCCATAGGGACTGAACTCAAAAACATTCTCCAGAATATCTGCACTGTTATCTTCTGTACAATAAATATGTGGGACTACTGTAAAATATAACACATTTAAGACTTCTATACAAAGGACCAAATGCCTTAAGGTATCAGCAAGAGATTAGGAGACAAGAAGGTTGCCAGATGCATTGAATTTCTGAAGAGCAGTTTGTTTTCCAGAAGTGAATGCAGTCACTTCCCTAATGATCTCCTCCCATCTGCCCAGAGGAAAATTGTTTCCTATTTCCTGACATGAAATATCTAGTAATTTTATTAGGTTGGCTTGTAAGTATGTGAGTAAATAGCACTAACCAGCAACCTAGAAATTCAGAAAACATCTTGTATGGAGAAGCTGGACAATCTTATTCATCCTTAATTTTGAGCAGAGAGACCTTGGGATTTGATATAATCACTCCTAGAGTAAGACAGTTTCTTTCCAAGAGTGGGGTTTGTTGCTTATGTGTATTGTACATATTAAATAGATATTTGGATTCAAACAATTAACTGTGATGTGAAGACCAGTAAACTCAGGTGAAGGTTGGGAGAGGGAATCATAAATGGTATTGAAATCCTTTACTGCTGGAAAGCACTCCAGTGACCACCATTAGAACACACCTTTCATTCTGTCAAATCAAGCATGGATATTTGTAGTCAACTTCCCAGATATGGGGAAAAAACCCAACAAAACAAAAATGCCTTCATTGATCATTTTTGTGAATTGGTTTCTGAAATGTAGTTTAAGTTCTGTCTTGTAAAATCACCTTTTTACTTCTGAAGACATATATCTAGATTATTATCCCTTAGCAAACATAATGTTATCAAAGCATGCATTGGGAAAAAGCAATGACAAAACCTAAAACCAAATCAGAGAGAAGACTTCTTTCGACTTCTTTCCCCAGGATATGTTTTTTGTGATCAAAGAATATTCCCACCTTAAGAATCTCAGTATTAATTATGCAGTCAGGAAACACATCATCACCTAAATGGACATAGATACCCAATTTTCTGCTGAATAAATGATCCTTTCTGATCTGAAAGGAGAAAAGTGAAAGGGAAAGAGAGAGAACCTTTTGCTATGTATAGGCATATATGACAAGAAAATTTGGTAGCATTAATCAGATTTTGCAATACTTAAGATATTCTATGAATAAGGAGGGAACTAAACTAAGCCTTCTATAAAATACTATGCTTCTAAATTAAGTCTCCGAAAAATTCTGACCTTTTCATTCATCTCAGAGGTACTTTTCATTCCTTTTTTAAAATCTCTATTAATTTAGGAAATGTTCATTCAAAAAGCATAATGGATCATAGCCTTCTCAATAAAACAACTGTTTAGAGAGGTATAGAGTATGGTTGAGTATGGTTGAGTATTGCAGTACGGTGAGAACCAGTCTCATATGAGTAACCACAAAAAAAAAAAATTACAAATGAATGAAGAAACTGAAAGTATGTTGTTTTTAAATGGTGCTTTATGTCCCAGGTCCATTACATGAAAGAATCAAACTAACAGGATTATAATTTCTTATTCTAGATTTTTGTCATGTTTAATAAAATCCTTGGGGAAGGGATTTAGCAAGAACCTTTCTTTCCCTAGACTATCCATGTTCTTCAGAAGGTAAATTTCTCTTGTACCTAAGGCACAATACTGGTGACAGCAGATAAATGAAAAATGTCTGCAAGAAATACTTTAGAATTTGTGTTGAGATCAGTTTTGAATCTGAGTTTGCAAAAGCTATTTACTGTACACTTTTCTACTTTTCTTTAAAAATTCATATAAACCTACATAACCCCTTTTAGTGGCTATAATTGGTATACTTCACTGAATACATAAGAAACAAACAAGTTATACCTTTTAGGGTGGACAGTGCCACCATGGTTTTTTAAAGCAAAACCACTAAGATCATGCTTCCTTTAACTGGCATTTATATCTTAAACATACAATTTAAGTTAAATAATAACTCTGCTTATTGGAAAAGAGAGACTTTTTCCTGTCTCATAATCACAAAATATTGTTTAACAGTACACATGAACATTTAGCTCTATTCATAAAAATGTTGCACCCACAATCAGTTTTATGGTGCATCTATCTGTGAGAACAAATGGCTACAGTAAGGTGTCAAACTGAAATGTTTTCCAGGAGCAAAAGCCTGCCAAACACTCTATTTGCCATTATGGACAAGGTTTAGTCTGAAATTATGTGAAATCATGTTGGCAAAATTCAGTTTTACAAGATCCAAACAGTACCTCAAGCAAAATTCTGCCATGTGTTTTGGAAAACTGTCTAAGCCTGAGGAATCAATGCTTTTGGCTTTCCTTATTCCAAGGTGTTTATCTGGTTGCAATACTCAAGTCCTGAAATTTCCCACCCGAGAATCTCCATTGGATCCAGCTTCAGTGATAGGTACTGGTGTCTTTGGTTGTAGGGTGACCTTCTCTAGCTATGGATGAGAGACCTGGATCTACAGATCTCCACTCAAACACCTTCAGACCAAAGTAAAATTTAAAATTTCCACACATTTCCTAACTCCTTTCTGGATACTTCTACTCCTGATTTATTCTCAGAACAAAATAAAGCTAGTTCTTTTGAAATACAGATTGAATAATAAAATCAACAATTGTAGGTAGAAAGAACTCTTAACAATAATTTTCATCCAAATCTGCTTGCAACAGGGAAGATAAAGAAGAGTTTTGTCGAGTGATGACAAAGAAGGTAAAATGTCCAGTTCATCTTTACAAATTCAAAGATGGGTGAGCACATCTGAAACATATTCCCAAAGAGTTCTGGAGAGATTTGGAACTTTACATACATGGGCAAAAACTACATCGAGGTCTGCATATTAAATCTTCTACTACACACTACATCTTCAACTGAATGCCCCACCATTTCCTGTTGTTTGCTAGGAAACAACCAATACATCCACTTTCAAAATTACTGATTGTACCAAGGAAACTGGTGAACCTTGGGGCACTGTATCTCCTAATAAATGATCATGGTAGTTCCCATTATTAATGCTTGTAAAGTGCTCACCTAATGAAGGTATTTGTGAATGATGGTTTGTAACACAGACGTGTATTACCTGATACAGGAACAGTCACATTAGTTAAAAGCATAGAAGCTGCATAATTAATGTAGCTAGCAAGAAAAATTAAAGCCTCATTTATTTCAGGGGAAGCTTGATGCATAACTGTATATAAACAAGGAAACAGAAGTGACTGGAATGTCATTATTCAAATTCATGCTGCCTTGATAAAACTAAAACAAAATCAGTTATTCTGTTCATTCATTTTATTCCTCATTTCTTCACATATTTTGTGTAGGGATGACAGCCCCAGACTGCTGTTCTAAGTTGCTCTATGTGTGGGGACTGCTAGCTTGTTTGAATTGCAAACTAAATGAAAAAAAAAAAAAACAAAAAAAAACCAAAACCAGAAAAATTTCAGTAATTTTCTCTTTAAAAGGTTATCTTCAATTAGTACAATGAGCTTTATGCTAGTTTTTTTGTTTTTTGGGTTTTTTTCAGTGTAAGGTAAGAATAAAACTGTCTGAAGTACTAGGGGATCTTGACTTCCCTGTCTGCTTTTGTCTGTCCAGTTTGTTTATGGTTTTCCTGACTTTGATCAATAAGCTTCTATAGGTTAAAGCTTGTTTTTCTAGGTATACCTTCTCTGGGAGTCCTCAAGTATGACCTATGTTTCTGGATATTGGCATTAAATAAATTTAATTTAATAAGCTAGACAATGGAGTTCATACCTATATTCCAGTTCTGCCATTTAAAATGGTAAAGAGCTCTGATTTAATGAACTAAAGTAAACTAAGTCAGCACTGTGCACACAAATTTTCAGTATCAACCTTTCATAATCAATAGTACAGAGATCTCGACCCCACTAAAAACCAGCAACTGTGAAACACACTTGCCATTAATTCTTACTGGAAAAGTTAGTGAAATAAAATTAAATGCATAAATATCTAAACACTTCCTTGTTCTTGATCTAGTATACATTTATATCTGGATTGTGTGAGGTTTTACTTGATTTTTAATTAAAACGGAAGTTTCTCCTTCCTTCTCTACAAATTAAAACAAAAGAAATTATTTGAAACATAATGGTGGGGTGTTTGCCTGAATAACCCTGTAATTATTCTTATGTATTCTTATGTATTCTTATGTATTCTTATGTATTCTTATTATTCTTATTTTAAATAAGAGGAGCAAAGATTATTTCTCTAATCAAGATACAGCTGGAAGGAGAAAATTCTGACCATTCCATGCTTTGAAGAAAAATAACACATAATGTAATAAAAAAACCTTCCCCCAAAATCAGACGATTGTTCAAATGATATTTTACTCTGTTCCAGTGTCTATTCACTTTCCCATTGCCCTTCCACTGTGAGAAAGGAACCATCATTTATCATAGCCTGCTCCTTGCTTGCAGGGCCCTATTAACCTCACTGTCAGGCCCTACCATCTCTTCATGGGTATCCATGAAGGACAGACAGCTTTTCTGTCATCAAAATATTACAAAAGAACATCACCTTTACTAGTCTCCGTTTTTCCTAGTTTTTCCTTACCAAGAGCAGGCACAGTTGTGTAACTGTTTAATGCCCATAGTTAATTCAATTCTTTGAAACATTTTCAGGTACTTGGAAACTGTCCATGTTTCTTATCTCTTTGGTATGTTGTATGAATACTTAAAAATCTAAGGGGAGTATCTGAGGGCAGAAAAGGAAAATTCAAAGTTGAAATTTACACTGCTGGGACCTGTTCTGTTCAGAAAAACCTGAAGATTTCTGTCAGGTGATGTTCTGCTCAGTTCAATGTGTATTTAAGTACATCCTATTCACTTAAAGCTTCTCACCCAAGGCACAGCAAAAATATCTATAGGAAATAAAAAAATTAAAAAACATCTGTAACTGAAGTTTCAGAATTTTCTGTGGACTCTTCACTCACAGCCACCCTTCTGCTTGCTCAGTGCTACCTGATAATCTCTTCAGAATGCCTCACAGTGTGAATTCCCCCTGTTCCCCATGTGCTGCAGAAGTCTGGGAGCACCCAGGAAGAAGAGCAGCCTGCATCCCAAAATGCCACTGGGACTATTTTCTAAGTATCATCCCAGCACAACATTGATGCCCATGACTGGATACCTTAAAAAGAGGATCAGAGAGTACAAACACTCCCCTAAAGACCCTTCATTATGTGGCTCACTTAAGTGTATGCTCACCTACCTGTTCAGCTTACAATACGTGCAGCCATACAAGCACAACACAACCAAACAACCCACAAGCCAAATGCCTGGAGAGATTTTTGATTGAGTGAAAGAAAATTTTATTATCCTCACAACAGATAAGAATCCTTCCCACTACTTCCTGGCCCAAATTTCTACTTTCTACCCCCACCTGCCCCATTGTTTCACTCACTAAGAGCATGTGTCAGAAACAGGTATATAATACAAAATAATCTTCACATTTGAATAATAGACATGTATTTTGCTCATAGTTTTCAGAGCAAGCAAATAAATCAGAATGTCCCTATGAAAACTTTTAGCTCAAATATTACCATTTTAAGCAAAACTGACTTAATGAGAATGGAACTAGATTGGAAATACTGCTAAAATTTAACCCTAAAAGTAATTTTCATGCAAACAATATGAGTAGAGGCATCTAACAGCTTCACACTGGGAGGAGCCATAATGCTGATAGATTTACAGGGGAAAAAAATAGGGAGACAATTTTCAATAGAATACCTCATTTCTTAGGCATAAATTTTATATAATACATGTGAGAAGGCTCTATTAATATCCTTGGACAAGACTGACAGGAGCGGAGCAGAGAATTGCATGTCTTATTGCTGTTTCTTAGCTAACAAGTTGTTCACTGCTTTCTCTAATATGTATTCCTTGTCAAGCTGTGAAGGTGTTGATAAAATTATTCTCTGTGTCTTTTTCCTATCCTCTCTCATAAAACATTGATGAAAACAGATCTGTACTGGAGGGAAAAAAAAGGACATACAAAACACCAAGTTAAGATGGAGAATTTTTGAAGCAAAAGCCTCACTTTTCTATTAAAAAAGTGCTGAAAGGGCTTTCTTTTAAGGTATCCCTACTAAAAAGGAGTTCTAGCTGGCAGAATATGTGAAGCAGCAGTCTTTAATCTAGCATTGGCCACCTGAAAACTTTATGCATTTTTAAAACAAAACAAAACAAAACAAGACAAATTAAAAAAAAAACCAAAAACAAAGAAACCAAAACCAAAACAAACAAACAAACAAAAACACACCAAAAAAACCCCACCTGGGACCACAAATGGCTCTTTCCTCACTATTCTTCTGTCCTATGTTTTCTGGTAATGAAAATTTGGTAACAGCTCTGTACAACAAGGTGGCAAGGATTTTAGACATTATCTGGACATATACATATACATTAAAAAAAAAGCTGGCTAAATAGCTATGCAGTTGAAGACTTATTCAAAAAGAACACAAATCCACCTTCTCAAAGATAAAAGTGAAGGCATGACACTATAATGAATTGGATATGGTTGCTTTTGATTTATTTTCTCTTTCACAAATAGTCACTGCAATGTTTGCAACAAAAAAAAAATAATGGGATCTGATAAAATGTTCATGTTTCTGCTGGGTAGAGACACAGCACACAGCAAAATACAATCTACACAGCAGAACTAGAAACTTCCTCACTGCTTTCTTTTCTCATCATGGTTAAATGGCTTAGAGGGTGTTTTTTTATAAAGTCCACCGCCAGAATCTTATGAAAGGGACTCTAGTTGATCCTCAAATCATGTCCACAGTTTAATCAAGTAATTTTCCCTAGAAAATTTTCAGGAGATGCTTTCAAAAAGTTCCTTGATGACCCTAGCAAATAAATACATCAAATCCAGTATCAAGTGTGAAAGCAGCAGGATAAGGACACCTGAACTGGAGAAGTGGGGAGGGGAAGAGACACTGAAATCTGTTTCCAATCTATCTCCTGAGAAGCAAGCTGTGGGGAAGATGATATAGCAACAAATGAAAGAGCAGGAGTTATAGTCATGAGAATAGACAGGTACTTTTGACATTTTATATTTTGTAACTTTTTCTTTGATATTTTTTTCCAAATTTTTCAAACTTGTAAGCTTGATTTAACCCTTTTTTCAAAGCCTACCTAGTATGATCTGTCTCTCTTTTTTTGATTTCCTCTCCAAAAGGTTTGTATGATGTCAGGTAATACTGAGTACCACATAACAACAAAATAGATCTGCTTTCCAGACAGTTTTTTCTGTTAAGTATGAGCTTACAACGCAGCTTTCAAAAAGGGAAAACTATCACATATTTGTCTATGACTCAAATTCACAAATAAAAATTACAGAAACAAATAGAAAATATTGAAGCAAATAGAAAATGCAACTTATTTAACATTTTGCTGTGTTTTCATAGGATGCAATATTCTCCCCCAGTTCTTTTTTTTTTTTTCATATTACCTCCTTTGTGATTGTCTGAGCTGTATGACACTAATAAAAATAACTCACTGGATTCCTTAATTTATGGGTTTGGGTCTCTGGCATATTGGATAGTTGAAATCTCAGTTTATTTTGTAACCAATTTAGTGAAATTACATGTTGCTTTTCACCTGAAGCTTAAAAAAGTACAATAAAAAAGTTGTTTCATGCATTTTAAAATTTTGAAAGACATGGATGAAAGTGGAGTATGTCACATAAAGTAGGAAATACTCCTGGGGAAAGTCTTAGAAAAACTTTTCTGTCCTTTGGCCATTATTCAGTGATTCAGTATGGCCATCAGGTATTGACAAATATGTCACCGGTGACAACACTGAGCAAAAGGACTAAACACATGCAGGCATTTCTTTTATCTATCTAGAAGGAGGTGTTGAAATTGAATTATGAGTCACAGACAGTAGACTCATACCCCTGGACTGTAGTGGTGAAGATCTTTTCTCTGTGAATGTTTCTCCTGAATGGTGTGCGTTTGGCACTATTGAAAAGGCATTCTGTTTGGATAAGAATCTAATAAATCATATTTCTCAGGAGGAGAAAAAATGTTTTTCATCTCTACATTAGGCAACTGACAGCACCAAGTGTCTCATAAAGAAACCATGGAATTAATATTCCATAAACATGCAAGAAAATAGGGTCCTATTCACCAGTCACAAAAACGTGCCAAGAAGTGTAGTGTGATGCATTTTTGAAACAGATTAAACATTTTAACAAGCTGAAAATTATCATCTTAACCAAAGGTTAAAGCAGGGTAGTGATAGAACTGATTTGATTCTAGTCCAGCTTAATTTAAATGCTGGCAAGGACAACAGAGGCAGTAAACGTCAAGCTGGTCACTGCCAAGATATTTTGGACCTCTTCTTTAGAATATGAAATTGTTTGTTTCTGTGTTTTTTCCTGCCCCCATGCAGTGTTTATACTATTGCCAGTGTCGACAAGTGAGATGCACATATTTGGTGAAAAGTCTGTGTTTTCACAGCATTTCATAAGAGGAGTCCTACTGTGAATTATGAATGAATGATAGCTAAAGAGGTACCCACACAAAATAATATCCCTGATCTGCTTCCCCTCAGTGGTCAGTCAGTCCTCTCTGTCTTTCACCATTCCTCTGGGGACTGATCATTAAGAACAGCTGAGTTCATCCCTCTGTCCTTTATCAGCTGAAGGACTTCCTGACAAGAAACTTAGCTTCTCGTATTTCACTGTGCATGTTATAATCTTGTGATAAGTTGACATATGGATTCACACCCAAGGTCAGTCATTCTGGCAAGCCACAAAGCTGCCACTGCATAGGCAATCCAGCTTTTAGTAGTAGAGAATGCAATGTTGCTGCGGTCAAAATCCATTTATAATGTGTGAAGCAGCCTTTCAAATCAATGAGAGGCAGCGAGCTGTAAAGGAATTGCATCCCAAGGAATCTCATTGCACTTTCATTTTAATGCACACCATCATTACAGACCTCACATCACATAAAATCTGAATTCTTTGAGAATGAATGCAGGCATTAAATTCTTTTAACTTCCACTGACATGGCTGTAACAATACATCATGTTCAGAATTGCTTGGAAGTCAAAAATCTGGAGCAGAAAAAAAATTAACCCATCAAAATAACTTAATTTTTGTCATGGTTTGATACTATGCACAAACGAAAACCTGCCTGTCACAAATAGAATTAATTCAAGCAGCAAGGAAATCCAATGGGACGCCTATTTTATGTGTTCGTGCAAACACTGTCTTTTCCTTTCAAATTCCATTTAGACATTAAAAATCGTAAACACCATGTAGAATTTAATATTTTTGATCATGAGATTGAGCATTATGTCATCCTCTAGAACATGCCCAAGCACCAATGAAGGTGAAATCTCCAAGACACCAATGAAAAGTTTATCAGATCTGTAAGGAACTGACAGGCTTCTCAGAAACCTGTGAAAGCTTCTACTGCTGCTAAAGGAAACTGAGAGGATGGAAGGAATTTAAAATTTCAGCAACAAACACAAAGACAGCCACTGGCAAAAGAAGTGCTAGTTACAAGCACTAGAGCAAAAAATATTGATGCTCTAGTTCAAGTATCAGCAGCACATTCCCTGATGACCAGCTAGATGACTTCTACTAATTCCCCTATCTCCTACCGAGAGCAGGAGGACTGTTGTTCCATCTGTTGGAAACAGAGAGAGGGGGTTAGAGGGGAAGCCACTTCTGCCACTTCTCAAAAAAGAAATATAATCTGTTTTACTGCAGCAACAATATGCCAATGTGCAAACAGCCAAGCTAGGGCCCTGTGCTTCAGAGGTTTCTTGGCTGGGCTAAAGACAGATGATGAACCTCATCACAGCAAAAGTCAGTCCCTGGGGAAGTACAATACTGCTGGCACTGTTGAAATTGAGATGCTACATTTCCAAAGGCCTGAGGCACTATCCTGTGTACTGTGGGGAGCACAGAGGTACGTGACTTCCAAGGAGGACTTCATGTCTCAGGATAACACTTTATGAAGATACCAAGAATTAAGTTTTTATTAAAAGTGCAGTAAAACAATGTCTTGGTGGGCAGCAAACCTATCAGTATGGCAGAAAGTGATGGCAAGCAGTAGTAGTTGACTAAATACCTGCTTGTTTTATTCACTGTTTGGGGTCTGCAGTAGAGATTTTCTGGCATTGTGCAGGAGCTCCTGTGGCAAACACAGCTGCTCCTGCCATACTGTCTCACTGGCAGTGCAAGAACCCATCTAGTGTCCTGGTCCTTGGGTGTTTTTCAGTGAGCAAATGAGCTTTATCACAGTTATTGCCTGGTTCCCTTTACAAACTGTAAAGGGAACTGTTCCCTGAAGTCCTTGGGGAAAGACAGTCCAGATACACAAGGGTTTTGTGACAATAAGAAAATATTACAGTGTTTTTTGTTTGACATCTTCCCTTTAGTCAGAGCCTGCTCAAAAGAGAACAAAGCATGATTAAGGTGTTCTTGTTTTATGGAAACACTTCTAAACATTGTTTCTATTTTCCCCACAGGGTATTATTACTTTTTCGTCAATTTGAATGAATTTATTACTTGAAATAATATTTACATTTTAAATTTCTTTAATTAGTAATATTCCATAAAAGTAGTAGAAAGAAAAGGAATTACTTCAACCAGTCTTTCATTTAAAGAAGAATTCAGTGGGTTACGGCAGCTCCTGGAGACAATAAAGATTAAATGATTGAAAACACAATGTTTTCCTGATAATAAACAATAATATTTTAAAATTTTTGAAGGGTTTTAAAATTCAGGGGCAAGGTACTAGACATTTATAAAGTTGTTATGGTTGTGATCAATCATAAAACACAGAAAACTGCAGCAATGAGAGAACAGCAGACAGAACTAAAGGCCTCAGGCTGCGAATAATAACACAAAATTTGTATACATGAAATCATCAGATACATCAAATACAAGTCAAAATGAATTCTAGCAGAAATAAAAAAATTAGAAACAAAAACAAACAAACAAACAAAAAAAAGAAATAAAAAGGAAAAAAACCCCACCCTAATGAAACTATGGAAAATATAATCATTTTTTAAGCAGGAGACACACAATTCGTGTAGAAATATACTGTTTCAACTTCTTCAGATCTTCTTTTTTTGGGAGAAAGAATGATGAATACTTTCTCTGTGAAGCTTATGAATACCTGTGAAGGCTGCTGGGGCACAAACAAGCAGCCCTGCCAAACTCTCAGCTACAGAGGAACCCCACATGAGAGCAAGGAAAGTAAATACAGCCTGAAATTTGCTTCTTCCATTCCTCCACCACTGGTATGAAGTCTGAAGTACTAAGAATTATCAAAGAACTTTGTGATATAACTTGAACAGGATAACAAAGGTCCTTCCATTAATCACCCATTACTAAGAAAAAAAAAAATAAATGAAATGGTCTGTCAATTTAATAAAAGGTCATAGAATCACAGAATCATGGAATAGCCATAATCCAATTATGGATCTAGTTCTAACCTTCCTGACATGGGCAGGGACACTGTCCACTAGACCAAGTTGCTTGTGATTCCTTCTGGCCTGTCTTTGAACACTTCCAGTGATGGAGCATTCACAGCTTCTCTGGACACCTGGTTCCAGTGCCTGACCACCCTCACAGTAAAGACTTTCTACCTTATGCCTAATCTAAACCTACCCTCTTTCAGTTTAAAGCCATTTTTCTATCACTGCATGCCCATATAAATTGTCCCTCTCCAGCTTTCATGCAGGCTCCCTCATTTACTGGAAGTTGCTCTAAGACCACCCTGGAGCCTTCTCTTCTCCAGGCTGAACAGCCCCAACTCTTCAGGCTGTCTTCATAGGAGAGGTGCTCCAGCCCTCTGATCATCTTCATGGCCTTCCCTGGATTCACTTCAACAGGTCCACATCCTCCTTGTGCTGGGGCCTCCAGAGCTGGATGCAGCACTCCAGGTGGGGCTCTCACCAGCGCAGAGTGGAGAGCCAGAATCCCCTCCCTCGACCTGCTGGCTGCAGTGCCTTGGATGCAGATGATTGGTTTTCTGAACTGAAAGCACACAAATCTGCTCTCCTGAAGTCCATGGGAGTGAGTGTGCTGTGTACCCACGTTGCTGCCGTCACTTCATATGAACTAATTCTCCTGTATCCAGCACCTCCAGTGATTATCTGTTTCATTACTTTCTGTACTCTTTCCACTACTGTACTTCTCACTTGGAGTAATCGACCCCCCAGATGCTATGACTAAAGAATGGAAATGTATCAGATGGTAAGGCATGAAGACATGTCACATGTAAGTCCAAATAGCTGCTATCACACTGAATGTACACTACATTAATTTAAATCTCCTACATGGTATTCTGTATTTGCTGGGTTTTGCTTAGGCTAATTTAGATGGCTCAAAGGAGATAAACCAGAGAATCTACAGTGGAACAAGGAGCAGATCATGATCTTTTATGCAATAAAAGTGACTAAATTAAAAAATGTAACTTCAGTGAGGAAGGGACACAGGATATATGTTAAAGTCACTATATTATTTTGCAGAAGGGCAACATAAGGAAAACTATCAAACAAAGGAACTTACTTGAGGAGAAAAAACTACTCAGCCACAGGAACAGGAATTCCTTCCTTGACACTATACTGTGTTGTAATTTTTTTGTGCCTTAATTAAAATTCCTTTCCCCTGATAGGGGAATGAGAGATGAACGAAGGTTGTGTTCCAGATAGGTTGTTTATTGAGTTCTTATCAGAGAGCCACTTGCCTGGCTCACACAGCACCGAGCAGAGAATGCAGGAAAGTGTTTATCAAGATTACATGGCCCTCTTAAAGGTAAATGATCCAATTAAAGCTTGAAACTAAAGATGTTTTTACATTTCCACCAATATTCACTAAGTTTCTCTGTCACACAGACAGGAACTGCGGCATTCTCCATCCAATCATTCCAAACTAACTTTACTGCAAAATATGGAGAGGCAGAAGAAGAAAGAGGAAGGTCTAAAAATGACAACTGTCCTCCATCTTGGCTTTTTACCTCTTATCTATTTACTACAGTAACAAACCCCAAACCTCTAAATTTTCACCCTGTGACAATCTTACACAATATTCTATCACCTAATTCAAACCAAAGATTCTGATTCTTCCCAGAGAGTAGGTAGCTTTTTCCATGGCCGAAGGTCAAAAACAGCGTTGTCCATGGGGGCTAAATCCTTCAAAACAGACAGAGGAACATTCTCTGCACTCTGGTCTCCAACATTTCCTCAAGCTTCAAAAATTATGGGAGACTTTTAAAAGTACAAGAAACTGGGAGTGGCTTGGCTGATCCTTGTTCAAATAAAATAGTAACAAGAATAAAAAATATTTTAATTTTCATCAGCTATGTTACTGGATTTCAAATAACTGTAGCAAAATCCATCAACTCTAAATGCTATAGAATTTTGCTGTCTACATTTTGTAATTAATTTAGTACTTAATTAGCTTTTTAAGAGAAAAAGGCAGAAGATTAAAGATAAATTTACTTTATCAAATTTTTGTACATGTATGCAATATGGTGTGTAACAGTTAAGTGAAAATCCAATTTATGAACCATATTCCAGCCAAAATATGTCCCTTAAATGAAGGAATTACTGAGCTTGGAGGGTGTGTGAATGGTTAGAGAAGTGCTCTTCTGTCAAACTGAAATGTCATTCTTTTTTGAGTGCAAACCTAAATATTCCTCAAAATCCTTCAGTTTGGCATGGAAGAGAAGGAGCATGAGGGGTCAATTTTTTGCTGATTTTTAAGGGAGGTGAAATGAAAACTGTGACTTGTTTTTGCTGCAGCACATGCCAATGTCTATCCTTGCACTGTGTGTTTGAATAATATCCTGAGAAGTGCTGTAGAATCTGAATATTCAAAGACCAAGTTTAAGGCAGCACAGCAACTCAATTACCAGTTATATATGTAGAAGCATCCAACACATTCACTGAAGCTCTTTTGAGTTTTGTGAGGCACTCAAAGTCAGTCTCAGCCATTACAGAGCCAAAATAACCCCCAACAACATGCACCTGTATCCCTGGCGAGTGCCTGATACAGCTAAAAAATTTCATTTTGTAAATCTTTATGCTCAGTCCAGCTCACCACATGTGTGAACATGAAACAGAAAAGTGGCAGAAATGTGTGGTGATGTGGAGCAGTATCATCCCTCTGGGCACAGCTCTTCTTAGAACTGTGTGTCTGTGCTAATGTATGGATCAATAATCTAACACAGCCGAAACAATGATGCTGGAACATTCCTTTCTACTGAAGACAATTAAAAAAAAAATTTCTGCCAATGTCCATGAGGCCGAGATTCTGCCTGTGTTTGCTCAATGGAATTTGCCTTTGACTCAAGGGTCTCTAAGACTCTGTAGAGATCGATATGTGTAAACACTTTCAGATCTCTTGACTGCCTTGTGGTATCTTTGCATGACATATTGGGCATTCATAATTGACTTAAAATGTGGCAAAGTCCTTCCTGAAGCAAACAACATCTAGAAGAAAGAATCTGGCTCTAGCTTAAAAGCATTTAATCGCTGTTTTTATATTGTCTTTAACTCAGAAGAAATTCCTGATCTATGTTTACTGGAAAACAATAATAGCAGCAGTCACTGTGAAGCAATGTGAATTCTAAGAGGAATACATAATAACCCACTGATGCGTAATCTAAAGAATCGACTTCATTTGAAATAATTCTCTATGAAATATTTGCAATATTTTTTCAAATTACCTCATTCTTTTTCAGAAGTAGAGAACAGTTGGAATAAGCCTCCTAAATATTTCATAATTTCCACTAAGAAAGTGGAGAAATGTAATTTTGCCACAAAATGTAAAACAGAAGGAAACTTCGCAGGTTGAAATGTGCTCTTTTCTGTTTTTCAACAACATACTCACTTTGGAACTGTACAGTAGTGAAGAAACAATACATATCTCCTCATAATTCTAGCCAGCTTTTTTCAAGAAAGGTTTTGAAGGCAATGATCAAGACAATGTACTTGATCACTCATAAAAGAAGTGTGATGTATAATACCTCAAAATTACCATTCCTGCTTTTCCCCCAGCAGAGAATAGAATATCCACAGGTTCTAATTGCCTGCATTCACTTGTAAAAATGCATTCATTCTATAGTAAATCCTGATTTCCTTACCCACCTTTTAATTCAGGCAGAACTCCTACAACATAGGATAAAAGGTCAGGATAAAAGCTACACTGATCAGGGTTACTTAGTAATTTTATATTTCATGTTTTATCACAATTCCTATATTATTCCGACTCTTTTTTAATGATTATTATTCTCTAAAATAACTTGCCTTTTATTCTACCTTATGGAAACCATCAAAGTTGAAGGTAGGTTTTGCAAAAGTATTTATGATAAGATAGATAATAAACTTCAGTTCTGGAAGACTTTCCATCATGTGTCTTCATTGTGTATCATTTGTTTCTTTCTATGAAAGGTCTGGCTTTAGCATTTTCAATCATTTTCTTTAGATTTTCCCTTTTTTCTTCATTTTTATTTATCTCTCTCTGTCTTTCCCTTTTTTTTTTTTCTTGTTTGTTGGCAACTGTTCAGTTCTCACTTACAAATGAAATTCACTGCTGTTCAGTTCCCCTGGGAAAATGCTATTAAGACTGTTCTTTGAAAAATAATCCAAATCTATCTAATTTATTAAAGGTAACAAAATTAGAAAATGTAAGCACTAGAAAGGTATTTGAATTGGTGACCTTCCAACAGGAACCCAGTAAGATTTTGCAGAAAAAAAAAGTTGCCTTTGAAAACAGGTTGCCCAGAGAGGTTTCTTTTGGAACACGTTGCCTGGAGATATTGTGCATGTCCCATCCCTGGAAGCATTCACGACCAGGTTGAATGGAGTCCTGAGCAACCCAATCTAGTGAGTGACATCCCTGCCCATGGCACGGGGGCTGGAACTAGGTGACCTTGAAGTCACTTCCAGCACAAAACTTTCTATGATTCTGTAAGATGCTTGTGTCTTGCACAACTATTCCTTTACCCAGGTAGCCCTTTGATTGCTAAATGTAGAATTTCTTTTCACGTCTTGAAGGTGCTTAATACTGGCATTGTAGAGAGCAGGACTTTTAGGGATGTGAGTGCTGCTCATCAACTTTTGTACCTGTCTTGGGGTGACATTACAATGATGCATTCCCTATCATCTACTTACTGCCCAGACATGAGTTTTTGTGCCTAATATTTTTTATTTTTAACAAAGTATTCACATTTTTTCCCTGAATTCTCCATTTGATTACAAGGATATTTCAGATTTACTTTACAAAGATGGGAAACATGATGGATATTTTTGTACTTAGACATAGAACCATAAGCAAAAGATATGCAACTGAACACAAAGAGTTCAGGGTCTTTAACATTCATAGGTGCTTTAATGTGACTTAAATTGCTGATGTATGAAGAAAAGACGTTTCTATGCAAGAGAAAGAACCATGAATTCATACAAACAATTCTGATCCTTTATATTAAAAGGACAATTCTGTCCTTTTAATATAAGCATCCTGAATTTAGACTGAAAAATAAATACTACAAAGACTGCAGCTCACCAGCTGAAAAACTAAAAGCAAAGAACATTTGCAGAAATCTCAGTAACTGGGGGTTTGACATTGCAAAAATTTTTCATGAAAATTATTCTCATATGAAAAAATATTTCCTTAGAAATCTTCCAGGGTCACTGGAAAAATAATTTGTTTCATTTTTACTGGCTTGCATACTGACTTGCAGCTAGTCTGAGGTCACTTTTTTTTTTTTTTTTCATTTTTAAAGAAGCTACTTCATCATATTCTTCTCCCATTTTGGCAGAAGTCAAAAGGATTTATTGCAAAGTCCTAAGCTAAGAAAAAAGGTGAGAGAGAATAATGACTGGGTATTTCTAAGAGTAACAACAGTAAAAATTTACTCCGTTGTACTGTGAATAATACCTGAATATTAAAGTAGATTCTGATCTTGTATTCTAACAGCCAAATTTATACATGTATATAGAAATATATCCATGTATATAGAAATATATCCATGTAAATATAATATACACATAGGAAGAAAGGAAGTTCAATAGGTATGTCAGAAAATGTTCACGACACTTCTAAGAACCAACTGAAAAGTCAGATTGTAACAACATATCTCTTACAGAGCCTACACAGCCAGTTCCACAGCTTCCACAGCTGTTTGGTCCCTGCAGTACAGATGCCAGCAGCCACCTCCAGGTGATGAATTTCCACCATGATCACCACACTGTATCACTTTCCAGATGATGAAGCATCTTAGCACTGAATGACTGGTAGTAAATCAGCTTTTATAACAGTGCCCACAGAAGTCACCAGTTCCTTTTCAATCTTTCCTCCTCCTTTTCATAAGGGCTATTCATGACTTGGAGTTGAGTAATAGTGTGGCTGCTGGCACAAGTTATGAAATGAAGATCATATCTTTGAGGATGAGCAGTTCGTATAGCAGGTTCATCTGGACTGTTTGGGAAGAAATCTTCACAACCAAAAATACTTTCTTACTGCTCTAGTTATCTTTGTTGTACATAAATCACCCAAACACACCAGGGTTTTAAAATGTTGGACAGAGGGGCTTATCAGCAGAACAGTTCAACATGTACATCACCCTTAAGCATATGGTTATGCTGATTGAAGTCAGACATCTTTGGTACAGAGCTGGCAAATAAATTATATTCCCAGCTCCAGGGGGTTTATGACTATGAACACATTCTCCTCCCACAACTCTGAGTGCTTTCAACACATAAAAACATAACTCACAATGATATTAATATTCTGTGAAATACAGTATTGTTACAGGAGAGTCATCTTATTTATGATGTGAGGGAAGGGAAGGGAAGGGAAGGGAAAAGGGACAAAAAGGGGAGGGAGAAAGAAAAAAATACTCAAGTTTAGTAGAGGGAAAAGAATACAATAAAAAAGGAAAAAGGCTACAATGTAGTCTCAAGAAATCATGAATAGCAGAAAATTGCATAAAAAAGGCAATATAGAGAAGAAAAGAAAAAGCATAGCAACACCAAGAAGCAAGATGAATAAAGACAGGATGAGAATAAAAAAATATTGAAGGGTTGCATAGAGATGATGAGACAAGGCAAGGGGAATGAATAAGATGCTGGGAAACCCAGAGAGTGTGGAGAGAGGAATAAGTTGCACTTCCTAATGATTATGAAAATTTCATGCAAGAGGACAGTATGGCTACCATCACCTATTATAAGAATTTCATTTGGCAGACGTGCTTTTAGGAGTGTTTTATATGTGTATTTTTCTTTTTCCTTACTTAGTATATCCATTATATTTCTTTAGTTTTGCTTGTTAAAAAGATGCATGACTGACTTAGAGATAAAACACGTCTCTAGGAAGTAAGTGTGTATGTGTCATAGTTCACATGAAAGCTCATTTTTTTCTTTTTAATACATTATTTTTCCTGCAGTGCAGAACTGCTACCCTGGGACACACATTCAGAGAGCTCTTGCTCTTCCCAGGTGTGTAAGGTCATTACATAAAGTGGCTTTAGCCTCAAGCCTTATGAATGATACTACTGGAAATGCATTTTAACGGAGATATTCTCTGCCAACTGTTTAATGGTATCCAAATCCAGGAGCCTGATTAGAGACTCATCCATAGCTAGTGGGACCCTGCCTCCTAGCCAAAGGCTGTCTTTCTATGCACCTTTAAATTTTCCCTGGAATTGAAGATCTGGCATCCAGAACACCTTATATAGCAAAATGGTTTTCATGGTTGTTTTGAGAATTAACACTCACAACAGCAGTATTTAGTTAATGTTTACAAGATGAAAATGGTACTCTTGGGCAGAAAATCTCTTTCACTACACAATACACACCTTTATTTCTTCTACTATATCTTGTTGGTTTGTGGTTTGCTTTTTTTTTCTTGAGAGGTGCTTCTAATCCATGGACTAGGATGCAGCATATAAAACTGAACTATTGGGCTGGATTAGTCATGTATGGATTTCCTGGCAGTGTAAATGACAAACAGGTAACAATAATTGAATTAATTAGCACATGTATAGCACTTTGTATCTTGGAAGCACCATACAAATGTTAACTAATTAATTCTCACAACACCTCTGTGAGGAAAAGAAGCAATTATCCTGAGCCCCATTTAACCCACAGAGAGCAGTTAAAGTATTATTCTGGTTGGAAAACATAACCCTCGGGTTGGTACCATGGTGGTTTATGTCTGAGATTTCTCAGTGATATTGCTCTTCAAAGCCAGGTCAGTGAGCTGGGCTTTAACTCTGGCAGAGGAGAGGGTACAGTCTGACTGGACCAACCTGCTCCATCATACCTTTGCCTGCTAGGTGAGAAAAGGATGTTTCTGCAATCCATTTTGGGAAAAAAAAAAAAAGAACAAAAAAAAAAAAACAAAACAAAAAAAAAACAACCAAAAAAACCAACCCTACGTTTCAGTGAGAGAAATGAGTGTGTGACTTCAGACTAAAATGTGCCCTCTTGTGTGTGTGTAAGATAAGCACCAGGATTTAAGTAGCATCCTATTTACTTCCCAGACTGCTTCTGTGAACATATCATGCAGAGGTAAAATGTGAAATGCAAATAGAACAGCCCATACAACATACAACATACAACAGATTGATGATTAAAGAAATACTCCCAAGTTAAAATATGTACAGGTTAAGAGTAGGTTTCAGAACGATATAAAATTTCTCCTGGACCTTTCATCTCACTGCTATTCCTTTGTAATCCCACTGGTAATAATTAGAGAATACTGCTCGTGTAAAGGCTGTGTGTTTGCACTCCCCATTTTGGAGCACAGACCATTGGGCTGGATGCTGTCGTCAAAAATGAACAAGTTCAAAACTTCAGAACAGGATCCCTGTTTTCTAACCCTGTGCTGATATGGCTTTTGAACTACAAACACATCTGCAGTGGCTGTATTTTTCCTATTTGTAAAGCACAAAGGGTCCAACAATTATATACTCTGTTGTTCTAATAAATTGGAAAATTGAGTGTGCTGCAATTTTTTATTCATAGAAAACAGTGATAATAGGTGAAGTAATCAAAAGGGATAAAAGAGTAAAGCTTTTCTGTACTTGCTTTGTTTATGGATTTTTCTGAAGAAGCAACAATCTGTGTAGTGCTTTATCTCTTATCTCAGGCTTGCAATAACACTTCTTGTTCAGCTAAACTTTAAAATATTGTCTTAGAAGGAAGCACACTATCTGAAAGATGTGATGTCTACATGCAGACCATTCTACGAGGTAAATCAAATTCAGAAATCCAGTCAGATTTCACTCTAGATGAGAATAAAACAATTAGGTAATTCACTTAATTAAGTATTACATATTTGTGAAACAAAATTGATTTTGTAGAGTAGGTGTATCAAGAGAGGTACTTAATAGTAATTAATCATCTATCATCTTTGCTAGGACTTCAATTGTCAACCACAATTATGCATAAATTCTTCTCATTAACACAGATTTAATCATACAAATCCAACTTAACTTGTAAGTATGACACCATACAGTACAACACAACAGAAGTGTATTTTCAGGTCTGTAAATTCATTGTTCCTGCAGTGACTGCAAAGTAAAACCATCTGTGCTCAGAAATGCACTACACTTGTTGTTATCTACTTTGACCTGGATGGTAAAATACATGAAGTTGCATTCCCTACATAAATAATTAATTTTAAAGCTTTCTGCACAACCCTGTGTCTCTCCAGTAAGCCTACATATTAAAGAACAAAAGTCTATATGTATGTTTATATCCACATTTAAAAAAAAAAAGTCCATTTCAAAACACTGATTAGGATGAAGTTTATATTTTATAATGATGTGAGTCTGCACAACTGCTGTTATGGGAAGTGTGTTTAAAATTCATACATACTCCTTTGAAAAATGTCCAATAAACTGGAAAGAAATTAACAGGAAGGATCAGTAGCTGCCATATCCCACATTCAAATTATTTATTGAAGTTTTCAACTGAGGAGGAGTGTTGATATTTACTTGAATCTTATAGGTATACAAAAATTTAAATTTAAAAGCTATAAAGTTACTAGAACTTAGTTACATGTTCTATGTAGTCGGACACATAAGAGTATACACATAAGAATTCGGGTATCTAACTAACTCATTTCCATTGCTGACTTTGCTTTGAGTTTCAGCTGCATTTCTACAATTGAACCAATAGGTGGCACCAGGAATTTCTCGAAAATATATATAAATTTAACACATTCTGTGACTGCAAATTAGATTCCAGGTGATCTGTAGCCAAACTAACAGCTAGCTATAATTAATAATAAAAGAGGTATTTGGAGAGTGAAGGAAGCATTGAAGAAAAAAGACCCCAAAATCAAACAACAAAACAAAATTAAAATCCCTGACTTACAAGGGTTTTGAAGCTCAAAAACAGATGGAATAAGAAAAGACAACCTGATCAGAGACAGACAGAACAGGTTTACAAGACCAGAATCCTGACAGCAGCAATACAATAATATAGAAGTTGATGCAAATTAGAAAGGCAAATAAGCAAGGCATGCATTTCTGTGAAGAACTTGCTCTTCCTTTCAGAAAATAAGATTCCTATAATGTGACTCAAGCTTGATTTCAAAACTTAAAGCACCCTAAATAAAGTTTTTTTGGAAAACTATGTGAATATAGGAACACTTCACCTGTATGGAAAAATTCAGATTGTGGCAAATGTAAAGGAAAAGGAGCACCTGAAAAGGCAGCACAAAAAATGTGAAATGCATCCAAAAAGGGGACAAAGTGTACCTGTGGCCCAGGGAAGGATACACAGACACCTGTCATATGACATCCTGACCCACAAAGGCCTAAAATGGTTTTTGCAAAATTCATAAGGCAGGATAGAAGGTGTTGCCATGCCAGGACACATTAAAAAGAAACAAACAGAAAGTGGGTATTTCTAAGAAAAGTGAAATAATTCTCAAAGGAATTTACTGCTGGTTCCTCTGTAGAATGCTACCACCTAGTCAAGTTCTACACCACATTATAAAAAACATATACTCAAAACCACACTCCCACACACACACACCCCAGTGGTTTTTAACATTTCCTTCCTCTCCTCACTATCAAGACAAATTCTTATAGGGAGACTGTCACTCACTACAGAAACTTTCACCTGAAAGGTAGCCAAAATTATTGTTTCCAATATTTTGCTTAAAGGATTAAAAATAAGTAGGACATTAAAATGTGTGAAGAAAATGAATTAAGTATGCTATATGAATCTAAAGAAATAATTTATCTTGAAATACTTTACAAAACAGATGATATATCAAAGAGAGTTTGCTAGAAAACAAAGCCTTTCAAACAAATAGGAGTATTTTCCTAAGTAGGAAAGGGTTTGTTTTTCAAAATAAGAGTGTGAAGGAAGGTACAGCTATTTAGACATTTTTTGAAACTCAAATACTTCAACTTTATCCAAAAATTTATATTTATTTAAATCTGAAGTAAAAATGGTTTACACCTAAATTTTATATAAATATAAAGCTACATGACAGTGCACATTCTGGAAAGAACATAGTATGATCCAATAACAGACTGAAAAGCTTGTCTGAAAGTATTAAGAAGCAACATAAGGAATAAAATAATCTGAAACATATTTTTTAATTTGTCTCCTAAGGTTCAAAAATTCTAGAAGCATAAGCTTGGCATTGTCTCAAGACGTTAAAAAAAAATTCTTCCAAGGAAAAAAACCTACAAAGAGCCAGGATTTTGCAACTATCCAAACCTTCATAGTCCTGATAATTATAAATATCTAACTGAAACACTCTTAACACTCTACCAGTATTTATGGGGGCTCAGTGGACAAAACTGTGGGTGCTGGGGAAAAAAAAAGAAATCACTTCAGATTTTTAAAATCATCTTATGAAGAAGAAAGTTAGATGTTATTAAAATCTGTCACACACATCATACACAGGTTTCCAGGAAATAGTAAGAAATATTTATTCCATTCCTTGAATACGTGCTTTGCATTAAAGAAATTTGAAAGGAATTTATTAAAATATGTCTTTATCAACTTTTCCATTGCAAGTGTGGTAAATGGAAGGGATCTCTTTTCTCAAAAATTTGAAAAAAACAATGGCAACAATGTAAATTCTGGAACTGAGGAAATATCCATCATACTTAAATGAAATTAACAAGTTGCAGTAGGAAAATGATGTTGAGATCTGCTACATTAAGAAAATAAAATTTCATTTTTTAAAACCAAGATAAAAAAGGGAGATAATATCTAATAGGAATTTAAGAGAAGAAAATTTTTTTTTAAATTTTCAAACAACCCACCCTTCTTATTCTGAGAAGGTAAACCACTAAAATCACAAAAGAGTTTGAAAATACTTTGGTATGTCATGCTTGAATAAATTTGTTAAGGGATTACATTGAATGAATGAAATAAATAAAAAAAAGCTTCTGCTTCTCAGTCTTATTTTACAGACTCCAGAAGAAGAACAACCCAGAGTGCTGCTGTTCACTCACCCCTATGGCTGTGCAAATAATTAATTTTTCAGTTCACTAACCACTCGCTAGAGTGCGGGTAAGAGAAAAAAAAATCAGAAAGGTAAAAAAATTATTTCAAGTCAGATGCAAAAAAATAAACTTTACAGAATTTTTCCATTTACAAAATGGAAAGAAAAAAAACTTTTGAGACAGATCTTTGATCTGGATTTTGGCATCTTTATGGACAGAAGTCTTGTTTGAAAGCAAAAAAATATTTATTTTGTATTAAAGTACCAAAAGTGTATATTTTAAAGCTTCTCTTTTCTTCCTATGGAAGATCCTGAATTAGATTGCAAACAAAACTCTCTTCAGTCTGTCATCATAGAGTCATGTTAATGCAGAATTTTAGTAAAATCATACCAGTATCATATGAATTTAGCACAAACATCCATGTAGAAGCCTATAGGCAGTCTAGAATGGCTTATCTAAATTTCTTGTTTGGTTGGGGTTTTTTTGGGGGGGGGGCGCTGGGTTTTTTTGGGTTTTTTGGGGGTTTTCTGGGTGTTTGTCAAAGCAAACTGCTACAAACTGATTTCTGCTGGTGAGAGACTGCCACTTTCATCCAACAGGGAAACCTTTTGACCCTGTGCAAGGAAACATGTTACAGAAATTCCCACTTCCTCTAGCTGAAACAGCTTATCTACCCTTAGCAGGACAAATTTGAGGTTTAAAAATATGAGAGACACATCTTCATGAGGCAACACATGAGCATTTAAGCCCTGCTCTTTCACAATCCTAATGAGCATTCAGTGGTGATTATTCACATGCTCTGAGATATTTTTTCAGTCTTACTGTTTATGATAAACTATCATTTAGAGTGACTAGTTGCCCAAATTATTTCCAAATTAACTGAATCTGTGCCCACTGGTAGCTCGAATTTGTGCTGTATTTCAAGTTTTTGTAATACATTAAAACTTAGGAATTGACAAAACTTATCATATTGAGAGCATTCTCAATTCTGTTGTAAATATTCATCAACAAAAATGGGACATAACTTGCTTTTGTGGATTATTTGTTTGATATAAAACAGGATGGTATCAAGATCATGAAAAAGGAAATAAATATATCCAAACAAAATACAAGTATTTTTTGGTGCTCTGTATTTCTTCTGCACCTCCCTTCTAGTTCAAAAGCCTTGTTTTGTCCAGCTTTAGAGGACACTGATTCACACAGCTATACAGCCTAGGATAAACTGGTGGGTTTTCACAGTCCTAGAAGGGAGACATTGAGGAGGAAACCCATATCCATATGGATTTCACCATTTGAGCTCAAGTGCAGTTTCAGCTGTCATCAGTCATACTTAGTACAGTAAAGGTCAGAACAGTTGCACTGCTCTCTTTCCTGGACATGACAAATGCTTTCCCCCACCCCGAAGAAACTGTGCAAATAGAATCAATCACTGGAGACTGAACTACTCTGCACTAAAAAAATCTTCAACTTTTCCTACCTTACTTTCCTTTTGAGAGGATGTTTGCTTAGTTTTTGCTGTTTAATTTTACTTAAAGGGTTCAATCCCCAGAAACAAAGGAAGTTGTCTTTGTTGAAGCCAATAGATACAAAAAGTCACGGCTTGCTGTCTCTAGGCAAAGTTATAGCAGGCCTGATGAAGTAGCCCAAGTGTGTTTAAAAAAAGCAGGTATAATGGCAAGCCAGACCACTCATAGCTTATAGGAGGAAACCCCCTTGTAGGAAGATTAATATGAGCAACACAAGCATGAGTTCAATTTGCCCTACTATTTGTCTTGTAGAAAATGTCCCCATGAACAAGTCATCCACTTAGAACTGCTGAGTCCCACCAGTATGAACACATTAATTTAGGAAATGAAATACAGAACTTAATTGCTTGAGAAATGCCATGGTAATGAAATACTAGATTACTGAAAGTTCAGCCAGAATAGCCTAAGCAGATCTCAGCAGATGGTAAGGAAAGAAAGAAGTCATGCAAGGGCAAAATGGAAAATCCAAGATGCTACAGGTTGGAAAAGACATCCATAATGGCAAAAGTCAAGCAACATTTAACTGTACAAGATACACACAAACACACACACACACACACACACACACACATATATATTTATGTATATAGGCACTTCAGGGATCGGAGCAAAACAGAAATAGAATTGCCTTCATCCAAATACCTCCCTTGGCACTTTACATCAGTACACAAAGAAATTTGTCTGCTTGGGACCCAAGTGCTCATCCAGGCAGTGACATTCTCTGCTGTGCAGCAGGGCTAATTTGCTTGGCCTCCCTGGTAAGTGGCACAGATAGACTGTTCCCACGGCAAAGCAAGGAGAAACATCCCCTATTCCAAAAGACTTCCATAATGGAACATTTTTTATTTCCTTAAAAATGTGTTTTCTATCTTAGTGTAAATAAACTAAGTTTAAAACATAGCAATGACTCATCTTTGATATACACATAAGAATTTTTATGTGTGTTAGGGAAAGAGTGCCTTTTGCTTTAGAATAGCCTGAAGAGCAGAAAGTTTTCATTGGGTCTCTGGCCTGGTGTTCAGATTCTGCTACAGCCTCAGATAAATAAAAGATTCATCCTTATCCTTAAGTCATTCCAGCCTGTCTTCCTGAAGCCTTTCTTCTGGATGTTGACTTTGCAGGCTGTATCTCCATTAACAATCAACGTGGTGCAATAGCAATGGATCCCTAGGGCAGAACAGTTGGGACAGAGCACCTGATCACCTCACTGCACAGGATCAGGATTCAGTGGAGAAAGTATTGAAGGCCGGTAGGTAAAAGACCAAAAATACTTCTCAGCTCATTTTTTCTGTAATTGCCCCTGCTTTTGTGTTTAGAGTATGAAAAAAAAAAAAAAAGCTTTGCTTTTCTACTTAGGGCTTTTTACTTGCCTGGTTATGCCGGGCAGGAGTATGTTGTTTTCTGCATGCTTCTAGATTAGGAGACCATCATTTATAATCATAAAAAATAGCTAGAAATCTTTCAGAAAGTTGTATTTTTATGATTTAATTTTATACTTTCTAGTTATACTTGGTGCACATTGATTATAATTACAGTTTACAGTTCATCAAAATAGCAGTGTTCTCATACATAAGAGAAGACAACATCTTTTCAATCATGGATAGATGCTAGATTCACAAACACTCATTTAACAGAGTTTTTACTGAACTTCATTTTTAAAGTGTGCTGAGTGCTTTAAAAATTTTGTCTACCTTAGATCAAACAGGGAATTACCAATTCTGGATTTTATTACTATTGCATGAAATATTTAAGTCTGCTTACTTATAATTACATTACCACATGTGTTTCCTGAAATTTGATTCCATTTTCTAAATTCATAGCATTTCACTGTATTCAAAAAGTACATAACTGAAAGATACAAAGCTCCTGTATCCACAGTTTTAGAAACAAGACAGTTCTTAAAAGAGTGGGGAAAAAAACCCAAAAGAAAACAAAGTCATAATTATTTATAAAAATAATTATAATTATCCAGAAACTTAGTTGCACAAGGCAGGTAAAGCTCCACTGAGTTCAGCAGAGCCACATGCCCTTGCACTGCTTTAGGATGCAGTCAGGATCACTAAACACACCTCATTCCTACCCCTTCTTGATTCTGCATTTTGTCCTTGCTACTTGAAAACAGACAGTTTGAAATGCTTTGCATTCCAAAGTCTATTTAATGACAGTTGATCTATTTTAACAAACTTTTCAAACACTGTTTCCGGATCTCTATTTTTATTTTTAATAAGGCTATGTAAAAACCAAGTATAAATAAAGCCCTAATACAATAGCACTACATAAACACATGTGTTTTGCTCAGAACCAGAACTCTGGAGAGATAATTAACTCAAATTGCAGGGGTTTTGTCCAAATGCTCGCAGTTACTGACAATTTCCCCACTTTTAACTACCTTATAATTATAAATGGTCTACATGCCAGATCACTTTGTCATTTTACTATTGGCTAGCAAGAAATAAAAGCTCAAGCTGTAGTCTGCCTTCTTTATTGTGCCTTTTTTATTCTATATTGTGTCATCTCCACGGCTGCTATTAAAATGAGAAGGAAGGATAAGTCTAACTTTAAATTCCCTCAAACTGAGATGTTACTAATTTGTAAATTCCATTGAGGGTCACTAATAACAATGACTGTCACTAATAACTGCACTCACATGCCTTGATAAAACACATAAATTTTTTTACGCAACAGCCATTATTTCCACATCTGAATATCCATCCATAATGACAGTGAGCCTTTTTTTTATTCTTTATCTATTTACTTTTAAATAGTATTTCTCTTCTATAACAGTTTATGTAGTTTTCAGGACATTCTATTTTTTTTCCCATGCACCTAACCACCATTGCTGTGCCAGTGGTATTCCTAGAACATGGTCTGAAGTGTGTGCTCATCAAATTTGATGATCTGGCAAAATAAGCAGCATTTTTGTTTGGGTTTTTGTAGGGGGTTTTTGGCAAGAAAATACATTTGGTCAAGTTAAGGTTGTGCAGTAGCTATCAGTCTGAAAGACAACAGTATTATTCATCTTGTCAGCACACTGACTTCTGGCTTTCAGGTTTCAGATTTGTTGCAGGAAATGCTTCTGTTGGGTTGAACATAGTTTCTTGGTAGAAATTTATTTCATCTGAGCAGATAGTAAGATTTATGTTGTTTTTACATGTGTATTATCTCAGCAGATCTTTGTGAATGGACTGAAAAATGTTTTCTATTTTTGAGGAAGTCATTAAGTTTCCATGATGGTAACATGAGCATTAAATAACTATCACGGACCGTCAAAATAAAGAAAAGGCAAAACCATCTGCTGGGAACCTCACTGTCCCTTCTCCTGTATTTTTTTATGACAGTTGACATGTAAGAGCTCCAGTGATAAAAACTTTCTGTCTTCCCTTCTCTCAGCTTCTAAAAAATAAAGACAGTTATTCTAGAGAATAGATTGGTCTACAAATACAGGTTGATTCTAATAACAATGAACTGCCAGTATTCTGTGTAAGCCACATATTCAAGTATGTAACACTCTTTGCAGACCAGTTTTCCATTGCCCTCTGGGGTTCTCTCTTTTTAATGAGCACAGAGGGCCAAGGGAATCACTTTTTCAACACTGTTCACACTCCAAGTGTCTTGATCAGATCCCATCTAGGCAGGGTAATACCAAAATTGTTTCATAAAATGTCTTAAAATGAACCTTTTAAAAAGCAATGCTACAGCAATGCTAAATTGTTTTCTTCTGTCACAGAATTAGACAAGTACAATGTTTTAAGAGAAAGAAACAGGACACATGAACACATATTTGAAAGACTGTTTTTTGCTTTTCTATTGGCACAAACAATATCCATAAAGTTAATTTTTCTTTTACCTCATGGAGCAGATTATATTGCAGCCAACTTCCAAATTTTATGCATCAGTACACATTCCTAAACAAGCTTTTTGTATTTGTGCAATATAATTGTAGGGCATACCAATGCAACATAGTTACTACAGTAAACAAATAACAGAGAAAACCCCACCCTACTTCTATTTTGCATCCATGAAGACCTAAAGCCTGAATAACTAGTCTGGCATCTTTGATCTGACAAAACTCTTGCTGACATTAATTGAGCTAGCATACCACTCTCTCTAAAGCAACTTCATTTCCTTTGAATAGATTTTGGCTTTGTTTTCCTGGATTTTAAAAGAACCTTGGTCATTTTAAATTATATTATATGTATTTAATCACCTCTCAGTTGAGTAGTCACCACTCAGGCAAAGGGTCCATCAGTATGAATAAAGGTTACCAAATCTGACTGTAATTAAAGGCCATAAAAATATATCCAAGCTATAAATTTATAAAATATGGGCACATAAAATTTAAGAAATATTTCCAACCCAGTCTATTTCTATATCAATACAAGAATTAGAAAAGGTTTAATCTTATCATGTGTTATATCAGTGAGGTATTCTTTATTTATCCAAATGATTGACTGTACTCTCCCAACTTCTTGTGTACCCTCAGCCTACTTGCAGGTGTGGTGGGGTGAAAAGCAGAAAGGGCCTTGGCTTGTGCAGGCACTGCCTAGCAATATCTGTAACTCCCTGTTTTCAGCACAAATCCAAAACTTGGCACCATGCAAGCTACTGTGAAGAAAATTAATCGGCACATGTACCCACATTTATACAAGCTAATACTTTTCTGTTATGCTATGTCACTTTCTGGGCTTGCAATTAAGAAATTCAACAAAAAATAATACAAGCAAACAAACAAACTAAAGAAAACATAAACAAAAAAAAAAACCCAACCAAACAAAAACACCCTGAAGTCATCTTGGATAATTAAACTATATACATATTAGACATAAGAAATTCTGAAAAATTCCTTAGAAAAATTATTGAAATTCAATGAAAAATGCCCACATTATACTATTTACTTTCTCATAATTGCCAGAAAATCCAGTTTTACCAGGACTGAGACTGTGATGAGCTACACTGCTACTTGCAAGCTTATGACTTTCACTGGTTATAGAACCTTCTGGTGGTAGTTGGATGTGAGGAAAATACTTAACTCTTGCTCCCATTTTCCTTCCCAGTGAAATCTATGGCACCATCAACCTCTAGAAGAACAGTGGAAAGCCAGAGCTCCTTCTCATGCACTCCTGAACAGGAGAGAAAAAACCCCAAAATTTAAGGAGATGAAATACTGACCCCAGTTAGTAAAGCAACATTAAGAGAATTAGTTTGGGGGCCGCATTAACTGCAGTGAAGTTGTTCCCTCCCTAAATTTTAAAGATAGTCAGGTATTAAAAGCAAAAACATTAAAAAAAAAAAAAAAGTGAAGGAAGGATAAGTGTTCAGGGAGGAGAAACAAGAAAATCTTCTAAACAGTCAGCAGGAGGGGAACCAGGAAGAGAACAAGTGAGTGAATATTATGTTTGATTTTGCGTCAGTAGACATGGCAGGAGTGTTGTATGATCTTTTCTATGACTGCAGGGAGAAAACCCAGGGAGAACTGTATGATATTTTCTGTGCCTGTAGGGAGAAAACCCACTGAAAAGTGCTGTATGATCTCTTCTATGACCAAGGGGAGGAAACACAGTGATGAACATAAATGAACAAGAAGAAAAGAGTTCCAGGATGCAAACTCACAAAAAAATGCCAGGAGAGGGTAGTTTCCATCCTAAAATATAGACATGAATAAATATGAATCTTTTTATATACATATATATAAACTCCCCACATGCATTATAATATATTTAATATATAACATTCTGTATATCAGATATATACATGTATATCTACACACACACACACACACATATATATGTAATTGATAAATATATCCTGCCTCCTTGGGAAAGTAGCTTAGAATAGTAAGCCTGGGTTAATTAGAGTTTGTTGTAGTAGATAGGATGGTGTATGTCTTAAAGATATTGTCAGTGAGTTTGACCTTGTTTTGGACTATGACAAGAATAGTTGAAGTCCTTCTGAATATTTATACAATCAGTATTGTGAAAAAGCTCCACTTCTGTGGAAAATATTTCCACAAGATGGTAGAAAATTTGGCCAATATGCCATTTTTCAGAACCGGTCCCTTGGTTCCCATTCCCTTGTTTAGCCTCTGTTTTGGTCTTAGGTTTCTTTGTTTTATCCTCCTGCAAAAGGAAATTAAAACAAAACCAAAACAAAACAAAACAAAACAAACAACAAAAACAAAACAAAACAAAACAAAAAAAAAAAAACAAAAAAAACAAAAAAAACCTGTGGTAGCTGTAGTGAGACCTATTGAGAAAAGAACTGACCTGCTGCTGAACTCAGAGAACAAGCAGCTTATGCCTACCCCAGATAGCTCATGCCCTTGAGAGAAATGAGACAGACAGAGGCAGTTGCACTGGCAATAGCACTGGCTATTCTTCTATCTTCTCTTCACAAAATGAACACACAATCCAGTCCAAAATCCAGAGGCATCAGGAATACACAGCATTGTAGTGAGATTTCAAAAAGCAAAGAGGAAGACAAAAACGTAATTTTTTAATTCACCAGCTTGTATTTATATGAACTATGCTGACCTCTTTGCTTCCATATTTTTTTCATTTCAGACATTGTCAAAATTATTTCAAGTATATGCAGTCTACAGACTTGGATATATCTGAGCCTACCCTCATTTCTCATGAAAGAAAGAATAGAGATGTGTCTGGAGTGGATGGGAAGAGAGTAGTCATTGTGTTTAAGCATAATAAGCAAATAATCCTACCTTCCCAATGTATTTTCAGAAACATCTGAGCATGAGGTAACCCTTTCCCATATACATCGAGGAGCTGCTGGAGTTTTGTAAAAAGCACATCACACTAGCAAGTGTCAGGTTAAATCTAATTTCTAGGTGGAAGAATTATCTATGATGTACTTCATCCAGCAGCAGAGGTGAACCCAGATTTCTTGTCTATATAACATTGTTTCTAAGATTTTAGGAAAACAAGTCAATGAAAGCAGAGTGTTGGTTGAACAGCAGAAACACAATAAATGACTGGGGTATACAAAATCTTCTCTGGACCTGAAGGGGCTGTGCAGAAAGAGTGACTCTTGGATAGGAAAAATACAAAAAACCAGGACAGATGTCTTAAGCACAAGCTCCATGCTCTAGAGACAAATTATCTATCTAAGGCCAAATATCAAACATTTTTAGCATTAATTCACAATAGCAACTGCAGAAGATTCAGTCATAAAAAGGAGGAACTAAAAGGATTTCTGAAAATGTTAAAACCTCTTCATGGTATCTTTGTTCAATAGATGAGATATTTAATTTCATCTCTACAAAATTTTTCCTTTCAAAATTACAAAACAGAATTTTTTGGGGGTCAGATATTTTTGCAAAAATACTTTAAGAGGTATTAAAATGGAATTAAGAATTTTCTTTGGAGTTACCCAATGCAATTTTTGGAAAATGCAGTAGCTTTTTATAACAAATATTAGTGGAAAAAGTTCCAGTTCAAGAAATTCCCTGTATTCCTTGATTATAGTTTAGCTACTCAATTAAAAATTTGTAATCTACTTAGCATTTACCCTGAATTTATTTAAAAAAATCAGGTAGAGACACATACATATTTTTTTTACAATAACTTTAAAAAAAATATTTCTGACTTTGATAACATAAAGTATATGAAAAATTTAAGACTTATTTTAATTGATGAGGCAGAGAACTTTTCTTACTACAAATTGGGTAAACTTTGATGCAGCTTAAGAACATATGACCTCATCTTTATTTATGATATGCAAAATCCCAGGTATATCATACCTGAGGAGCAGAGAGATTATTTAGAAGCTGAAGAGTGGGTAAAAATAAGTATGTACTGGTTAAAAGGTTAAAGGTTATATGGTTAATATAATGTATTAACACAGTTGGGAGTTACAGTGGTACTGAATCAATGACTTAACACTGGTGTCATGATGAATACTGGTAGTTCTGTTAACAAATATGATTTCAATAGTTCATTTTATTTGTTTTGGTGTACAGCTGCTTAAAAAACTCTTACTTCAAATCAAAGGAGTTTAGTTTTCTGGGTTTACATTTAGTCATGCCATTTGCTTGTGTTCTGAAATGGTAATTTAGAAAGCAAATAAATTTGTGTTTAACTCTTTAAGCTTAAGAGCCTTCTCTACTGTACTATCATGCTCCAGCTGCAGGACAAAAGGTCCAGTTGTGTCTGGTTTTAGCACCTGAATTAGAAGATTGCTCTGTAGCAGGAGATTGTTGGAACCTGTTTCTGGAACTAGAAAATGATAGGGATCTGGTATTGCAAAAATAAGAAGCAGGGGAGACACTGTAAAATTCCCAGCTTTTAAAAATTTCAACTAACAAGGACACTCATTTATATCCACTTGAACCTTCTCTTTCCAGAACTAAACCAAGGAAGTTTGGGATCAAAAATCATACAAATGGTACCTATGAGCTGATTCATTAAGCTGTAATCTGCTGTTCAAGCTCCTTCTATCACAGTGACCTGGCATGGGGTAGGTAGCACAGATTCCATACTCCACTCTCCATTTGATATGAAACTTCCCCCAAACCCACTGAGATAGAAAGGTTCTATATTTGCTCCAAATACAGAGATGTGGACTGGGAGCACAGCTAAGGCCAAATAGTGTTTTAGCATGAGACAGAGCTAGGGCAGAGGTTTTTTCCTTCAGTTGTAAAAAAGATGTGAAGGAAGAGAAGCAGCTAATGGGAGACCATGACCATTTGTCTGTTCTGCTGAGCAGTGCAGATAGATATATAACCTGTCTCTAAAGCACAGAGCTTGTACTTGTCTAAATTTTCTTATTCTTTTTATCCATTCTAACCAAGGAAGACAGAAGAACCATGCCATAAGGAAAAACAAACATTTTTTGTTAATGAAGGAATCTTTTAATCATTAAAATGTGTTAATCACCAAATAACCAGGGACATTATTTAGATAATTATTATAGAATTATGAAACAGAGGTTATTGAAAATGAACACTTAGCTCCTAAAATTAATTCTACAGCATTTATGTTTCCTGAATTAACAAAATGTATTTCTTGCATTTGGTTTTCAGTATGCATTTACAGATACGGAGTGAGACCATTCATGGCTTATTTATATTCAATTAAGTACATGCTAAGAAAGAAGATATGTCACTCTGCCTTTTGAAACAGTAGCAAACAAAGAGGAGTTTAGAGGAATTTAAAAAATTATTCAGTCACAATTTTATGCACATCTGGTACACAGCAGAGAATTGAAATATTTTGCCTACAAAACTAAAGGCATTAATCAAGACAACCTGCCCAGATTTCCCATTTCAGAGGCTTTCTCATGGGATGGAAGCTGACACGTAATCAGTGGACATTTATTCTAATGTCACTACCTAGACGTCCAAGGGTCTTCTAGGCTGGACAAGGACCTAAGTTCTCAAACGAAAGATGGTGACACAACCTCTTTATTCAGAATCAATAATGGCCAGACACCTCCAACATCAGCAAAATAGGGAAAATTGAAAGCTCATTATGGAGTGCCTCTAAATTATAAAACAGCAATACTACAGCTGGTAGCAAAAGCTTCAATACAGATGTATTAAGTCTGAGACTGTACTTAACAGACTAAAGGAGAGACTTCTCACCATATGGAATTTACCATCTGCAGAAGAGTTGATGGGCAGAGACTTAGCAAGAAATACAAAACCTTTTAATAAAAGAATGCTGCTCACATTTTAAATAGACATGAAAATAGTCTATGTGAAGAATTGAATTGGTGGGAAGAATGAAAAAATATAGTTAAAACTCTAAGTTTGGGGTGTTTTCCAACTTACTGACCAACTTTTGCCTCAGCACAGCTTCAGTGTATTTTCCAAAGAAAAGCACATCACCCGTTTCACAAAAAACTAGGTCTCCCAAGCCATACCAACAACAGTGAGCTGCATTTTGTATTTTAAGAGAGTTCAGCTTTGCCTGGATCACTGGTAAGTGTTATTGAATTTAAATACACCTTTCTTCATTGTATATATTAAATCTTCTCCTTTTTTTTTTTTTTTTCTTTTTTTTAAAAATTATTTTAAACCACTGAGTGCAAGTTTTAATAAATAATTTATCTCTCTGTGCAGGAAACTTAGCCATGTTCAACTGTGAAATAAAGGAAATGTAGAGGCAGATTTGAGCTAACTTTAAGCTACAATTGTCACTATATATGTCCTACATAAATACCATCTGTTTAACTTCCCTCCCTTAGCTCTTAACAGGTAGTATTGAAAGTGTATTTGCCATTTAGAGAAACACCTGCTGGATTATTTACTCCCTTGTGGACGTAATGCTCTGTTACCCAGAGAAAACTTGTTTTCAACATTTAAATATTAAAGACTATGTTTACTATTTGACACTAATAGAATCACTTGTCTAGAAACGAAGGAGCTGGTTAAGACAGATACTGAAAACACTGGATTATGAGTCACACACCAGATATACATTAGGAGTTACTTATTCCAGTTTCTTTTCAAGCCAAAAGTTTTTAGATTTCTAGTGATTCAGCTTGTAGGCTTCCCAGCAATGTAACTCAAAAACAGGTGTGTTCCCTCAATTAAAAAATGCTTATTTTTTTATTATGCTATAAATGAAAATACAACTAAGAAGTGTATTTGCATATATCTAAAAAAAGTACTATTGTTAAGATGAACACACTTTTATTAAGGTAATCTGTATTTGTTTGTTTGACGCTCTTTTTTTTGTGGAGGAGTCGTTACTGAATGGCACTGAACTCACTCATCTACAATGACATGAAAATTGGCTATGGAAACTTCTCACAACTTGTGCATTTGACCTTGTATCAAAGGGCTTCTAAAGAAATAACTATGGAATCATTCACAAAATGTTTTTTAGATTTAGTCAGTTGATAAGCATACAGAGGTGAACACTCCACATATTCTCACCTTTCAGCATTTTTCAATTACATTGCCATCAAAAAGATATGTGATCTATAAAGAAAATAACAAGAATAGGACAAGACAGAATAAGCTCAAACATACTAATAAGATCTTCTAGCAATCCTTCAAAGATTCATAATAGTTCTTTTTGCACACATGTATGCACGTCTTTTTTCCCATTTCTAAACATTTTCTGAAATCAAAGGGTCTATAATTTTTCAAAGCATATTGGGGCTTTTCAGTTAAACTTGGGCAGCACATAAAGAAAACAACCAAAACAGCAGAAAAGAAATATCCTTTAGTGAGCTAATTACTATGCTTACAACCAAATGAGGTCTGAAATTTTCTAATTACATAGTGAATATATGAATATTTCCTCTGGCATATGGGATTTAAGGAGTGAGTTTGAGAAGACATGAAGGGAAATGAGGACCTTAGGAGATCAAGGATGAAACCATCTTGATTCCATTACCGTAATTTCTCAACTGCTGTCTGATTAAAATGAAAGTAAATATTCTCGTTCCTTTTTTATTATTATAATACTTACTAGGACACTTATTAGAAAATCTTATAATGAAGATCAAGACTTTGTGTGATGACTTACTAATTTACTAGTTATTTACTATTATTTTTTTTTCAGAGTTCAGCCTGAGTCAAGTCAAACTTGATTAGCCGGTAAAAACTGCAATTTTTGTTGCAAGAAGTTGGAAGCAATTTAGTGTATAAAGCAAACTTATTTCCGAAAATTTTATGTGAGAGGTTAAAATCAAGAAACTCCAGAGTAAAATAAAAAACTTGTTCAGAGCATAAGGGGAGAAAGGATTATGAGGCATGTATTCATATTTCGAGAGAGTGTGTAGAGTTTCATGGTAAGTTTTAGTTCTTTAGTGGTGTTCACCTACCACATCTCAAGCATCCCATGGGACAGGAGGATCTGGGTGCCTGTTTACACATGCAAGGAAAAGCAGGGCCAAGCATTGGTCCTGGCTGAGCAGCAGGACATGTTTAATTTCTTACCAGCCACGGGCAATGCTTTGGCAGTCAGCCACTTCTCCCAAGAAACCAGCGACAGAGCAAGGGGGCAAAGCCCCAGGCTTTGTCAGGGGAGGTTCAGGTTAAACATCAGGAAGAATTTCTTCACTGGAATGGTTGTTAAACTTTGGAATAGGCTGCTCAGGGGGGTGATGGAGTCACCATTCCTAGAAATGTTCACTTAGGTTAAATTGGCCTGTTGGTGTATGGTCAAAGCTTGAACTCGATGATCCTGGAGTCCTTTTCCAACCTTAAAGGTTCTTTGAATCTATGATTCTATTGTTTCCTGCCAGTTGCTGTTCCTGACTCTTTTTAATGTTTCCATTGGCTCTGCAGGGCAAGCCAAAACACCTTCACATTTCCCTTTTTCTCCATCCCACCAATAAACATAATTTCCTAGCAGCAAGTTAGATCAAACATTTTTAATTGCTTATTTACAATGTAGTAAATCATACACATGCATGAACATATGCTAAAAAGAAAACTGAGGTAACAGTGTGTTCTGAGGACCGATGAAAGTAATCAAGATGCTTCTGCTCTTTCTTCATGAGAATTATACTTCCAATATATTCAGTTATAACAAGAAGAGCAACAGAAAGATATTGTCTTCATGGCCTCCTGCATGATTTCATGAATTTACATTGACCTGATTTTCCAATCAGGGGTGTGAAAGAACAGGGAAAGAAGAGGAAATTGGCTGTGCACATACATAAGGTAAGCATGGCTCACTTATTCTTCCTCTATAGCAATGTCACATTCTCAGCTCTAGCCCCTGTCATGAAGCACTGTGGAGTCTCCCGTCTTGCAAGGCAGCTGAACACAAGGTGCATTTCTTTACAGATAAAAATCTGCTACAGAACACTTGTACAGCTGGAGGTATTCACCCTGTCAGCATAGTCCTTTGTGGGAAAAGCTGGATTTAAAACACAAGAGACTACAGCTTGCCAGACGGTCCATATAGATTCCTTACACACTTCAAAAATTGTTCTAAAGGAAAAGCCTGCATTCCAAAAATACACAAAAGAGGGTTAGAAGGTTGGTTTGTTTTTTCCCTTTGGATTTATTCTTTTTTTAAGGCAACAGGGGAAATTACCTGTGCCATCTGCTTTGCTAGCACAGAATGGCTTTTTTCAAATCATATTGATGAAAGTCTGTTACAAGTCTAATAGCACCCTACTGCTTTTATCCAACACAAGGTCTCATTTTAAATAAGAGCAGAAAAGATAAAAGACCAGGCCTCATTTACAGGTCAATTTCTTAATACACCATTTGATGTTTTAAATAACTTGATTTGCACTTCTATAGCTCAATTTGCTGGCAATCTGAACCCTAACATGTATTTAACAATGCATTTCCTACTGTTCTCACTAAGGCAGGCATGTGTGTAGGGCAGGGCAGACAAGTTGATCTGAATGATTTTGCCCTTTTCCACCAGCACCATGTCAAGTGCAGACTAACTGATCTGTAGCACATCATTTTGAAACTTAGGCCACTAAAGATTTGTTAAGCAATTTCATTCTAGGCAGAATGGCCCTTTATCTAACTTCTTTTTTGTTTGGAAAGACCATGAAATGTTAAACTATTGTAACATTCCATAAAATGTTTCACACTATTAAATGTATAATAATAAAAATGTGCTTGCAAGAATAGGACAAATCAAAGAGATAATCAGCCAAAATAAATTTGCAAAACTATTTTACACATCAAAAAGTAGTAAGACTGTGCAGTTCAGGTAATTTTATTTGCTCTTTTCAAATGTGAGATTTTCATGGAGTGTTTTAAATCCTTCATGGATGGGCATCCCAAAAATTGCTTTTAAATGGCATTTTTAAAAATCAAGCTATCCAGTCAAGGTAAAGTATTTAGGGAACATCCATTATCCAAAATTTTATTGTCAGTTTGCAAAATTTTCTAAAGCAGAGACTAAAACACCCCAAGCTTTTGTGTGCATCTACACAGGTGCGCATATTACTTGCACATATGAAATCCCTGAAATTATTTCCTTACTATTTTTCATTTTTAAAAAATGACAAATAACAAGAATTTACCCTTTTCCAGGAAATATTCAGCACGTCTTCAAAGAGCTTCAGGGATCCAAACAACTTAAATGACAATAAAACTTGCATTCTTTTCACATTTATAGTTTGTGTTGACAAGCACTGCCTTTTTTCCTGAGTCAACTACCACTATGCAGTTATTCTTTTTTATATCTTGCTATTTAATTCAGGCAGCCAAAGCCGCTTCATAATTTCTTTAGATGTATTATGCAGGGGTCTAGTTTGGGGATTTTGTTGAAAAGTGTTTGGGTTTTTTAAATTGAAATCACTCTGTAATGACCACTCCCTTGAAAATATATATTTGACAAGACTTCTATTTTTCACATTTCTTTCTCTTCCCATTACTACAGCCTCAATATACATTGGCAAAATGCCTTTCTGGTCCTCAGTTGTTTGGGGAAACTTGCAGCTTAAACAAAATGAAAGACTATCTAAACCAGCATGAAGTGTGCTATCCCCCCAACTAAAGCAGACTAAAGCTACCGAGTTGACATAAGAAGGACAAGATGATTGGGAATGGTCTGGATGGATTTGCCAGGCATAAATCATGCAAATCTTACCTGATGGCCTTATGTGCTAAAATGACTACATCTGTGGACAAAGAGAGCACCAGGAATGTCTTTTATGTGCTTCAGCCAGGCCTTTGACACTGGGGCCCTGGGAGCTGGGCAGGAGCCAGCAGTGAACCCTGGCATCAAAGATGGACAGTGCCATCCAGGGCTGTGTCAGCAGGAGTGCTGCCAAGAGCTCAGGGCAGGGCTTGTCACCTCTGCCCAGCACTCTGTCAGACCACATCTGGATGCCCTGGCTACTTTAATGCCCTCCAGCACAGGAAAGACACCAATAACCTGGAGTGAGTTCATCCCCACAACCCTCAGGGCTTGAGGGTGTCCTGTGAGCACTGTCCCAGAGCCTGAGGCCGTGGGGCTTGTCCAGCCTGGAGCAAAGACAACTTCAGGGGGACATCACAGCCACCCCAGTGCCCACTGGGAGGGGATCTAGAGAGGCAGACGGGCTTCTCAGAGCTGTGTGTGGCAGGGCAGGGTGCACCAGGCATGAACTGAAGTGAGAGGGGTTCAGGCTGGGTACAGAAACCTTTCCCCATGAGGACAGGCAGGGAGGGCAGCAGGCAGACACAGGTTCCCTTGGTGTGGCAGGCTCTGGTCCTTTAAGGTGCCAAGGCCCATCTGGGCAAAATCCCGAGCAAAGTCCCTGGTCTGACCTCACAGCTGGCTCTACTTGGAGCATGGGTGCATGAGGAACATCCTGACTTACCTTTCAGCCTAAAAAGATATGATATTTCATAAAATTTTCCATAAAAAGTGTTTTGATCAGATTTAGTAGTTAACCTTCCAGCTTTCTGCAAAAGAAAGCTCATCCAATATCTGTGCTCCCACAAGCTAACATGGACTTTTAAAGGTTCTAAAGGACTGTTAAAAACATCTTGGCTATTCTACTAATGAATTATGATAATTTCTTAATTAAAATATCACCAGGATAGACTCAGAGGATACACTGACACATGAAATATTCAGTACATTATAATTTGATCACTTAATATTATTTAAGAGTCAAAATCATAAGCATAAGAAGCTAAAATTAACAAGGTTGATTCCATGCTGTGGCTAATTTTATGTAATGTGAGTAACTGATTTGATGCTTATATGGATAAGAGAGTGGAAAGATTTATGGGAAATCTGGGATTAGAAACAAAATAATTGTTAGTACCTGCAAGATGGCTGGAAGGCAACCTATTCACTTCCCAGTTCAGTTTTGCCACACATTTTTTACAACGTTCAGAAATTGCACTGTTCCTCCTGAAGACATTTTGCTCTCTTTGCATCGAACCCACACCATTCAAAAAAAAGGTTTTCCTCTGCCATCCATCCACCCAGCACTGTCCCAACCCAGGTGAGAAAAACTGGTATTCACATCTTTGTCAAATTGTTACTTTTCCATAGGTTTTTAACCTTACTTCATTCCTGTTCATTTTGACACTGCAGAAATGAATGGAGCATTTCATCCGTTCTAGGTTGTGGGACTTCAGTGACCACTGAGAAAATGTCTTTATTTACTGAAACATTTCCCCACAAATGGCTAAAGAGTAGCACAGAGGTATTGCACTCTCTCCCTGAAAATGTCTGTTCATACAAGTGTTTCTAGAGTCTTCTGCCATGTCCTGTGCCACATGCCTTGCCTTTATGAGAGCACTTCCCTTAAACAAGCCCAAGGCACAGCTTTTTTTAACGAAAAGAAATAAAGCATTTCATGATAGAATAAGTCTAAGGAAGATCCTCCAATATGAATAGAGTCCATTTTTAAATTACTAGGGAATAATTTTGCTGCCACTTTAAGCATGCTTTGTCTGAGATGTCAGATGGAAATAAGAGCAGAGGCTGTTTTGTGGCAAAGTCATGTAAGTAATCCAACAGCTCCCATCAAACCTGTATTTTACAGCAAGACTTTCTACACTTGATCTTACAGGGTGGAGGTGTCCTAAATCTAAGTTTCTTTTCTTACTTGTAAAATAATGGAGGACTCTGAAACCTTCCTAATGTCCTAAGGTTAAACTACATTATCATGAACTTCACCTAAAGAAGTCTAGGCTACCTGGATCAAAAAAAGAAAAGAAAACAAACAAACAAACAAAAAACCCAAACAAACAAGCAAACAAAAAAACCCACAAAAAACCAAACCAAACCAAATCGAAAAAAAACCCCAAAAAACCCAAACCATCAGATACCCTGTCTTGTTAACACATTGAAACTCTGACTGTGTAGAAGCAATAGAAAATCACATTTCTTTTCATCAGGTGCCAGGAGACAGAAGTTTGTTTTCTATGAGGCAGAATTTATCTCTAAGGAAAATCATTAAGAGATTGAGAAATGATCACTGCATACACAGTTATTTCGTTTCTGTTTCAAAAGCCAAATCCTGGATGAAAGAGTCAGAAAAGAAGGTACTCAAGAGGCTTCTCAAGACCAAAGAAGTACTGAGAAGAGCCAAGACTGGTACTCTGAACAGAGATCCTGCAGCTAACCTAGGGAAATAATTTTACTTGCATCATTGTAGACCTTGGAATAAAGACCTTTTAGAGGTTTGAATTCCCGAACGGAATGTAAATAAGAAAAAGGTAAAGAAATAGTATATGTATATATATATACATATATATATATATATATATATTTGCAGCTACTTGGAAAAACTTGTCTACTTTTGGGTAATTTACTTATTGCATAACCTTGCCAAGCTATTAAGCAGCAAGATAACTTCTAGATCATACATTACTTCCCTCCACTGCTTCAATGACAAATAAAGGAAGGCAAATCACCTTGCTTACCACATGCCTGAGGCAAAGCTTAATCTAAAATATTTCAAAGCTAATAAAACCTGAGCTAGCAGAGAAAAATGTAGAATTTAACCTCAGTGGGAAAACAAGGTCTAATTCCTTCACACATACAGGACTGTGATTAGCTTTCTACACTTAAACAGGATTTGCAGCGTAACAGAGCTCCCCACATGCAGAGAATTAAATGCAAACATACACACTTGCAAGCTCAAGGCCTACAGCAGTCTTTTTCCCAATTCCTGAGTTGTGTTTTTGTTTAAATCTTCGGAAGCCAGCAAGAAAATATTAAAGAGGTGTTAAAAAAAAAAATCCCATCTTCAACTACTACTTAGACAGCTGATGTATATATGAAAAGATGCTTACAGGAAAGTTAATTAAGTCGTACAATTAGTAAATTGATTTTCCATTCATACATTACATGCATAAAGTGATTTTCTACAATGAAATTGAAACTAAATTAGTTCTTTCTGGTAGATTTTATCCAAGTATTTAAACTTACACTTTAATCATTGTCACATTTTCTTCTTGTCTATGTTATATTTAAACTGTGTGATTGCTAAAATTGGACTTCTTCAATTTCTCCATTGTAGAAAGCTAAAAAAATTTTGGTCTAAATGTCTCAGTTTGATTTGTTGGGAAAATTTAAACTTAATATTTCCAATTTAAAAAAGAGATAAAAAATCAAAACAAAGCTGTGTGATGGTTAATATGTTTATTTATTACTTTTAAAAGCAAACACAAAGTCTGTGGATAACCACATTGGGAAGGGGGAAGAAGATAATAAAACAGTAACATCCAAGTAGTAGAGAGAAAAAGAGATACAGTGACTAAATGTCTGCTTTTTCTGTGGTTCAAACATTTCCTCTCTAGCATCCTATTTTACTTTAGAATTTTTCCATGATTATATTTACTATTATTGTTAGCTAATAACTCTATTTATAGAACATTTTCCATTAATTCAACATTCTTGACACATACAGAAACCATATAAAATACATGGGATGTTGGAAAGATGGAGATTTCATGCACATATTAGATTTGGTATAGCTATTTTCCCAAATAAACAAACAAAACAGTCACAACTTCCATGAATATAACACTCACTGCAATGCTTCCTGGCAATACTCTTTTTCTTTCTAGAGTAGCACACAGTGTCCCGAGGTAGCTTTCACAGCAGTAGTGGTATTGTTGTGCAAACAAAAAGGAAACCATGCTGAAGTACAAAAAATTCACAAGGAAGTACAGTAAGGTTTATTGAACTGACCTGCTACTTTTGAAACAGGCTGAGGAATTCTACCTCTCTATCACACCACTGTGAATCCCACTGTGTAAAGTTTTGGATCTCTTTTCCCCCTTTCCATGGAATACATGAAACAGATCTGCAGCACCAGGTCCCAGTTTCTCTGTACATCCATTGATTTCACTGAGAGTTGGATGCAATACTCCAGATGGGGTCTCACAACAGAGAGAGGGGCAGAATCCACTCCCTTGACCTGCTGGTCACACCTCTTTTGATGCAGCCCAGGATACAATGGACTTTCTGTCCATTGCACATTTCTGACAAGTGCACACTGCCAGCTCACACTCCCCATGCACCAAGTCCTCCGCAGGGCTGCCCTCGATCGATTTATTCATTCACTCTGCATTGATACCAGGGATTACCCCAACTCAGGTGCAAGACCTTGCACTTAGTCTTGTTGAACTTCATGAACTTCACATGGGGCCCACACCTCAATCGTGTCAGGGTCCCCCTGGATGCATCTCTTCTCTTCAGTGTGTTGACTGCACCACTCAGCTTGGTGTTATCCACAAACCTGCTGAGAGTGTACTCAATCCCACTCTGTGTGTCATCAATAAAGAGTCTGAACAGTTCTGGTGCCAACACAGAACCTTAAGGGACACTGCTTGTTACTGTTTTCCATATGGACACTGAGCCATTGTCAGTTTGTTGGATGCAGCCATCCAGACAATACCTAATCCATCAAATAGTCCATTCATCAATGTCTGCCCAGTTCAGTGACAAGGATGTTGTGCTGGGCCATGTCAATTGCCTTATACAAGTCAAGGTACACTTGATTTGAACTTGCAGCTAAGAATAAGATTTCTGCCATTAAACAAACAACAAACATACAAAAAAAAAAAAAAAAAANAAAAAAAAAAAAAAAAAAAAAAAAAAAAACAAACAAAAAAAAAAAAAAAAAACCCCAAACCCCCCCCCCCCCCAAAAAAAAAGCACAAAACCCAAAAACAAAACAAAAAATCCCCTCCAACCTTTTCCTCAAAACTAAGGAAATAAGATCACTTTGCACATAGGTTATGTCAGTGCTTTCATTCCACTAAATAATGCAGTAATCAGTTAAGGATGACAAATAAAACATGAAGTAAAGGTTTATTCTGAATGTAGGCTCTCTCTCTGTGGCTGAATGCACATTCAGTCAGCTGTAATTCCTAAATACATCAGGAAGACTAAAACACCACACAGATGACGCAAAGGAAGTGCTGGCTTTAAGCTGGACTGACAAGACCAACAAAAAGAAATGTGGACACAATTTCCTAGGACACTAACAGGCTTAGTCTCCTTTTAAATTAATTCATATAAAATTTTCTAGCCTTTCAAGACTGCAGTCAGGTCCTCCACATGGAAAGGACAGAAAAAGAATAACTAGGTTAAAAATGTCACCCAAACTTTTAGCTATCAAACAAACATCAGCTAAATCCAAAGATTTAGTGCTGTTTATTTAATTCTAAACATTGATTGAGTAAATAGAGATAAAATATATGGTTCAGCAACAGATATGAAAGAACACCAACCCTAGACTTCACTTACATTTCACATTTCTGACACATCTGAGTCCATCTGTTGCTAATGATTAGCTGTTCACTAAGTCTCAAAACTCACATCTCTTCTCTGGTTGTTTTGTTACACATTCCCCCCCTTTTTTTCATCTCTGCTTTATTTCTTCCACAGTACCAGTGTGATTCTGTGCTATCCTATTGACTTTTTGCATTTCTTATCAGTGGAAAGACAAACGACTGTCTTCATGATGGTCCTTCGGGCTTTGAGCCTCGGCATCACAAAAGTGATGCTCTGCCTCCTTGCAGGACTGCAATTTGTCAGGTTGGGAATTCCTTTATTGATCCATGAATTTTGAAGTATATTTGCAGTCTTCCCAGCTGCAGTAATTTTAAGTGTGACTCTTAGCAAGTTAGCCTTTACCTCTAAAGTAAACTCCATTAAGAGGAAATTCACCTCCTAAGCACTTTAAATATTCTCCTAACATTTTTACATCGAAAAGATTAGTTTGGTTTTTATCCTGAGCTTTCAGCATAAAGTTTTTTCTATTCTATTCTAAATAAAATAATAAACTCATAAGGATTTTCATGGTGGTGTGGTTTTTTTTTTTTTTTTTTTTTTTTCCTGGGGTTTTTTTGTTTGGTTGTTTTATGGGGTTTTGTTTGTTTTTTTTGGTTTTTTTTTTTTTTGGTAGCATAATGGTTTGTTTGCAAAGATAGTATTTTCCTGGATTTATATTCCCTCAGAATAAATCTGTACCCTAATGACTTTTAACTTTCACAAATTTCAGACAATGAAAACAGATAAAAAAAACGGGCTTTGTAGAAAAAGCAGAAGTTCTCAGCAATTTTTTCTGGTTTTTATTAGACAGACAGCTTTCAATTAAGCATCTTGAATTTAATGGATACTAGCGTACTGTAAGAGGTTTTTCTCACCACTGATATTTTATATTACATTTACTTGAGGAGGACAGCAGAAGAGGAGTTTAGTTAGTTGTAAAAGGAGTAAGGTTCTATTTTGTAGCTTTTTTTATTATCATGAAAAGTACATATCTTAGGTTCTCTAACACTGGTGCAGACAGAACAAACAAAAATGATAATCCCCTCTCAACACAGGAAAATGTTACCTGTTTTCTCCATGTAACCATCCTGTCACACAACGCAAATGAGATTGACTTTGTCCAATAGCACCATTATGGCTGTTCAGACTCTGGTAAGAAGCTTTGAAGCAAATTTCTGCCTTACAAATTTTTTTTTCCCTATGAGGCTTTATCACTAGGATAGAAGTTTGAAGATAAGAGTTTACCTATGATACTGAGAGATTCTTCTGAATCTTCCTTCTTTCCTATCTCTGCCTTCCAACAGATCAACATGAAAAACTTCTCTCTCTCTCTTGCTGCACACACACATATACATAAACACACATATATTTCTTATACAATTAATTAACTCCAACATACATATGCCTTCCCAATAGATTCATTGGGGTTTAGCCTGTGCTTGCTAATTTTTATCTGCTATTTGATATTCATTGTGCTTTAAATAGAGATATTTTGCTGTTAGAATACCTTAGGAGAGGTTGAAAGAAGAACATGAAAAAAGCAGCTGAGGGAAAATTTTGAGTTACTGAAAGAAAGGGATATTAAGTTTTTGCTACTTATGCTGGGCCTAACAGAAAGACATCAACTCATAGAAGTCATAATTAAAAGAAAACTTTTATTGTGCTTTTTGAAATAACATTACAAAAGGAGTATCAGAATAAAATGTGCAAAATTACATCAATCCTGATCATGAATTCCATGCTATTTCCTTTTTTTTTTTTTAAAGGTGTCAACTGTGAGACATACTTGCCGCAGTCCTCATAGCATTGGCCAACAAATATAATTCCCCTTGGAATATGCAAGATGTGCGGACAAAAGTAAAAATAGGGTTTTTTTTTCATTTTTTTCCAAGCTAGCTAAAACCCCTGACCCCCGAAATTCATAGGTAAAAAACATGACGCTAACTTGAATGATAATTCATTGTGTTTGACTGTTTCTTCACTGACCTGAGATATTCCTCTGAAAGCTTCATTCTCCTAGATATTCTTTCAGTAATTCCTTGAAGAGATAAATTTTGATAAGAAGATGTGTGTATAAATTGGAAGAAAGTCACATAATTGCTCCAGGGTTTGGAACTGGCTTTTCTTCTTCTCCGCAAGTTGAATTTTGATGTCCTTTTCTCATCAGTTCAAGTCCATTATGGCAGGCAGGGCATGCTCTCCTTTGTGTAAATCCTCTAAGCATCTATGTATAACACCTGCTTGTCTCAGAAAATTGGAAGCAACCCACACCTTTGCTTGAGATAAACTCAGATGCTGAGTTGTGCAGATGCTCAGATGTGCAGATGCTGATGGAGGAAAATAACTTGAGAAACAGAGGTTTCTGCTTCAAGGCTTTCTCTGTTTTACTGAGCTTTACAAAGAACAGTTGTCGCCTCATGTTTTTTCTTTCAAACTGCTCAAGCAGCCTTATGTCCAGCGACTCTCTAGTGACAGCACGCGACAGTGGCTTACAGGAGAATGTTTGCTGACAGATACAGAACCGGCACATGGAGAGTCCTGTAAATTAAAACAAATAACAAATTTTTTAGACAATCAAATCCCACAGTTTCACATTTTAATCTTTTTTCTATTTAGTAGTTACAAATTTTTATGTTAGATGCTGCTTGTTGGATACAGACAGAACTTACTTCTGAAGCCAGGAGAAGTCTTCACCAGTAAGGAGCAGGATCATGCGCTCTGCCTGGCTACTTCAGAGAACACAGAAGGGCAAAGAGCACCTCCAAGGTAGATGCTGAAAATGGATTTAAAGATGAACCTGATGACTAATAACTACCCTTTAAAGAACTTTCAAGCAGCACAAAGGATTTGTGGTAAAGGCTCGTGCTGGTTTCAGCTGGGGTAATTTTCTTCACAGCAGCTAGTATGGGGCTATGGTTTGGTTTTGTGCTGAACACAGGGTTGACAATAGATAGATGTTTTTGTCACTTCTGAGCAAGGTTTACACAGAGCCAAGGCCTTTTCTGCTTTTCGCACTGCCATGCTGGTGAGGAAGCTGGGGGTACATGGGAGGTTGGAAGGAGACACAGCCAGGACAGGTGACCCCAACTGACCAAAGGGCTGTTCCAGACCATGTGGCATCACGCTCAGTATATAAAGTGTGGGGAAGAAGGAGGAAGGGGAGAATTCTTGGAGTGGTGGTGGTTGTTTTCCCAAGTCACCATTGCACATGATGGGGCCCTGCTCTCCTTAAGATGTCTGAACACCTGCCTGCCCTTGGGAAGCAGTGAATTAAATCCTTCTTTTGCTTTGCTTTTGTGAACGGCTTTTGCTTTCCCCATTAAACAGTTTTTATCTTAACCCATGAGTCTTCTAGCATTTACTCTTCCAATTCTCTCCCTGATTCTGCTGGTGGAGGAGTAAGGGAGCAGCTGCATGGAGCTTGGCTGCTGGGTGGGGTGAAACCACAACAAGGCTCCTTACCATATTCTTCCAGAAGATATAAAACCAAAATGATTGACTTACAGCCTACCACTTGAGATAGACTTTTATAATATTCTCTGAATTTATGTATTTTATTCATATTTACCATTTGTAATCCATATAGCAGATGGTCACAGAAATGATTTCTTCTTGATGCTTTCTTGAATAAAATACAATGTTTCTCTCTCCATCTGCATCTTGTAGGCAAAGTGAATGAGAGGCTTTGGCCTAAGAACTGAATATCTCTCCAGAAGAATTTTTCAGATAGCAAAGTAACATCACCCATTAAAAACAGTTTATACCACTAGTACCAATAGTAAAATCATACTGCTGGGTGCATTTTCCTGAAAATATACTTTTTTCCTTTGTCCCAGGCCTCCCTAGGCTCTGTTTTCAAGATATAACAGTTATTTTGGGGCAAAATTACGTACTACTTGTTTTGATGAAATAATTTATTGCAAGTTCCACTCAACATTTTTTAGATAGCAAAGTTTCCTAAAAATGATAATATATTCCTCAAGTCCTTTTGTACTAGTTGAGTTATTGATGCCAATCAAACTTACTGAATACCCCTACCCAAGTTCTTCAAATGAAGAGAGATTTTGTGTGACCCAAATCAGACTACCTACCATAGCCTTTAAGGCAATCTCAGGACTTGCAAGGCAGCTAAGTTCAAGGCAGCAATGACTCACTGCTTGAGACTCAGCACACACATTCTGGTTTGGTAACGTGAATAAAAGTGGGCATGATATCAAATATAGAATCTAATCAGCAATGCATGGTATCACTTGCATCAGTAAAATGTAGCTGAAGCAAGTAGGAATGTGAACATGTTGTCTGTGCAAAGTCCTTACAGCACTGCTTCGTGTTCTGAACTAACTGGTTAAGTTCAATAAAAACACTACTTCTTCAACTTCTTTAGCATGTGTTGGATTCTTACTTTCAGTTCTGTAGGAAAATGTTGAAGTAAGTATATTGGTTGATCAGCAGGGATTTCAAGTATGGGGCTTGAAAAAAATCACAGAAGCATGTTCTGGTCTCTTCCTCCCTCTGTCTTACTTTTTAATATAATTTTGATGGCATACACTTAAACCATATTATCATAGGGCCATGCAGTCTATGGGCAAACTCTGAGAAATTAATTCTAGTAACATGGCTTGAAATCAGCCTTGTGAGAAATTAAAGCAAGCACTCTCTCAGGGTCACACAAGCAACACACTAGCTAAAAATAAGGATGAAAAGAAACCTAATGTTTACCTAGACTATTAAAGTATGTGGTTAAGATGAAAAATGCTTTGAATGAATTCTAAAAAGGCTAATAATAACACTTTTCTTTTAAGATTCTGGCATGCAGTGTTTAATTATCCTGTATGAAAATTCAGAGGTACTTTAGCTAAAATATGTATGAAAATGCACTTCCAAATTGAGTCACTTATCAGTACTTAGGGACAGCACATCACAGGCCCCTTAAGTTTTGAATTTGTCTACCTGGATCATGCACATGAAAAAGTATCTGGCTTCTTTTAAATATCACTGTACAAAGCATTTGAAAAATGTTCATTTCAGCTCAGACTTTCACATCTTTTACACATTTTGTTAAAACTGCATGACCTGTCTCTAAATAAAAAACTCTCCTTCAAATCAGCCTAAGTGTTCAAAGTCAAGATTGCAACTTAGCTGAGCAATACATACTATATTGAGTTCTGTGCCACCAAAGCTCAAGAAGGCTGTCCAAAAAAGATCTGAGTTCAGAAGGGTTAGAAAAGTAGAAAGAAGACCTAAGAGGAGAAATCGAGAGCTCATTTATCCTGACAAAGAGTTCAGGAGATAGTCACAGCAGCCTACTTGAGCAGCAGCGACATAAATGAGAGCAAGTGACATTAGAAAGCACAATGGTCAAACCACATTTTAGGAAGAACTTCTTCACTACTACCATAGAGTAGAGCTGGAATAGACATTCTGAAATTGTAATCTTTCCAAGACTCAGATAGAGAAAAAACACAAGGAGGTGGCACAGTGTCTGGAAGTGTCCTGCTTTGACAGGGCAGTGAAACTAGAGGACTCCATCATTTCTATGGTTATATGAGGTAACCTCATTCAATTTGTTTATTACCAGACCTCCATTATATGTGTCTAACATTATAAAAAACATGAAATAATTGTCTGGGTTGGTTGGGGGTTTTTAATGTCCAAATTAAGCACAAACAATATGGGCCAAGGAAAGATATGGATTCACAGGTTTGAAAAAATAGGAATATGGATATTTCTTCCTAACTCCATATAATTCATTAAAGTGACATCACTTTAAATTTATATTAACAATTATTTTTTATACTAGCTGGCCAAAAGAAACCACAGATGCTTACTGTAGAAAGTTGACAGCAGACCTCATTCAAAAGCAAAAAGAGACCTATATTTGAACTATAAATTGATAAAAATAATGTGATTTTATTATGATAAACATAATTTCACCAACCTTGAGAAGATTTTTTTATTAGCTATTATCTAACTATTATTATGTAAGAAAGTAATTGTATTGTTGATAGTTTCCCCTTGTTAAATAACATGGAGCTATTAAGACAAGAAACCTATGTTCCTTACTGGATAAATTTCCTTTTAAAATAGACAGATGTTTGAAAAAGGTATTCATGCAATATATATCTTTCTGCTGTTTCTATATTGCAATGATTTTACTTCTGTTTCCTCTTTGTCAGCTCAAATTAAATAGAGCCTTATTTATATGTTATGTGTTATTAATTTGAATGACAAACTTAATTTCATAGTTGGAAAAGTCAGCTTTTACCTTTTCAAGAAAGAGATACATGGGCTTTAGCTTGAATTTTTCTGCAGATAAAAAGGCAAATTCTGTATTTCAGCAGAACTGGCAAGAAAATTAATTGAAAAAAAGTTCTTGCTACTTTGGCACAACATACATAGTATTTCAGTCATATATATTTAATCTACATGTGTTTCTGTAGCTTTGAAATTGTGCAGTATTTCACTGTATTCACTTTTCATGATGATGGAGCAAACTTGTCATTGATTAACATTGATTAACTTGTCATTGATTAACTGTGCTACAATTAACCAATGGGCATAAACTTGATTTGAGCTACAAATGACTGATTTGAAATGTGTTAGTGAACATGAAATATTTGGCATATTTATAATCCAAGAAGTCTTGCAATTTTCCTATAGTAGCTTTTTTTTTTTAATTTAAAAATTGATTTTGAATTTGTAACTGCAGCAGTTTGTTGCAATCCTGCCCATACAGTACAGAGTATCAGGGAGCATACAAATGGACTTGTGACATTAAAAGGAAGCAGGTGTTATTCTGAGATTCAAAGAAGGAAGAAAGGAATTCCTTGAATAGAATGAGAAAAACAAAAAAGTTACTCTAACAAGCACCTTGAAAACATACTTGTGGTTGAACCAAAACATTAAGAACAACCTTTATCTTATCAACTAACTGAAGAATCATAGAATTGCAAAATGATTGAGGTTGAAAGGGAGCTCTGGAGGTTATGTGGTCCCATCCTCCTGTCCCAGCCCAGCCACCCAGAGCGAGTTACCCAGAGCAGTGTTCATTTGGCTTTTGAATTATCTCCAAGGATAGAGATTCCCCAACCTTTCTGTGCAGCCTGTGCCAGTGCTCAGTCACACCTACAGTGAAAAAATGTTTTCTGATGTTCAGAGGGAACCTCCTGTGTTTCAGTTTGTGCCACTGGCTCTAGTCCTGCCTCTGGGCAACACTGAAAGGGCCTGGGTCTGTCCTCTTTGCACCCCCCTTTCAAGTGTTTATAGACATTAATAACATCTCCCTGAGCCTTCACTTCCCAGGCTGAACAGTGCCAGGTCTCTCAGCCTTTCCTCATAGGAGAGATGCTCCAGACCTTAATCACCGCAGTGAGTTTTCACTGGACTTTCTCCATTATGTCTGTCACTTGTACTGGGCACCCAAAACTGGACCCAACACTGCAGGTGTGGCCTCACCATGGCTGACCACAGGGGAAAGATCACCTCCCTTGACTTGTTGGAACTACTTTGTGTAAAACAGCCTGAGACACCGTTAGTCTTCTTTACAGCAAGGGCATTTTGCTGGCACATGTACAGCTTGGTATCTCACAGGACCCCTATGTCTTTTTCTGCAAAACCAAAGACTTTAAATCAAAAGACAATAAAAAGTTTGCTTAATGTGTCACAGTCTTTTTTTTTTTTTTAATTGCACATTGTGAAGGACTTGATATCATGTATCTTTATACAGATAGGCCAGGATTATAGGGGAATGTATGTGACTCTATGTGAAGTTGTGCACTTGGTGGCTTAAGGTGCATTTTTATTCTCTAAAATTCTAACATAATTTTTAAGTTAAGGTTGCTCTCTGCCCTAAAATGAGAGCCAATATCCATGTCTTTTATTTTCCCAGTCAGTTAAAGGGGAGACTATAACTAATTTTCTATCTCATCAGTTACTTTCAATATTTATTTCTTTCAGCAACTTCAGTATAATAAAGGAATTTATTGTCATTTCATGTTTCTTGTGCGTTGCCAGATATAGAGACCCTAAAAATGGAACATACACTTTATTCCTAAAAATTTCTACAAAAAAGAAAAGAAACACAGATAATAATGTGAAGAATAAAAATGTGAGTAAAGACATGTATTTGGATAGTCGTCCCAATCTGACACTGCTTCTTGTTCTTTTATTTTGAAAGAAGCTTAACTGGTTGGACATTGTCTTTGATTCTCCCAATGTGCATCTTCCTCGTTTCTTCATATTTCTATTTTTAGGTTTGCTCATTTTATATTTTCTTTAGCAAGTTGGAAACTCATCTCTTGACCATGTCTTCCTGCAGACTTCCCCCAATGTACTTCCTTTCAAGTCCCCAGAGCCCGCAATACATTTTATCCCACAAGAAAACAAGAACAAAATGTTACTGGTCTGTGTTTTTATAGCCAATTTGCTATAATCACCTTCCTTTGTATTGTATAACAGAAAGTACAGTACATCATCTTCAAGAACACAGACGCTTCATCTCAACTATTTTTAACAGATTTCTGGTTTTGCTTTCTTTTCAACTTCGTTTCTGCAACTCCCCTGCTATCTTTCTCACACCACAGTGTCTGGTTTGACAATAAACACTAAATTTTTTACCTTTGTGGTCAAAAGCAAATGAGACAATGAATTGTTGAGCCTGGATAGTCAGGGTTTTTACATTTGTTAGAGGTTAAAAAATATATGTAACCAGATATACAGCATGAAATATATAAAATACTGAAGTTACTGTAAGCTTGCATTTTTTTTAAACTGAATGACGTTCTAAAATTTTATTCTCTTTAGCTGTCTTGATAATGACCATAATAACAATTTTAATATAAAGTAAATGAAGAAATATATACTTCCCTGCTATTTGAGTAACATTGATAAACATGAATATATAGTCCTCAAGTGGAAAAAAGTTTCATAACAGAAAAGTGTAAGTGAAAGCTTCCTGAGAGAAACAGGCCTCCAACATCTCCTACTTTGTTGGAGAAATAATTTTTTTCATCCTTCAAGGAAATTTTATCTCTTTCCCTGACACTTTCAACAGGATTACTGAGTAAATTTTTCTCTCCTCTCATCTTTGTTTCTTGTATAGTTTTAGTGATAAATTGTCAAGCATCACAAAACCTAACTTATATTTTTCTTTTAAACCTCAATTACTTTATTCTTTGCAAGATCTTCATCAATGTCAACTCATTTTTTTAACTTGTAAGGTTACAAGGCAGCTAACAGATTCACAGAAAACCCACCCTGGAAATTTATCTTAGGAGGCAAACTTATACAAATCTCTAAGAGTTTTCATTTGTTTTTTTTTTTTTCTAGAAAGGCAAGTCATACAGCTTCCCTCCTTTACAGCATTCTGGTGATCTAAAGAAATGCTGACTAATAAAACAGGATTTAGGAAAAGGCAGGGTGTTTTTCTTTATGAGGTTGCTAGGATCACATTTTATTATTTGATGTAAATGCTGAATAATGCTTGACTTATAGTGAGCACATGCAGATGGGAAACTAGAAACTGTCTCTGTAAGGATGCAAAACTTAAATAACAGGCGCCAACTCTATTCTGCCTGGTTTTAATTTTAATCTCAGACTTGATGATATTTGAAAAAAAAAATGAAGCTTTTTCTTATTACTCCAGTGTTTTTACAGTTTCCATTTCTTCCAGCATTCCTCAAGCCTACAATGTCAACCAACAGTGGGTAAAACTGGAGATGCTGAGACTAAAAGGGGATTTTCTTTGTTAAGAAAAGTTGGGAGATTATTTATTAAGCTCACTCAGAAGAAACCTTAGCAACATGCAAATGCCCACTGAAGACAGACTACTACTTTGAGAGACTACAAATGAAAATCACACAGAATATTATATGCCACGGCAACTAGTGCTTACCATTGTAAAAGTAAAAGCAAATAAACAGGTATAATAATTTAAAACAACACATGGGACATGGGGCTAACTTTTAAAATAAATAATTTAACAAATACATTAGTTTCTTCTTCCTGACAGCCGCATGTTACTCCAGGTATCATGAAGCATGACTATTGCCCTTAATTCTACTCAGTTGTGAGTCACAGTTATGCTGTATTTTTGCAAGATCCTTCTTGCTACCACATGATGATCATTATATCAAACTTCCACCAGTAGTGAAAATTTGGGACATGGGAAGAAAGATGTTTGAAAGAGATTAGTTCTGTAAGTTTGGTATAAAAAGTGTTGAAATAATTAGCTTCTGTAACAACAACAACAAAAAAATATAGTTTGTTTACCAGAAGGTGTTAGCAATGGATGGAAAACAGATATGATGGTCATTTGGAATGATGTACAATTTACTTCAGTTACATTCAAAGAAGGCATGTACACTGGGAAGTCATCCATTACCCCTTCCAATTGTCTGCTCCTCTGAAATTACCATTTTCAGGAGAGTCTAACCCACTGCACTGTAATTTTCTTAAGTTAGGCAACCCATAGTCCTGTCTTAGCTAGCTTTTCACTAGATTTCTTAGCTTTCTAGAATTCTATTATGTATGCATCAACAGTAGCTTTTCTGTGTCAAGCACTGTTGGGTCTCAGTCTATTCTAGATTTTTTTACTTGGAAAAATCATGTCAACTTGCACTTGAAGCTGTTTACATCCAGCTCCAGTAAAGCCATATTTTCCCCTTCTGGAGGCAAATAATACACTTTTAAAAAGTGCTAATTGCTGTAAGAGTGTCATTGAAAATATGATACTCTATACTCAAATACCATGTTTACAGTTTGACTTTTTTTAAATTTATATTCTTAGAACTAAGTGCACTCTCCCTTTTACTTCCTCCCCCACATACACTTGCCCAGAACTAGAAAGAAATGAATCAGCTTGCTGAAATGCAATATAAAGTTCTGCACTCATCATATCCTGTTCTTTCAGCTGGTGGCAAGACAAGGCTAAATCTCTTTAGAGCATGGAGCTTTAATATACAGCCATCTAGAAGAGGTTTACTGCAAATGCTACAGAACGTGACTGTTAGATTTACTAGATACTAAACTTCTCATAGTTCTCACCTATATGCTTCACTTGTGCATTGCTGTGGTCTAGAAATTTATGAGCGAAGGCTGCTGTGGTTCTAGAATGGGACTGGTGTAATGCTGGTATATGCACACACTCCACTGAGCTGAGTCCTGCTTTTAGAGATTAAATGGAGCATGTAGGAAAAACAAAGGTTTTACGTTATTGCTCTTGGCACTTGATATAATAAGATGCAATATGGCAAGACTGCAGCATTGGAATGGGTTCATGAGTCAGAACTGACGTAAAACCAGCAAAGATTGAGCAATATTGCAGTATGGATATTCTTACCTTATATATTGTAAATGCCATTCTTACAATAATCTCAAACCATGGTGTGTAACTAGTATTTTTTTAGGATTAAAACCAGTACCAGAACTGACACAAGTTTTTTTGCTGGTCTGCATTGACATTATTATAACTTAACTCTGCTCCCTGCATAAACTGACTAATTTCTGACACAGTGCCCTCTCAAACAGAACATAGTTTAGCAATGTTCTCTATTGCATAAAAGGTATTTTCAGCATTTTACAGGTATATAGACAATAGCTGCAAGGAAAATTGATTGATTATTTATTTATTTACCCCCAAAACTGCTGAAAGAATGATGAAATGGGAAATTACATTCACTCCATATCAGATGACCTCTTCGCCCTGGAATATCATAAACAAATCTGGACTAAGTGGTCCTCCATAAAAAATACTATGGCCCAAGGTGAGATTTTGGAGAAACCCAAAAGCTTTTTGAGTTGTGGTCATAGCAGCTGAGCTTGGAGAACCAGCCTTCTATATTTAAAACACTGTGTAAAACAGGCTGTGTAATGGACAGCTGTGAACAATGGCTCACCTCACTAGGAAGGCAGCAGTTCAACAAGACATCCATACACTGGAAGATAATTTCAACTGGGATTCAAGTTAAATTTCAGCAAAAGTTGCCACGAGGGAAAGTAGCCTCATGGAGTGAAAGACCAGTCCAGCTTGGATACTAATACTCCATCATTTCATACAGTGTGCTAATGAATGCTGACTCAGGTCTAACCTACGCATTACAACATGGGCAACAGACTGAGAGGAGCTGACTGTAGGCATAGACATCCATAATTCTACTGCTGGCCCTGCCAGACCTCTGGAATGATGATACAATTGCTCCAACTGCTTCCAAAACACTGAAGACTGCTTTTTGGAGGTTATTCTTAAGCAACAAGAACATGGTTCTCACCTCCTCATTACCCACAGTAATTTGCAAGACTGTTTCTCCCACTCAATTGCACCTTGCAGCCGATCGTCTTTCCCTCTCACAGGAATATCTGTGATATTCTCACAGGAATATCACAGACAAAAATAGAGTCTTGCATATTATAATAGCATGTTTAAAAGCTGTTTATGCAGTGCATATATAAATGGAGCAAGATTACCATACTCATATCAAAGTGTTATTTTTTCTCCGTTTATATATAATATACTGTTTTAAACTGTATGGCCAGCCAATGTGTAAAGAAAATGAAAGCAATTCTGCATGCTGCCCCCATCTTGTTAATGCAAAATGCCAAATTATTTCAAAGGGACCTTTCGAAGTAGCAAGAAAATGCAATTCTTCACTTCTGCATTTACTGCATGCATGCAGAGCTGAACAGTAAAAAGTTTCAGTCACATCAGAATTCACTATGGACAAAGCAAAATACTACACAATCTATAAAACTGCCACTGGTGTGATGCCCTTAAAATATTCTACAATCTCATGAATGGTGATGTAGGAAAAAAAGGATAACATTCATGTTTTGTTAACATACTTAGATTTTATTTTTCCCATTGGCTTGTAAGTTATTAACTCTTTTTCTCACCTTAAGACATCCAAAGATTAATGTGCACAGAGAATAATTTTTTGGAGAAGGGAATGGAAAAGGAAATAAAATATACCAAAGGATCCTACCTTGTCACAAGAAATTTTGAAAAGCCGAATTTTCTGTTCAAGGAGAGAGATGCAATAGAAAAAGAATGGAAATAAATGACTGAAATGACAGCAGCAATCAGGAAAGAAAAATGTTCAAAAAGGGTTTCCAACCAACTAAAAAAAAAAAAAAATCGCACTGGAAGACAGGTGTTTCAACCATTTGTGAAGGAAGGTTAAGACTCAATGGAACTTCTACCACCCATTTTATGCAAAATACTTCCTCTATCCTCCATAAAAATCAACAGCCTTCAATAATGGTAGTGAGTTTATGATCACATTATGGATGGAAGTCAGTGAAGTGAGAAAAAGTGTTACAGTTGTCCCAGGTTGCAATGTGTTCTATCACCATCCTCATGAGTTGCTGAAACCAGGTGGGACAGTGTTTTCCTTGCCTNTATATATATAAGTAAAGAACTGTTATTCCTATTCCTCATATCTTTGCCTGAAAGCCCCTTAATTTAATTCAGAGGGAAGGGGGTTGCATTTTTCCATTTCAGGGAAAGGTCCTGCCTTCCTTGACAGACAACTGTCTTTCAAAGCAAGACAACAGTCCTCCTGCCTTAAACTGACTCAACCAAGTCCACTACTATACTATTCCCTCACCATTAAAAGTCAGATTCTGCATACAATGAACAGTGAACATATTAATTATTCATAAAGATTTTTTTGATTTTGTGGTGGGGGTATTTTTGTAGGGTTTTTTTTTTCCCTGGCCTGCTGCTGCTGTTGCCCTAGAGTCACAATTTCTACTCACCAGTGTTCAGATAAGACCAAAGGTGCAGCTCTAACAAAAATAGCATGATCTATGGCCTTGTCTTAGGGAGTGGACTTGAGGTAAAAACATGACAGTAATTTTAACCCTCCCATACCCATTCGCTTTTAGCACTGAACAAATATGAAAACAACCAATTACTTAATGTGATTGAGATTTCACTTTTGCATTAGTTTATATAAGTTAAGACCATTAATTTTTTTCTCAGAAAAGATGTGTCTTTTGGGTTACTGACCATGTACAGGAAGGAAGAATGCTTGAGGAATAATGCAAAAGACATTACTGCAATTAATGTCAGCATTTTTAAAAAACAAAATAAAATGTGTCAAAACCCCACACAACTCAGGCAGCCCTGGCTCTCTCCTGAAAACAGGAGATACTTTGACTTCAAGAAGTCTACCAATGTGTTTTCCAGAAGGGTGTGCAAATGCTAGGGTTATGCATAACCGTACAAAACCACAATATGAAAATGTTTTTCAGCAAGCATGGCAGAAGAAAGTTCTGTGCAATGTAAAAATTGAACAATTAATTGTCTCTAAAAAAGAGTTTGAATTGATTTCACACTCTGCCTCTAATTGTTCTATGTTTGTACATATGCTTTTCTACCAATATTCTCCAAAGTCACTGCATTAAGAAACCCATTCTGAAAACATTAGTAGAACATCTCATGGAGAAAAAGAAAAGACTTTTGAATTTCACTCCCTGTATGGGGGACATAGAAAGGTGAAATGTCTCTGAAAGTTGGTACAGAAAGATTTCTCTTCCAGCAACAGAGTGCTCTCAGATTACAGAAGAGTTTAAACAAAAACTCTTCATGATGCTACTTGCTTTTCCTAGTTCTTCAATATTTTGTTAGCTAAAATTTTGGTCCCAGCCCAACTAGGTGTGGTTCATGAGGGGGTAAACGGCATGTTAGACACATTCTCAGCTAACTACTGCAAAATTACTAACATTGCAGCAGCATGACACATGAAAAAGGAAGGAATAAAAGAATATCAGAGTCTGGCAATATGAATGGGCAAGTTCATTTCCTCCTGCATTGTTGGTACTGCCAAATCAATCACCTACAGAGTACAGAGAGATTTTAAACAGATGCTCTGACTGACACGGAAGAAACTAACAAATTTAACACTGGAGTAAACATGACACGAGTATCTATTTTAAAGTATTTAAGAAAGGGCAAATATTAAATGAAAAAGAAATGCTAATCAGAAATACTGTTTCTGTCATTCCATTGCACTAGACAATCTGGAAAATTAGGTATCTCTTCTCCCCAGATGTTGTCTTGTGTTATTATACATAACTGCTGTCTTCCCTTGACATTCTAATGTAAAATGTTATTCAGCATGAGATTAATCAAATACTAATCTGATAGCAAAATCAGAGAACAATTCAGCATTTTATATCTGATATAACTCAAGTCTTCTGAATTCATCCTATCCCTAAAAAGTCACTTCTTTTGTTCATGGTTTTTGGGGACTTGTTTCTTTCTTTCCATTTGTTCACTATTAGACTCCTTGGGACCTTTTGTTGAGAATCTTGAGCCGGAGACCTGATCTCACAAATCCACTTTCTGGGTAGAGGCTATTCCCATCCATATTAACAACAGATGAAATGATATCAATATTGACTTCTATTTATAATATCTTTAAAGTTCTGTAACAATTGCACCATGGTGTTACCTTTAATCCTTACTACCAACACCCAAACGAACCACAGCAGAGTGTATTACAGTGACTATGCTCACTGAGCATGCACTGCTAAACAATTATATTATAACCATGCTGGGAAAGGCTTGAGATAAAGCCCTTCAGACTTCCCAGCACAGGATAGCCCATTAAATACACAAAAATTACAGTTTCCTTTACTGCCTCGTTTGCTACATGTATATGGTATCAGATACTGCATTCAAGGTAGATTTTCTATTTTTTATTCCCCCAAACAAAGAAAGGAAACAGAGCAAGAGAACTGAAGTAGGTAAAGAGGAAAGCAGTGTTCATGGGTTTTAAGGGTGACAGAACACAATTTAAAACACGTAAAACAGTATGAAAGCAACACTGAAGGAGGCTTTAAGGTCTGAACAACTGAAGTCCCCTGACACCCAGTGGGTTTCACTGCAGTGCTGGGGATCTGTGACACATATTGGCTCCAGGTCTGCCAAGTCTTCCAGCCATCCTGTCATGTTTGGCGAGAGCACTCATGTGTGCAAGGTCTTGCAGAAACAGATCCAGGCAGGAAAAGCTGATATAGGAGAAATGTGTCAGGAAGCAACACATTCTAGCAGGACCAATTTTAACTTAAGTCGTATTTTCACTTTTTTCAGTATATGAGTTAAAACAATATTTACCTCTCTCTTCACTGCACCTGATGTGTTTTGCCCAGCTTTCCATTCAACACATGAATACAGAAAAAGATGCAGCTCTAAGCCTGTATTATGACACTTCTTGTGATAGCTGTTTATAAAAGAATAAACTACTTGTCTGTTTTTTCAGCCTCATTTTTGTTCCTAAACAACATGAAAATAAGAACTTATCTGAAAACAGATGGATGTAAAGGTGTGTTGGATAGGAGCTGTCAGTCCAGTTCAGCATCTCCTCAGTGAGCCATGTGTTACTGTAAGGCTTGTAAAGAATAGCAGTAAAACCGTAAGACATGCAGTCATAGTTTTCAAATATTTTATTTTGAAATGTTAGTGCTACATATGTCAGTTTTCCTTCAGTGAAACTACACCTGTTTAAACAATGTAGCATTCTATAAATATTGATATTTAATTATTTTACTGAATCATAGAAAAGATAGAGGCATTTTCAGGTGAAGCCTTCACTGTGAGAGATGGAACAGAGCTAACAGCATGTTTATAGCTTTTCAAGAGAAAGAAAATACAACCCTAAATTTAAAGCAGCATTATAGATTTGGGAGTCTGCAACACAGGAAATCCACAGTAGTTCTATTTCCTGGACTAGGAACTGAAAGAGTGAGAATAAAATAAATGATGAAATCCAAAAATCATGGTTTTTCATTTTGAGTTTCAGACCATTTCATTCAGTCACTCCTTTTTTCATATGCAAGAATATATCACAGAACTTCCATGGCAATTACAAAAGACAGAAGATGCTCTTAAAAGCTATTTAGTTTGTACTAAAATAAATAGATTTGGGTCTCAGAACTGAAGCAGCTTTTTTTTTTTTAAACCAATATACTGATGTTGGCCTATTAAGAAGAAAATATAGTTCAGCATTTATCATTTACAAGATTTATGTTAGTGCATTTCACATCATAACAAATTGCTTGCTTGCTTGAAATTTAAATTTAACCTCTTTAGGAAACTTGTACACTTTTTTGTTCGTAGCAGAGTTTGAACAATATCACCGTGCACAATCTTTTCTCTGCTTAGCAGACTCTGAACAAAACTGAATTCCCAACTAATTTTCTGAAGTTCATGTCTCTGATGGTTTCACAGCATTGTATTCTGTTTGAAAAAAATAAAGTTGACTAGGCAGCATTTTGGTGCATCACAAGACTGAAATCATTGCAATCAGGAAGAAATATGACTGCGGCACAGCAGGCACAGACAAAGTATATTTCATTTCATTTACTGTGTCAGATATGACTAGAAAATGAAAATCTACTATTCAAAAACAATTTTTAAAAAAGAAAGAAAGGGAAAAGACTATATATAAAATATTATATGAAAAGATTCCAAAGATTTCAGGTTTTCATATAGAACACTTTTTGTCATAGAAAAAATAGTCTAACTGAGCCTTTCTGGCCAGGTTTGTCAGTAAACCAACATTTTTAGGGCTTACATCAAGAAGTTGGTTTTGTTTTTTCATTAACTGCAGCCTGGCGGAAAAACAGCTGTGAAAGACCACATACCAGACCTATACCAAATATACAAGAAAAATTATTTTAAAGATAGAAAAATAGAATGATTCTCAAAGTTGATGCAGTACATACCCTGAATATTTTATAGCAGCTGTATAATGAGCTTAAAAATTGTCTTAATTAACTAGAGAGATTTCTTTGTATTTACAAATAAGAAATTTCCCATGTAATGCCATCAGTCCTCCCTATTCTATTCTGAAACCCAATTTCCACTAAATAATAAGAATTTTCATAAACAAAATGGGGATGTAACTTTTCCTTTGTAAGTAGCACATGTGGGTAAAGTTACATGCTTCTAGGTACACTTCTTTCAGGGAAATAAAATGCTCATAAAACATTAACCACTATTCACACACTTACAAACATGCAGATGGAAAGATACACACTAATGAACCAGTGAAAGGCCACTGGGGAACAGGTCACCACAACTACTTATAAATAAATATGTACATATGCACATAGAACTCCCAGAGAGGATATTCCGACTGTTCTTATCAGATGATCTCAGCTGGTTTTGGGCATACAGGACATTAATGACTTCCTCAGAGTAGTAAGTATCCATCACACAGACATATGTTACATCACCCATATCTACACAAGTAGCATGTTGACATTAAATACAGTTGTGTTGAACAATAAATGTCCTCACAATACGTTAATCAAATGGCAAATAAATAGTAAGCATTCTAGAAAAATCAGTCTCTCTACAATTAAACTAACAAACAAACAAAAAAAGTTAAAATCATTAAAGATAGAAGTATTTTGTATATCTACATTAGAGGTACCAAATGAAACCCCCAATCATATCTAATTTAAACAAGCCTTATTGTGCAATAATTCATTCACAGAAGTTAGTCTTGATGCCTAATTGCACCCATATATAATATAGTGTTAGAAACAAAAAGCTGTCCAAAACTGAATCATATTAGGATTTCACAGTGATGAAACTGCTTCTACTTTAATAATTACGCTGCTAAAAATTCCTTGAAAAATTCCAAACAAAAGTAAGTGAGAAAAGAATAAACTGAAGAGACATGATTTAATGGTACTGTTCATTACTGAAGAGATAAATGAATGATGAAGACAATGTGAGGCCATTTCAATAAGTCAAATGCTTTTCTTTTTCTTTCTCTCTCTCTCTTTCTTTCTCTCTTTCTTTTTCTCTTTCCCTTTCCCTTTTTCTTTTTCTTCTGCTTTTTCTCCTTTTTTTTTGGTTTCATTTTTTGCTTTGGTTTCTTTCAGTTTGTTTTGTTTTATAGGGATTAATGATCTAGACTTCATTCTAACTTGCATAGAATTTTGTTTTATGGATTAAAACCAGCATCTCATTGGCTGGCACAGTCCCTGTGCTTATATAAAAGGGATCAAGGAACTAGTTTTTTTCTGACTGTAAGAGAAGCATCAATGTCAAAAAATCCCCGCTTTCTTTTCCTGACTGTTCTCCAGATGACTTTGCAATACTGAATTATTTACATCTTGACAAAGGCTGTGATATAATTCCAGAAACTTTAAAAGAGGATCTCTCCAAAATTTTCCACCTCAGTCAACAAGACATATGATATTCCCTGAGCGTAACAGCTTTCCTGCCAAAAAATAAAATAAAATATGTTTCTGCTTACTGCCAACCCACCTGACTTTACCTAAGTAAATTTCTTGCCAAGTCCATCAGCCTTTCCACCCTAAACCCTAAATCCACTCATTCTTGCTCAATTTAATATGCATTCTCTTACCTGCCAATTCATGAAACATCATTTGATAGACCTAAAGTACACTAAAGTGTTGTGACTTGGGAGCAGGGCAGGGGGCATTAATTATATGACTGTTGATCTCATTTGAAGTATGTACTATAAATTCAAAGAATAAGATCTCATTTGGTTTGAATGAATTTCTCCTGACTGCCAGTCATTGTGCACTGGTGTACAAGTGCCAATACACTGGAAGTAGGAGAAGTCCCCCACAGAACGCAGGGAAACACAGCCAGCAGCTACCAAAAAACCACATTAAATAAGAGCATCTACAAAATTCAAAGACCAGGTCTCCTCAAAAAGCACACTCTAAAAATTTCAAACTAAAAAAATCACCTTTATGCTTTTCTGGTATATTCTAAGAACCTACAGGTAAAGGAGCTTTGGTTTGTCTATTAGTGAAGACAAAGTAAACAAAAAGTTTTTCCCTACAGATTCTTGCCATATACTATGATTAAAATTTCTAAACATGCAGGACAGATTCAAAACCCCCTTTTCTTTTCATGGTTCTTTAGCTTAAAGTCATGGGAATACTCAGAAGACTGATACTACTGTGTAGGAAGCGAGAGCAGCTAAACACAAATGGTGGGAAAATAAACAGAGTAAGATCCTAGTACAGCCAGCTATTGCTATTTAAAAACCTGGTTACAGAATCAACTTGATTACTTAGTCTGTGTTGTAACCTTACCTCCAGGCTGTAGGGAAGGAAATGCTAAGTGTTAGGAGGGCAGGGAGAGAGAAAAATGACAACACAAGCAATAAACAAAACAAAACAAAAACAAAGGACAAAAAGAACTCTGAAAGTCAAAAGGTGTAGAAAAGAGGGAGAATTTTATAAGGGCCAAACCTAAATCCATCCCACCCCACCTACATTTAAGCACATAGTTAGGGAACCTGATATAAGTAGCAAGCTCCCTGTACAGCCAACCAGAGGTGGCAGATGCCTTCAAAGCAGGCAGTGTCACTGCAGCACACGTGTCATGCTGTGGACCCCCATCCTGAAGAAAGCCACCTCTCTTCAGTGACTGCACCCAGAAATTCAGGGCACCTGCTCTACCTGAACTATGTGACATAAATAACTTCTCACAAGTAACTCTTGGAGATTGGACAGTTCCTCCTCTTGTAAGAGTTTGACAAGAAACAAAGAGCAAAACCAATAAACAAAACTGAGATTTTTATTTCAGGAAATTTCAAAACAGTCTGAATTTATTAATGACTGCAAATCATAGCTCTCTATTTGGCTAGCATGCAAAATACATACAAATAGTTTAAAATTTACCCTTAGAGGAGTGAAACCATCTGCCTTATCCTCAAGTCATTGAAGCAATTGTTAGAGGGCTTTGTCAAATTCAGGCATCATTTTGTTTCTAGAAAGTAACACTGAAGTAAAATTAGCTCCTTATGATGCTAATTTGTCAAAAAGAACGTTTTATATAATTTTTCAACTACATTAATCCAGATAGACAGGTACTTAAATTACGAGTTGAAATTTATCTGGACATATATGTACATTCCCAGTCCGTGCACACTTTGTATGACTCATTATTCATAATGCTCCTACATACGATACAGGTAATTATAAATTCATTTTCCTTTCATGTCCTCTGTGGATGTGAACACCTTGGCTGATGTTCTGAACACTCAATTAATCTCTTTCTCAGAGTAATGACAGATGAAAAGAAATGACCTATTTTTACAATATGATTATTACTTTTTTGCCAGAATTCATTTTTACTGCTTTCTAAGCTCCCTGGTATCATGTGTTTTCCTCATTTCCTAATGTTCCAGTATTTCATTTCCTGCATAAAATAGCTATAAATGGATTAGGCAGCAAACATTAAAGATGCAGTACATACTGCATAATCAGATGATGAAATGTTAGCAAAAACAGGACTGATGCTCCTATGTGCATTTCTACACTTGGTAATGATATTTGTTCTTTTACAGAGATACCTGAACAAAACACTAAAAGAAAAATGGAAGTCCTTGAGAAATGTTGTTGCTTGGAAAATTCTGCACTCTTCATGAGACTTTTCTCCATTAAGTCTGAAGGAAAATAACACACAAACAGATAATTTTCAAGGAAAGGTGATTCTCATCTTTCCTCGACATACATTTCATTGTAATCCATAAATTACCATAATGAATCTTTTATCCCATCTTCCATTCTTGGCCAAAATCAAATATGGGCCATTCAGATATTCAAATTTTAAAAATACAACATAAAACAGTATGGAATAATATGTAATTAAAAATTTATAATTAATCTACATTACATTCTCTTGGATAGCTAATCAAAGGAGAATTGAGGCAGAAATACAATAATGCTTTAAAAATATATAACAAAATAACTTATAATATGTAAACTTTTCCAAATCTATTTAAAAACTGTTGTTGTGCATGTTCACATGCTTTGGTCTATACAATTTGCAATCTATTTTCAAGGCTATATCATGTATTTTATTAAATTTGAAGAGACACAATATTATCTTAGAGGTTATACGTGACAATATATTGCTGACCTGAAAAACTTGTTGTTTTATTAAAGTTAAAAGTCATGCCCCATAGAGCCAGGAAAAAACAACATGAAAAATGACCTCTTTTACATGTGTGTTGTGGTTGTGTATTATTTTTTCTCCAATACAGACTCTGTTATATGCAATGCTCATTAAATCACTATGCAGTACTTTCTTTTTTTGAAGTTGCTTAATATAGGGACTTACTTATAGCATATTTTTTTTGTACCTAACTTGAAGGCACAATTAGTCTTTCCTAGCAGGATTTTAGAGTGATTATTCATACAGTAGTGTTGGATAAGACTGGCTTCTTTTCCTTTGCATCTATTTAATGAGGTTGGATTTTAATGAACATCCATCTAGACAAAAGAGATATATCTAAGTAAAAGACTTCTTTCAACACTTGTTAACAAACTCAAGGTACCTAACACCTAAGTTTTCAGAATATTTTCGCCTTTAGAGATGTGTTCAATGCTGCTTTGTCTGAGCAAATTATTACTGAAATCACAGGGCAAATTATGCACATTATTTTAGATTCTTAGGCCAGTCTTCCAGGGGATATTAGCTAGCTGGAGTCCAAAAATTGCCACTGAGCATATGCAAACTAGAATTTTTGCCATTTGGTCAAATAGGGATGGAATTTTACAAACATAGCAAAATATTCCTCTCTAGCACAGACATCTTCCTACATCCCATAATGTTTATAGGATCAGCATATTTATGATCCCAGCATTTTTTTTTTAATTAAATGTACTGAACTGATATAAACTCAGCCAATCTGAATAAATTACTAGTCTGCAATATTTCAGATTGCTCAGTCAACAACTGACATTTGGCTCTGAAAGTCACCTGCTGTCGTCAATCCTACTGGTAACTTTCTATTTTTCTAAGGTAATTCTACACTAACACAGGAATAGTAACACTGTTTAGAAGCAAACTAGATTTGCCAACCTCATTCCCTCTCATCTCCTTGTCTATTTTTCAGAAGTCAAACTGCCTGTTTTGTGTACTCAGAGTACTTGGTGATTCGATTGTTTCTGCAGGGTAGAGCACAATAAGCCTCACTAAGTTACTTAATTTTCCCTATATGTTGCATTCACTGTGGCTGGTATCCATACCATTGAACACCAAATTGCAGCAGAATCTGTCTGCAGTAGTTAATTATTAATTAGGCAGACTGGGTCAAGGGGAAGAAAAAGAAAGCCAAAAGTGATGTCAAAACCATTGATATTTTGAAGTCTCACTAAATGCTGCAGTTCAGTTTATGCATACAGAGACACGTGTTACTTATTTAAGGATCTTGATTTCCAAATAAAACGAAGAACCTAAAAACAAATCTAAACTGATAAATGCATCGATTCTCATATTTATAAACTGAAGTGAGAAACTACAAATTTTCCCCAAAAAACTGTTCAGGACAATCAACTCCTAACTTCTAGAACTACTTAATCGGTTCAAGCATAATTAAAAATTACAGCTAGAAATCAGGACATACACTTGTATAATAAGGGAAATGAAGCAACAGAATTATTTGAAGGGAAGCTTTTGGTAGGTAGTGTCAGTATTTAGCTCCTTTTTTGCTGTGTGTAATGACAGACTGCTCTGAGTAGTATCTTTCATGTTGCCTTTTCGAGGAACACAGCTTTCTGGAAGAATACCATAAAATAAATACATAAAATAAGTCACAGAATGGTTTGGGTTTGAAGAGACCTTGAAGATCATCTAGTTCTAGCCCCCTGACATGGGCAGGTACACCTTACATTAGACCAGGCTGCTCAGAGTTCACTCCAAGCTTTTAGTATTGGCGAGTCTTCAACTTCTCTGGGCAACCTGTGTCTCATCACCCTCATTGTCAAGAATTTCTTCCTTCTATGTAATCCAAGCCCACTCTCTTCCAATTTGAAATCTTTCCCACTTGTCCTTTCACTACACTGTCTTGTTAAAAGTCCCTCTGTCTTCCTTGGAGGCTGTCTTTGGGTACCAAAATTTTGCAATTAGGTCACCCTAGTGCCTTGTCTTTTCCAGGATGGGCAAACCCAATTCTCTTGGTCTTTCCATATAAGAGAGGTGGTCCATCTCTCTAATCATCTTGGTGAACCCTACTCTGGACTCCCTCCAACAGCTCAGTGTCCATCCTGTGCTGAGGATCCCAGAGCTGGAGGAAGTACTACAGGTGGGATCTTGTGAGAGGGAAGCAGAGGGCCAGAATCACTTTTCTTGACCTGCTGATTTTGCTGCCTTGGATGCAGCCCAAGATACAATTGGCTTTCTGGACTCCTAGAACACATTGCTGGATCATGTCCAGCCTCTCATCCAACAGCACCCCCAAGTCCTTCTCAGCGGGGTTACTCTTGATCTGTTAATCCCCCAGCCTGTGCTGATATTGGGGATTGCCCCAACCCAGGTGCAGCACCTTGTACTTGGCCTCGTTAAACTTCATGAGATTCCCATGAGCCCACTTTTTGAGCCTGTCCACGGTCCCTCTGCATGGCACCCTGTCCTTCAGACGTGGCAAACACATCACTCAGCTTGGCATCATCTGCAAATTTACTGAGGATGCACTTGACTCCTTCATCTGTTTTATTACTGAATATATTGAATAACAGCAGTTCCAATATGGACCCTTGAGTGACACCACTTGTCTGATCTGTTGACCACTACCCTCTGAACACAACCATCCAACCACTTTCTTATCCAACAGTCCACTCATCAAATCCATTTCTCTCCAGTTTAGAGAAGGATGTTGTGGGAGACCAGTGTATACTTGTTCCTGGTAAATTACGTTCTTCTGCAGTGAACCAAAGACATGCATGCAGATTATGAATTAAGTAGTTTGAGAACCAAATTATCTGCCAACACACAGAAATGTAACTCTATGACAATAAATGCAGACCTCTATTTATCACATTAAACTAGGATTCACTTTAAAAGAGCAAAGCCAAGAAAAAGTAAGAGATTGGTTGAAACTAATTAGTTATCAACATACAGCATAGTCAACAACGTGAAAACTTCTGTGGTCAAAATCCACAGTAGTAGTAATGTGAGGAAAATTAAACTACTTCAAGTGAAGTTCTACCAAGGGACACAGCCAAGAAGGGGAAACAGGTAACAAAAAACCTCTAATTCCTCCAGTTTACTTAGGCTTCCAAATCACAAGTGTTGCAGTAGCCTTCAATCCAATGAGGAACTGAATATGAGGATCCCTATTTCTATTCTTTTAGTTAATGGTAGGTGACCAAACTTTGGTGGGTTTAGCTAATTACCAGTTTACTGGTTTAGCCAGTCAGACCACTCACATAAGAAAATATCAAGGGACTTAACAGAGCCGATAACACCCTGTAAAAATCAGAAATACTTTTGACTTAGTTCTGCATAGCTACTTCACTGGCAAATTACTTCATCTGACATCTCAGAACAACCACATCAGTTTTATTTCAATCAAGTATTGCATTCAGACAGAGGCAAAGATGTGTCACCTTCCCATGATGTCTCATGGCAAACTGCACACACTTCAAACAATGTATATCAACAAATAGATGGCTCTGTTTCACAGTGTACACTACAGGAAAAATCTTCACTGACAGCCTATTTGTCAGTGTGTCGGATGCAGCACAGTAACACCAGACCATCTGGAGATTCCAGTGAAAAAAACACTTAGGGTGAAATTCTTCCTTCATCTACTGCTCACTGAAAGGAGACAGAATAATGGGCCTTCTCTGCAGTTTGTCATAACATCAGAAACCAGAAATTGACTGTGATGCTTTTATTTGTATTGGTTTGAAAAAGAAAAAGATGGATATGCTGTAGTGATAAAAGCAGAGGATCGAAATTAAGATTGAGTCATGACAAAACACTGCTAAGTTTTACTCCTCCATTTTCACAAGGGGAGAAAGCTGTATTCCATATACATGCATTTTCAGTCTTCAAATGTCACAGCACAAAACATAGCACACTACTCAGATTCCAGCAGCAATTTTCATCACATTTCTTCATGAAGCCATGCACACTATTGAATTATTTTGACTCATTTGCATCTAAGGACTCATGGTCACTAATGACTAATGAACTTCCAATGCTTTAAAGGAAAGACTCAATATTTATTGGTGTAATTGCCAGGTGGAGTCTTAACAGCAATATTGTCTTAAAGTGAAACATATCTTTTACAATTAGTGTGAATTCTCTTATTTATGACTTTAGACCAGTTCATCCAATAGACACAAAGAGAAAGAAAAGAATCTTCACAGCTTTTGAAATCACATGATTTCTACTTGCTGTAAAATAGTATTTAGTGCTACTGTTGGAGGAAAAGTTATTTGGATTATGGATTATACCTAAGTAAATACTGCAAATGAAATGCCAAAAAGAATGAAAACTATTCAGATATAGTTTGATTACAGACAGGAATGTCCTCAGGAGGAAAAAATCTGGACTGGTCAATATATATGTGAAGTAATTAAATAATCCCACAGTAGCCATTCCATACTTAGTTTAGTAACTAAACACCAATTCATTTATTTTTGCTCATGTTTGCTGTAACATACATTGTAGTTGAGGAATACCAGTTGCTGTGCTTTAGTCCTATTTGCTGCTGATTAACAGCAGAAGAAGCCAAACTTAGAGATTTTCAAGAACAGATGGTGCTTCTATCCTCTTCTTACTGGTCAGAAATTCAGAGAAAATAAGGATGAAGACGGATGTAGCTGGGAAAGAGAAGCAACCAAAAGAGGAAAAAAAAGTTTGGCAGATCCCATAAGCAGCTATAGAAACAAATTATACCCATTTTCCACTGTGGGTGTACAAGTTTGAGGAATCACAGATGGCTTGGAATTCAGCTCCTCAAAAGAGCTGAATCTGTTTCTAAGACAGTCTGAAAAAGGGGTACCAAGTGATTGCAAAACGTTTATTTTCCCACTCTTACTACTTAATAGTTTCCCTTTTTTACCTCCTTTTTCTCCAAATTAACAAACCATGAAGTAAGAATGGAAGTTTATTAAGGTACCAGGAAAAATGGACAGTGACAGTATTTGCCTAGATCAGACAACTATAGGTTGTTTTCACTGTGGCTTTCCTAAAGCCTAAGAGGACTTGAGGAGTTCTCATATACTCCTACCTACTCCTTATAAATAAAACCATGACTCACTTTTAAAAATTTGGTATCAAGTGAGTCATTTTTGTTGCACGAGCAGCTTGAGACACCGTAAGATGATGGTCTCCATTTCTCTACCAAGAGGACAAGAACACTTCAACATCCTTTGAAATACAACCAAATGTAAAGTAAGGTGCCCCACTTCCATAAAGATAAAACCTTCTCAACCATGCTCAATAAACATTCAGTCAGTACTTAGGTGCTACAGCAAGTAATTAGGTGCTAGAACATAGTGCCAGATTTGCTGCTGTTGAGAAGGTAGGGTCTATATTTGTTCCAAACCACAAAAATGCCAGTTTGGATCCAGGTATTTCCATGTACTGACTATATCTCTTTATTCAAAGTCCACCAACCTCTCAGACATCTTTTATATCTGACACTGCTCTATTTGGCATTCAATTGCACCAGGTTCTGTCTGCTGGGACTCGCACTAGTCTGTTTTTTTTTTAATTTCAAGAAATCAAGCAGCTCACCCTCCTAGCACGTGTTCCTATTGATTAATGTTATGAAAGAAGTAAGAAACTTGTTTTGATCTCTGCCAGACTCAGCAATGGACCTCTCATGCAATGACTTACTGCATGATTTTCATTCTCTGTGGTGACCCTCTTGAAATTTCATCAATACAGTTCAGCTTGCCGTGCTATCAGTGAAAAGCAACTGCAACAGCCTTCCTGAGCCTCTGTTTGCCTCTGTCACAGAGTTCATTGGGGCTCTCAAGAGTGGAAAAGCCAAAGGTCCACATGTGCCCTGCTTTACAACAGAAGAATCCAGCCATGTCCTATCAGATGCAGGCATTTAGTCTTTCTGTAAAGAACATAGTTTAACTCTGTTTCTCACCACAGAATAAAGGCAATTACATTTAGATTTACTGTCTTTGGAAAATTGATGGGGATTTCATAACAAGAGTCAAGACTTCTATAGAGTGTCTTTAAATATTTAAAATGCTTCCACAGCTAAGATAGCTGCAATGAAGTTTCCTCTGTGGTCTGCTAAGTTTCCAGCAGAACTCTCCTGGGGTACGTACTAAAATACCTCCTGTTTTACAGGGCTGCTGCAGTCATGTTAGTGGTGTGTAAATGTTTTGATGTGCCAGACACTGAAGAAAGGACTGTTAATTGAAATCTTAATAATATCTCTAGGTTACACTACCAATAAATAAATAATGTCTAATAGTGCCTAATAAACATCTAAACCCATTAAAAATGTAAAATGGCATGAAATTAAAGTTTAGAATGTGGAAATAGTAGACAGATTTTGTCTACACACGTCGGTGCTTGAATTACAGGGAAATGTTATTTCTACAAACCTTCACTTCACTGAAATCTCCCTGGGTATGAAACAAGACTGGAACATTTATTCTCCTTCATTGTTTTTAATGAACTGCTGAGAAAAAAATTTAACAGAGGGTAGAGTTAAACTGAGGTTTTCATTTTCTAGAATGAAACTATTATGTTAACTGTTATTCCCTCCCTATACATGCTATCACATATTTCAAAACTCTTAATAATTTCATGCAACAGTGAAGCTGTAATTTACCTACTGCATCTCTCAGCAAAATGCTGGGTTTGAATCTTCATTCCCCTCCACTTGCAATACAGTCTCATAAAGGCCATATTTCCAAACTGACCTAGAGAACTGCAGGTTTTTTGTGATGGCAAAACATTTTTGCCATTTGTTTCCATGGTTTAAAGACAATATTTTCCAAAAAACACTAAAGAAAACGCAAAACATAATTCTAAAATCTCAAATAATCAAGGTCTGCTTTCCACTATTCATTGCAAATATCTCTCTGGACCTATCACACCTGTGAATACCTAGAAGGCAGTAAAACAACTCAGTCATAAATAATAGTGAGCACATAATGCTCTACACAAAACATGGCACATATCTTGAATACTAATTCAATCCGTATTACATAAAAGTTCTGTGAAAACTGAATTACCTTCCATCTAACAGTTGAAGATAACATCCTGTCATGTCTAATCACTGGGAAAAAAAACATAGATGCCACAGGCCAGTTCATATTTAGTTAATTATGCTTAACTCTATAAAAAAATTGTCAAATAGGACATTTCTTTTACAACACCAATTTCTTGTATTGCAAGAAAAATCCTTGAACTTCATGAATCTTCAGAAAGGTTGAGAATGTTAACTAGTAGGCCAGGAGACAGACCATAACTTTTAATGTACTTACTGATTTTTTTTTCCAGTCCTCTGATATTACATCTCAAAAGACAGAATACATCTGTAGAGAAGCTGTTTAAAAGCCCAAATGTTTGAAAATCCCCAGAAGATGCATGAAACAAAAGAGCTATAAAAGTAATAGCTCAAGTTATTGCTGCTACTGCTTCTTATTTGCTAACATTTATTGCAATACAAAATGCTAGAGCAGCAAACTGCAATTTTCCTCCTCACAATAAAGACATTGTTGCATGCAGAAAGACTGTGGGTGGGACTTAGTTCAGGTTTGCACACCTACAAAAGATATCTCTAAGAGAGCAAGGAGAGTAACCTATTGCAGTTAATGAAACGTATCAAACAGTTCACTACCCAACCACCATGTGTCTCCTTCAGATAGGTGGGCTGAATTACTTCCCAGACTTCATTTACCTCATGGGGAACTTAAACTCTGTGCAGCCAGTGTATTCTAGCACTGCATCTCACACTTGGTGCATTTGACTAAAAACCAAACCAAAGCAAATTGATATTAAACCACAGTCAGTGCTAGAAATATCACCATTATGGTACATATATTTATCTATCTATCGATTGATTGATCTATCTCTCCAATGATTATGATGGAAATTATGCTTCATTATGGAATGACGACTAAACCCTGTAATTATACAACCAATATTCACAGAGTACAAAGTAATTTAAAAACTTAAAGATGTATTAGGAACAGAATAACAAATACTTTGAGGTTTCATCTGACTTGGAAAAGGAAAATGTCACTCCCACCAAAAGATCTGATTCTCTTTACCCATCACTAAAAAGACACTCAAGGTCACTTTTACAGGACCTTTGAGCTAATCTAGTAGCTTTACAGACCTCCAGCTGCTCAGAAAACATACTGTCATAAAATCCTTCCCAAACACACTTTGTTGGAGGGTGTCTATGTTGAGTAAATGCACAAAAAAGCATCCCAGAACACTAAATTGGGGCAACTACTATGTAATGGCATTCCAGTCAAGAATTTTTTCAAGCACAAATTTGGTATCAGTTTCTTTGGTATCTGGATAAGTAAGAAGATTCTCCTAAAAGCAGTATTTTGGTGTAAATAATTATTAGGCCAAGTTAGTATAACAGTGAAATGCTCAATAGCATGAGGCAGGAGTTAGTTCTTCTTTACTGAGCATTCAATTCTGTATTAATTCCTAAATTGTGAGTTACAAAGGGTTATGCTAAGTCTACTTCTGCCAACAAAGAAAAATAACCTTAAGGAAGATACAATCATTTTTTTATACACAGACCAATGGGTTGCTCAAACAAGTTAAACATATTTTTATTATTTGTGGGGACACAAAAAGCTTCTTATCTTACAAATAATTCAGACATTCTAAAATTATAAAACTGCAAGGGTAAATATGTTCTTTTCCTCCTAAGCTAGTGATACTTGCTTTTCAACCTCCAAAAAAACTCTTCTAATACCTTTAAACTCAATTAATTACTTCAGATGTTTCTTTTATATGTGTTAAAGAAAATTCTCTTGACCACAACAAATTTTGCCCAGTGTAGAGCAGGTCTGTGAGGAAAATGTGTGTGGGGGGGTAAATGCACTCTTAATATAGTTTGGCTCTAAAATACATAGGAAAAAGTTCACCTTCTCCCCAAACTAGTTACATTCTCTGTCTCTTTTTTTTTTTTTTTTTTTAAATGGGTTTTGAAGGTACATACATTTCTTTTGCAAGCTTTTGTTTTCCAGCTTCTGCAGGTTATGAGGTTTGCTTTTTTTTTTGTGTGTTGTCTCCAACAATTTTTTTTTTTTTTACTAAGGCCAAGTATCAGAGACTAGTTGCATCTGGAGTTTCCTTTTTGATTTTCCATTGATTGGAAAGAGGACTCTACATCTAGCTCAGACTACCTGCCTAATTTTTTAGGATCTGAAACAAAACTAATCTGTGAAATTATTCTATCCTTGGATATGATACTGGCTGAAGCGCAGAAGAGAGGAGCAAGGGAGTGATGCTCTTGTAACTTCTCACACCACACACGAGTGCAACCTACAGCTGTGCCTGCATCCCGAATACTTTTCACTGTACTGCTGAGCCCACGCCCTTCTTTCACCACTCCGTAGGACAGGACCTACATTTTTGCCCACATGCAGTGGCACTCAGGCAAATTTAAAAAAGGAAGTTACTGGCTGAGCCTGGATCACACTGATGAGCTCTTATCAGTTTGACTTTGTCACCTCTTTTGTAATATCTCCTTTAGGGGACAACTGTCATCTGTGTATGCATAAATCCAAAGCTCAAGGTTTCTTTGTCTGTGACCTTCTCCAGCTAAAACTGGGGTGCATCTATATGTGGCCGTGGCAGCCTTCCAGTCTTTCAGCAAAACTGCTTGTGTGGTTCACACTATTTAAGTCACCTGTACATTTTCAGGCTTGCTCAGCTGCACTGCCCTTTAGAGCAGCTACTTCTTATATGTTGTCTCAGGTTTCATATAAGTAAATTATTACCCTTTTACTTCCTTTAACACTATTTAAAAAGGCATCTTATCATGACAAATCTGAGCCTAAATATATTTCAAAGAATTAGTTCTCAGAAGAAAAAAAAAAAAAAACCAAACCACAAAACAAACACAGAACTGCATTTATATTAAAAACACAGCACCAGGAAAATTATTGTAAGACATCACTTCTGAAGAAGTTGAAATACAACAGAATAATGCACACTAATCAACAACACTAATGAGGCTGGCAAAATCCCAATTACACCATTGTATCTGTGGGTAGTCTCTGCTTATGACTTAGAACACTGATCAGGTAGTAAAACAGATGTGTTTTGTTAATCTCTGAGTCAAGGTCAGAGGTATTTAGCTGAATCCCAGGGAAAAAAAATTGTCAATACAATGACAACCATTATTTATTCCTAGTGTACCTTGCATTTAAAATTCTTACATTTATAGGTGAGATGTACAATAGTTGTTTTCCAACATAATAATTACGGTTAAATTAGATATTTGACTATGGTTACAGACTTCTCCTTTTATTTTTGACAATATGACTTCACACAATATCAGGTCCTTATTGTGCCAGACAGCAAAAGGATGCAATGAAAACAAATACTGAGCATGACTGAACTTGACAGAAAAGCACCATAAATCATAAATCTACAAATCAAATATCATCAGGATTATCAGTAACAGTTCTGGAGACTGTAATATCGTGTGGTATACCATGAAAGTATTTAATTTCAGTAAATTTAATAAGCACTTGTGAGGGAGAAATCCTTCTGGGGTATTTTTTTACCCCACTGGCCACTAATAATATAATATATTAATAAATAAATATATAAATAACTAATAGATTAACTACGTAAAACCAAAATTCTTTATGCTTAATAAAAAGGAAACATTTCCAGAACAAGTCTCTAAATCAGATTAGATTTTAAAAAGGCTTTTGTAAATGCAATTTATTTGCCTAGGAACAATCAGCTTGGAAATCACATCTGGTTTTCTATCACACTGGTTAATGTTAATATGAAAGGATCAAATAGGTCTTTGATTTTCAGAACCTCGCCATCAAAATTTCAATTAAAAAAGGTCAATTCTATAGGTTGGCCGAAAACCAAGAAAGTAAAGGAACAGAAAAACTAAAGCTCCTGAAATATTTCTATCAACTTTATTTTGTAGTAGAAACTACACTGTATTTAACTTACTGCTGGGCTGACTGAACCAAAAACAAAATAAATTCCTTAATTTCACACAGTGAAAGATAATTTTGCAAATTATCTCAAGTATTTTAATATCTATTAAAATTTTACAAGGTGTGATTTTGGCCAAGGCTCAATTAACTTCACATGACAAACAAGGGTATTTCACTGTAAAGAAGCAATTTTCACAGACTTCTCTGGGACAAAACCCGGTTTCCAAATTTCTCAAGGGTAAATCATGAGACCTTCATCACTCCTTTTGGTCCTCTGAGCTCTGTCCATTGCTACCTAAGGCTAGGGAGTCATTTGTTTGCTTTAATTTGTCACAGCTTCACAGACTTCCTTAAAATGATATAATGTATTTTTGTAATCAGATGAAAACAGAGAAGAGAAAGTGCAGCTTTAAAATACAGAAGCTGCATGAATTGATAAATGGCAACATCTGATTCTCAGAGATATTAACCATCCTCAGCTCTTTCACTGACACCAGCCTACATGCTAAGTTGAATGAAATAACCTAGGGATGATTTAGTGGTGGACCTGAAAGTATTAAGATTGATGCTCTTTTCCAGCCTTAATGACTCTGTAACAATTCTATGAAGACCTGGCTGAAGACCTCCTATTAACAGAAAGGGGAAGACAGTATTAGGCTACCAAAAGCAGCATAATAAACCTTCAGTACAAATTCTACCCTCTGTTGATGTTCAGACTCCCCTAAGAAACTAAGACGCTTATTCATCTTTGAAATCAGCGACCTGTTGGTGGCTGAAATACCCTAGAAACTGAGCAAGTTGAACAAGTTTCTGCCACAAAATTTCTTTTTTTGGGGAGCTGAAGTAAAGGAAAGCTGAATCTAATTCTGGGAAAGTCATCTTCATCTACCTCAGGGTCGAAAAAATCACAGCACCTCACCTGGCTTTGCTGCATGCATAAAGTGGTCTCTCTGTGAAAGCAGCAATGCTTGCTAGCTTTTAAATCAGTACATTATGAATATGAAGGTTTGAATGTTGTTCAGAACTTGGGAATAACAAAGAAATGAAACCCTCATATGAGTTAGTCCAAGCTGTACAGCAAGTAAGAGGAGGTATCTGAGGCACAACCTGTGTGCTTTGCCTCTAAAGGTGCTGCCTCAGTTCCACCACCACACACTGTGTCAGTAGCTTCCCATATCTGTACAAGTGGCAGCATGGGGACTGGCACTGAAGTCTCAACGTGACAAATGGTCTTAGTTAAAGTCACTAAAAGGCTACCAGGTTTTCCATGCACAGATCCACATCTTCAGATCCACATCCTCAGACAAAATATCTGATGGCACGGAATATTTTCAAGAATGAGTTAAGCCCTTTGGTTGTAAGGAACAGTGTTACAAAGAAATGAATGGGATGAGGAAAGCAGATTTGTGTTGTGATACTTCATATAAATATGTAGAAAATAATTGGAAATCAACACTTGGCATGATAGGCACTAATGGACATCTATGGAACCAAAAAGTTCCTCCAAAATAGTATCAGAGGAATGAGATGCAAAAAGCCAGGCATTTTCAGTTTTTAACACAAAAATACTCTCCTATTTATTATATAAACAAAAGGAAATAATAAGAGAAAAACAAGTCACTGCATCTGCACCCTCATTTTGCAATCATTAACAAATTTATTTTACTTTTAAGAACAGAAGACAGTACTTCCAGGCATGTGATCTATGGATATAGAGTGAACACTCAAATAAAATTACTGACAAAAACAGAAGCTCAGAAGATACAGATACTTAGTTACCATAATATTTTATGTTAAAAAATTCATCAGTTGCATGTATAAACATGATATTGGTTTTGCTTTAGGATCAGAAGATTTCTAGATCCTTAATATTTAATGATAAATTTATAATATAGAAAACAAATGTTGTTCTTATTAAATTCAACTTTTATCCAAGTCTGGCTCCTGAAATGTAGAAAAGGGTTCCCAGCCTAAAATCAGCCTTGAAACTTAGACTAGACTACAAAAGAATTAAATCAATGTTTCCTCTGCATGAAATATGTCCAGCAATTAAAAAATATCATAGGCAGAATAAGTGGTTTATAGATTTTGATTTATTTTAATATTTAGGGGGAAAAACCCTACCTTTAATCTCTATGGATCATTTATAGTTTATCTTGTATATAAATTTAACAACCTAGGTGTAAGTTTGTCTGGTTACAACGTAACAGTTCTGAGAAGCACCTGTTCCGTAGTCCTGCTTAAGGAAAAGGGTGGATGTAGCAGGTTGAAGATGAAAAAGAGAACAAAAACAAATGTCATGGACATCAGAATATTTAATAATTTATGAGGAAAATAAGCATTTGTCTTTTGTCCCAAAGCCTCTTAGGGATTTGAGGCTAGAACACTGTTTAGCCTACCAAAATAAGGCCATCTCCTTCAGTGGGCATGCAGGGCAGCTTTATGCTCAGTGCTTAGGCAAAAAAAATGTCATGTCTTTTTGCCAGTATAATTTTTCAGAAAAAACTCTTCCTTGAGTAACAACATTTATATGGAGCAAAGCAGAGCAGGATGGCAAAAGAAGACAGGCTACATTGAGAACAGCTCAGAAGCAGTAGAAAGCTGAGGTATGAAGAGTGCATCCAGAAGCTCATCTTTCTATATACCCCTCTGGATTATTCCTTGATAAAACTGCCAGCTAGATTCCCCCCACCACCATTCTTTTTACATGTGCAGCAAATATTCACCTTCTACTGTTTGACACTGAGATCCACTATTCTGTGGATCATGAGCTCTTTACAACCTTTGCAGATATTCGTACTTCAAGTGAAACATAACAGGTAAGAAAAGTCAGTCAATTATATTTTGTAAGTGCAATGTTCTGAACAGCAACCCCATGTAAGCCTGGGAAATTCTAAACTAAGTATTATGTTTTGGTGTTTGAAGAAACAAAAAGAAAATTATTCAGCACTGGTAAAGACCTTTCCAATTTGAGCTTTATGAATTTTAACATTCCTGTAGGGATTCATTTGGACACAACAACTAAAAACAACTGAGTAGAAACTGACAGTTCCTTGAGAATAAGTAAATATTACCCATAATCAACAAATAAAGAAACTGAGATGCCTAAAGGACTAAGAAGAATATTTAAACTAAAATACCTAGGGCTTTTCTCTCTTAAAATCCATCACTAGAAGCAAGACATATGGTTGGATTACCAGGCATGTCAAATTCCAACTAACCTCATTGATTTCATACCATCCAACAGGGTCAAACAGCTGTGCATGGGTCTGACACCACTGTCAACTGAAATGGCCCTCAGGAGGCATCAGTTGTTCATTTTGTGTGTCATGAACCTGACAATTAGATGGTACAACAGTAAAAGTCATCTCTCCCATTGGCTTGGTCCAGTGCTCAGAATTAGGAAAGTGAACACTTTGGAGTGAGTGATCCTGTGTTTGGAATAATGAAATGTATATATTTTCAGAATCTCCACCTCCATCTTCTCTCCATAAGCCTCTAAATCTTGCCTCATTTGTTTTATAGGACCTTGTCAGCTCCTTTCTTTCTTACATTATTCTTTCTTGTTTACCAAACCCTCATTTTTTCTTGCTTCAGCAATTCCTACATAGCACTTATTGAAGACATCCCAAAATAATTACTTCTCCTTTAATTGTATTGCAACTGTGTCTCTCGTCTGTCTACAACCCTGTTTCAGCTTCTGATGTCTTTCCATATCAAGTACCAGATGTTCATCATGGCCTCAACACCAGCAGGGAACCTGGCAAAGACATAGTGGGGCTGACAGATAAGCAAGGTGTAAAAAGTACCCTCACTGATAATAAGGTCAAAGAAAAAAAATAAATTGCCTCTTTGCATCAGTTTTTACTGCAAAATAGCTTAGGAAGCTTCTAATTTTAACCTAAAGGGGAAGGCTGAGAAGAACTTGCTCAGCTGGAATATCTTGCTCTATTCAAATATCTATCAAAGATATTTTGGAAGGACTCAGAAAAAGAACAATAAAAAATCCATCATAAACTGGATTCAACTGGATTCATCACTCAGTTTCCCTAGGAATTAAATTAGCACTGAGCTATCATTCAAACCAGCTTCAGTGTAAGAGGACAGCAGCTAATAAAAATAATAATGCCAATTTCTAAAAATGCTCTGTTATACCTGATTTCTAGCCAACACATAGATAGTGTAACACAAAGTCAGTAGACACACAGTAACTATGGTAAAGACTCAACAGCATTTGTTTTAATCAGAATTTACAAAATTATTACAGGGCATTTTGATAAACTCAGTGAGCATGGAATATGAGTGAAATGGATGAAACAGAATGGGGAAACAAAAGCTTTTGGAAATGCCTTTGAACTAAAGCCAAGAGAAGCTTCAGAGCCCAAGGAAATATGATTGGTATTCACAATTTTAAAATTACTCACAGTAACTGAGAATAAGGCTGACACCAAGGAGTTAATGAAGGAGCCCTGTTCCTATGGGGCTGAATTTAAATTTTCAATATAGTGACTGATAAAAAGCATGTGAATACACATGGAGAAAAACAATTTTAACCACATTTGCATGGTGCAATAAATTATCTGTTGCCATACAAAAAAAAAGATGCTGTGAATATTGCTGATGGTCCTCTGGATATATAGTGGTTCTCATTAGTGATCAGAAAGACAAACAGAATGATAAGAATTGTTAAGACAGAAATGCACCTGGATAGGTTTGCATTGAAATCAGAAGTTGTAGGAGTCTATTATAAAGTAAAAAAATATATGGAAAAGAGGAATAGGGAAGGGTTTTTTGATTTTTTTTTTTCTCATCCAAGGCCTACTGGACACTTGAAAACTTCAAAACACAAGACTAAAAAGCAAACATTAAGAACTACCTTTACTTTTGGTTAGTAATCCAATTATGAAACTCATTGCCACAGGATGTGAGAGAAGTCAATATGTAAACAGTATCAAGAAGTTTTCATCTATCAAAAAGTATTTATTTCCAGAATTTCAGAACTTCAGGAAGATTTACATCATAGTTACTGCTACATTTTCATCTTTTCTTATGCTCTAACCATTTTTTAAGCTCTTTCAGTGCTTTCATCTGCTCTTCTGCAGTATTATGCCCTTAACTCCTAGCTGTACAGCAAGATTTGTCTCTTTCTCCCACACATGACTTGATGCTGCACAGCTACTGTTTGGCTACTGATCCTCTGTGTATCACACAGCCCACTATAATTCTCATCCCTCAGCTCTTGTTCTTACAAACCCCTTCCTTCTGTCAGCCTGCTAACATTAATTTATGCTTATCATTTCTGCTCCAATTTAATTTCCTCAAATTATGTTCCCTTGTCTTTTAGTCCTTTGTTATTCTACCTGTCCTTCCAGTGACCCTTGTCACTCTTGGCTACCTGATGTATTATCTCTATTTAAATTACTGTCTTTCTGGGCTTCCATTTCACTTACTAGCCTGGAAATCTAACTGCCCACTGATTCTGCTGCCCATATGATGCATGCTGTTGAAAATGTTAATAACTACTGTGAATGTTATCAAGTAGGTCACATTTCTAGTCCCCAGGCAAATTATAGAACTACATAGGAGCCACTTCTGTATCTCCATTTTACTACCCATGCTGTAGCCTATGTTTTGATAAAGCATTATATACAGCTTCATAAAAGATTTCCCAAATAAATATGAAAGTGCTCTTCTTTCATTTGGTTTGATTTCAGGGCATAAGAAGTGGTGGGCATAAGTGCTTGCAGGGCATTATTTCAGATTATTTGGTGATCCTATTGCAGAAGTACCTGTAGTTCTGTGACACATATTAAATGTTAGGAAGCAGAGCAATAGCAGGCTTATCAGTGCTCACTCTGATAAAAAATGCTTAAATCTACCTGAAAGAGGCACATCATCCAGCAAAGAGGCAAAAAGATCAGCCAGAAGTCACACAGAGAAGAGAGAGTGAAGACCAGCGTGAGAAAAGAGACGGCAGAGAGAGAAATACTACCTGCAAATCTGACTGATGAAAGCTCTCAAAAGAGAAATCATATCAAATTCAAGATTTTCCCATTTCCAGAGGCATAAATATGCAGGTTACAGTAAAAGAAAAAATAAAGTAGAAAGTTCTTAAGCAGCTGAGTGCCATACTATATCAGAACCCCTACAAAAAGGAGAAAGAACAGCTTTGCCTGGCCATATATGTTTTTAGACCTCACAATACAATGTTCTTTAATTTACTGGCACACTTAATAAAATAGTTTTTAATCTTGTACTCATATCCCACATTTTGAAATCTTTAATAAACACTTTGGACCATTTTTTAAATTACTGAGTGCACTTGTGGAAGTAATGTTCCTTGAAATTAGATGAATGATTCTACAAACAATTACATAGTTACCAGAAACAGCCCTTAAAATATTATTACCTCTAGTTTGGTGATGAAAGCAAAGTGATGGATTCTTTTGATATGCATGGCTACATGAACCAAAACATCTCTCTGTGATATTAAACAATAGCAAATACTTATGGAACTGTAGGTAACAAGATAAAAGCTGCATATGCCATGAAAAACCTACAGTCTTAGTTATTCCTGCCATTGCTAAAATGTAGGAATGTGAAATCACAGCAAGCAGGTTCAGCTATTCCTGGGCCAACAAATTATAATTGTTCTACTACATAGAAAGGGAAAGGTCTCTAATACTGGAAATAAGGGGCAAGCTGAGCTTGTGTCCCAGTAGCTGAACTTTTCACACCCCAAAAAGGGTGATATTGTCTATGCACATGTTAGGAACATTTCTAGGAGAAGTATTATTATATGAAAACCACAGGCCTTTGTAAACTGAAATGATACTGAAATGATACTGGACTTAGCACTAAGAGTTTAAATTACTTCTCAGTAAAATAGGTATTATTTTTTACTAAAAGCTGGTTTAACTGTTACTGTAAATTAAGGATGTTGGGTATCAACAGTTTACACAACTTGTTTCTTCATATAACTCCAAGGAAGACATTGAATTACAGCAGGCTTGTAGTTTCATACTAGATTTACATGCAGGCTCAAATGGACACTGGGAGAGTTTTTCCTCTTCTACTAATTTCTGTTTAATTGCAAACACTTGGTGTTCAGTCTTAATCCTAGCTGAAAGAACTATGTCTGAATTGTCAATTAAGTTTCAACTATTTTAGCCAAATTTAGCCTGGTTTTCATTAGTAATTGCATAGCTTGAATTAAGAGGTATTCTTTTAACAAACTTCTAACTATCTTTTAATGAGATAAAACTCAAGTGATAGCATTTGTCTACATAAGTATCCTTGAATGCATTTTAAAATGCTTTTGCATTTTAATAGCACTTAGTATAACATTTCCTTTTTATTTGTTCTTCACTCACTCTGTAAACAGTCATTGGCCAAAAAAGAAATGTGGAAACCAGCAGCCAAGTCTATGTAACCCCAGCAGAGTGGTCTAGCCAATTTCACACAGAAACAGGTTTCTTTTTCCTCTTTTCTTGGTGAATCCTGAATTACCTTCTGGGGAAAAAAAGAAACAGCCTGACATGCCAAATCCTGTCTCTTCTCTCCAGGAGTTCTGGGTGATTAAGAGACTCTTGAAGATGTGTCTGAGTATCCTAATCAGAGAGTTTGTGTCTCCGAAACCATCAGTGAGTATCTTAATCACAAAAATCTTGAAAAGAAAGGGAAGACACCAGAAGTATTTCGACTTCTTGAAAGATGGATCCCTGACTGGACTCGGGAACAAAGAAGAAGAAACTTAGGATGCAGCTGTCAAGCCAAAGGGGGTGATGCTCTTTGAACACCCTGACATGTCCCAGTTGCTGCTACTGGGAGGGGTAGCTCTCCTGCAAATCCTGGATGATACCTTCAAGCTACACACAGGTACCTCAAGCAATCTGAAGAAATTAAAACAGTACTAGACATGAAACATTAATGTTTAGGCCATGAAATTGTTTTCATAGGGGTGAGTACAGGAATTTTTCCCCTCTTAGTTAAGCCTAGGTAGCCATGTCTTTTTAAAACGTTTCCTGTTGAACAAAAATAATTAATTAGCTGTACTAACTTCAATAAATAAAATTTTGACCTTATTATCATGCACCCCTAAAAGTGTTTCCTCTAGTCCCATCCTCACATAAAGTTTTTTTCTAATAAACAAACTTTTCCTAGGGGCAATAAGGACTTTTAATTAAATGAACCTTAAATGTTCCCAGATGCTAATTTGCAAATATTATATGCCATCTGTATAAAAAATAAATTAATAATGCATTTGACCTTCAAAATTGGTTATTTATAATCTAACTTCCTCTTACTGTAATGACCTATGGTCACTTCACACAGCATACAATTTGTAGCAACTTTCCAGCACTGATTTCAGACCAAACATACCTTTCAGCACAAAAATAATTGGGAAATTCTGTGTGAAGAAAATTTGTCTGAGAGCAGAGGCAGAGGGACAGCATCCAAAAATCTTAGGCATCTTTGTGACTCCACTGACATATTTTGTTTTATGGGACAGATCATGTAGGCCTCTTTAAAAATGGGAACTGTGACTGCTTGGGAACATTGGCAGATGGGACAGGGACCAAGAAACAAGATCAGGAAAATTGTGGGGCTCCAAATCTGATAATTTGTCATAATTGTTTCTGGTAGTATTTACCTTGATCTAAAATCAGTTCCAACCTGAGACTAGAGGGTGAGAGTATTCATAGCAATTCCATTTCTCACTGTTGTACACAGGCAAATATGAGTTTAGATATATTCAGACATATTTGACAGCCACACCTTAAGGGAGACTCATGACTAAAATTCCCAAAAGCTCAGTCCAAAACTGTTCAAAGACAAATTCATAGCTCATACAAATAAGAAATAGATTTATGTCTGCTACATGTTAAACCTACCTCCAATGTTTTACTCGCCCTGATTTGCCCAGCAGTTGCAGTTTGAAGAAAAGCATAAAGTTTTGTCTTGAGATTCTGCAAATCTCACTGTACAGCTAGTTCCTCCACCTTTTCTTCCAGAGCATCCAGCTGTATCCATAAATGTCCCACAGAGACTGAGCATAACTACACCTGTCACAGTCCACTGGGTTATCAATATCCCTGACACCATTCCTTCTTTTACAGATTGCTATTTGCCTCCTATCGTTCTTGACCTCTCCTCCCTCCTCTAGTAGATTCACTCAGGTTTGCTGGAAACATCATTACAAAAATAATCTTGTGTACAGCTGTATCTTTAACAGTGCAATTCTGAACTGGCACAGTACATGACAAAATTCCCAAAGTCATTTAACATAGCATCACCAACGTGTATTAAAGAAAATAAAAACTGAAGAAAACAATATCAGGTTTTCCCTTTTCGACTATAGAATAAGACAGTCAAGCTCAAGTGACTCTAAGGAAAACAAGTAACTCTGGCTGTGTTCTCAATTCTGTATTTTTTAACAAGACCAGTGATATGATGGTAATGGAAATACTGATGTTTTGAGGAAAACTTGAATTTACCAGAACACACAAGCATGCAGAAAGAGAGACCCACTTAGTCATAAAAAATCATTCCCCAAACTTACTAGCACTGCCTATATAAGTGCTCAGATTCGTATTTGGTTGATAGCACCCCTCTGAATACCTGCAATGCCTCATAGTGTTATATTTTGTATGTAACACAGTTAGATCAATACACATGGCTGCTGAACAGGTACCAGATGGGGACCAGGCCCTGGGTTATATTCTGTACCAGGTCTGCACATTAACACTTGTTTTTACTGCAGCAGAGTTTTCAGAATACAGTTTTCAGAACACACCAGAATTAAGATTCATTGATCAGTTTGAGAAACCTAGAAAAACTGTACATCTCTGTCTTGATATTTGTGTCTGGTTATGTGCAAAGGCTGTGGGACACCCTCCTGACAAGAGACCGAAGGTGCAGTCAAGAGCAGAAGGGCTGTGGGACTTGCAAGACATGGATTCACTGGTAAAACACGGGCTGACCCTATGCCAGTGTAGATAATCCTCTAAAACTAACTGACCTGAATTTGTTGCTGCAGTTCCCTATGGACTGTGTGTGGGAAGGGCATTTTGCAGTGAAAATGCATCAATACACTGAGGGCACAACAAGCAACACAGGAGGGAGATAAGAGAGATTTGGGCTCTTAGGAGAGGTGGGGGCTGGGTGAACTGGGCTTTCCACTTCCTGGCAAGTGTTCAAGCTGCTCTGGGCAGCTGGCTGGTGCAGAAGTTCAGCTCAGTGATGTCAGAGACTGTATCAGCACAGATAGGCAAAAACCTGCCTGGTCTTCCTGGGACAAATTCATTCACAAATAACCCTGTTGATTAAGTTTATGCAGACGATACAAAAAGCCAAAAATTCTGTATGATTTATCACCTCTGGGAGTACTTCTGATGAAGGAACACAAGTCCCTCTTGTCTTCTTCTGTTATTCATTAGAAAGAAGGCATATAAATAACAGTGTGTTGTTTTCTTGAATTTTTAATTCCTTTAGAATGAGCATGGCTTTTCCTAATGTCTCAGTGGGGAGCAGGCCTTTTACTTTCTTATTTTTCCCATTTGTGCTGGTTTCGGTGGGCACAGAGTTAATTTTGCTCACAGTAGCTGGTATGGGGCTGTGTTTTGGATTTGTGCTAGAAACAGAGTGGATAACACAGGCATGTTTTCCATATGGCTGACCAGCAGTGGCACAGAGTCAGCGCCTTTTCTACCTCTCACCCCACCCGTGAACAGGCTGGGGTGCACAGGGAGCTGGGAGGAGACCCAGCCAGGACAGGTGACCCTGAATGACCACAAGGATAGCCCATATCACATGGAGTCATGTTCAGCATATAAAGCTGCGGAAGAAGGAATATGGGGGGAAAGTTTGGAGTGAGGATATTTGTCTTCCCAAGTCCCTGTTACATGTGGTAGAGTCTGGCATTCCTGGAGATGGCCTAACACCTGCCTGCTCATGGGAAGGGGTGAATTATAATTTCTTGCTTTGCTTTGCTTTGGTCCACAGCTCTTGCTTTACCTATTAAACTGTCTATGTCAACACATGAGTTTTTTCACTTTTATCCTCCCAGTTCTCTCCCCCATTCCACCAGGGGAGAATGAGTGTATGGCTGTTTGGGGCTTAGTTGCTCACTGAGGTTAAACCATGACACTATAAATAATAACAATAATAAAAAAATATTTCAATATTTTTATCTTTAGATTCCAAAAGGTAGATTCTGTCACTATATGCCACAGGTGGTTTACTATCATCAGTGTGAGGCATTATTAAACTAATTACCCACAAATTGGCAATAAAGTACCTCTTTAGATGAACTGCCCTGAGATACGAGAGAAGTCCCACGGAACCAGCACTGCTAAAATTCTGAGTAAGGCACCACTGAAAATGCTGACTTCTCTGGACCCATAAAGGGAGGAGGACAAACGAGACAGAAATTCATATCTGTTTGTTCTTAAAAAGATAAAGGAGTATCGCTGACTTTCATTACTTACACAAAAAACAACTATGTCTTCTTTCCCCCCTGAAACCATTGCAATTCCTTGTATTTCAAACTCACTATAAACCAGACAGCCCTACTCTGCTGCCTTAGTAGCCAGCAATAAACTTCCAGAAGAAGTTATCCCTTTGCACAAGACTGACAAATACATGGGGGCATTAGAAATAGGTGAAGACCCCACAGAGTCCCATCTGACATAATCTTCTAATATCATAATTCCTTTTTCAGTGTCTTTCATTAAGCAGTGAATGTCAGGTTTTGAAGTAACCAACCAGACAGCAAGAGATGTGAAAGAAGAAAGTTTCCAAAGCATTACATTTCCACAGCATGGTAGAGATGTCATACTAGAGACATGATTCTAAAACTTTTTTTCCTTCTGTCTCACATGCAAAAAATTTGAAACTTTGGAGAACACCCCACCATATTGGTCATGTATTCCGGGAGTCTGCATAGATATTTTCATATGCAAGGGAAGGAAATACTTTCTATAGTGGAAAACAGGATGTCTGCTCAGTGTCTGATTAATCAAGGGCTACAAGCAATGGAATAGAAGTATCACCAGGTTTCTAACACTGGGATTAAAAAATTAAGCCATTGAGGTCACACTTTTAAAAAGATGTATCTATTTAATAATCATAGTTATTAATCATATTTGGAATAATTACTGCTAATTTTCATTTTATTTTACCAAGAACTACATGATGGAAGATACAATGAGAAGGAATTCTTAATCGAAGGTGAAAAGTGGTAAAAAACATTCAAAGAAAGATTTCTTCTTTTTCATTTTCATTTTCAGTCAGACTAACTTTTGTTCTGGCTTTGGTGTTTTACTTCTTGCTTTGTCCTTCTTTTCTCACCTTTGAAAATATGTCTAAAGTGTTCAATTTGATGCTCTTTATTCATAAATGTAAAATAAAATTGGCATATAAGCATTTGAAAGGAAAATCTGTTTATGACTGTGAAGACTTTCTAGTACCGTGAATAAGTAAACAATGAGCACTATCTTGTAACAACTACCACATTTCCCAGAAATTATGCAAGAGCTTTAAAGATGCAAGGTGTATCTACATCATGTTGTTATAATTGACCTTTTCTCTCAATGTTATCAAGTTTCTCAGATGAAAAACAACTACTGTCAACCCAGTAAAAGCCCCCAACTTATTATTCTGATTGAAAATTTGTGTCCTGAAGAATTTATAAAGAAATAGTAAAAAAGAATAATTTTTCAGTCTGATTCCAGGAAAATGTTCTGTGTGTGGGACCAAAGAAGATAAAAGATGCTCTGTTCCACCACTCTGTTCCAATATATCCTGCAGCTTCCCCTGATTATGAAATGGGATTTAGAGACTAAATTCCATAATAAAAGTGTTCCACAATTGTTTTCACACTACTCAAAATTTAAAATTGTGAATGATCACCAATGCATACTATCTAGAAAACCTTCAAAACTATTGTTAATTTGTAAGTGGATGCAAAAGGCTTTTAAAAACGTTATTAAATTTTAAGGAAAAGGTCATAACTTGCATAAAGCTATTAGTAAGTAAAATCACAAGAAACATCAATAAAAACTACCACTAAAAATAATGCAGCAGAGAAGAATAACTACCTTAGCATGGGAAAAGAACCCAGGCATTTTGATGTTATATTTTAAATCACAGGCAAATTTATTGCCTTTTGGACTTCGCATGCCTAATAATAGTGAAATTAGATAATTATCTAGCTGAGAAATAGGCAAGTTTTCAAATGTCCAGATGGTTCTACCACCCACCTCATTTAGCAATGCTTCCTTTATTCACACTGCTCTAACATGCTGCCCATTTCCTCAATTTGTACCCATTAACTGACAAGAAAAGGGCTGAGCTCAGAAATCAACAGGCTCTGACAGGAAACCAATTCCCAGGGGCCCTCTTAGAAGAAGTAGGATTTTAACTGATGTTGCCCAGGAGACAGCTGTAGCAAATAAGTCCGTATCTAAAGTAATATTAGTGAAGCGGGCAAAAGCATTTACAGTACAAAGATCTCTTAATATTCTTGGTAAGCTGCATGGAGTGATCTTTAGTCCACAGGAAGTCGAGCGTGGGCTCAGGATGAGAACCCGAACATAAATTATTTCCTGTTCACTACCGAATAAAACTTCCACGTGTCACTAAGTGATCCCGCTAGAAAATGTGGTTTATACAGCTTGGCAGACATAAGGGACAAGGTCAGATTTATGGTGGAAGGCATCTCCATGGCTGTGCAAACACCTAAGAGTCCCCCAGTTCTGGAAGTTCTGAGTAGGAGCGGCCTGTTCACCACAGCTGCTGGTATGTTTCAGACAAAGGCTGGATTTGCTATGGGCTACATTTGTAAAATCTTCAGCCTTCTGATAGCAGTGGCATGCTCGGCCCTGAAGGGAGGACAGGCAGGAAAACACAAAGGTCATCTGACAGATGTCATCTTCCAAAATATCACGATATGCTAATGTCTAATTAATTTTATGTTTATGAACATTCATAATTATGGATGCTCCAAATTTGGTCTGTGTTTTCTCTAGCACTTCTCTTATTAATCTGCTGATTCCATAAGATATTTTAAAGTATTGTTGCTTTAACTGCCTTTAAAACTTGAATGTTCATTATGCCAGTAGGGCAGAGATCACTTCATCTAATTTGTCATCTGTGGACAACAAGGAATAAATAGAATGCTTGGAATTTTGTTTTGCAACACTGAAAGCAGTCAGCAAATAATGAAAGCTTCATTTCAAGGTCTTTAGCAGTAACTGCCTAGGAGAGAAATGTAATTCACCTGACACAGAACAAAGCTGAGATGCTGTGAGGACTGTATCTGTTACACAGCCTGGGAAACATATTAGTTAATTATCTGTAGGCATAATGATTCTCTGACAAAACTCAAATTAAAATGGAGTTGCTACTGAGAGTATGTATTAGTAGTTTAAGGTAAATTACAAACTGGCCATTTTATAATTATCCTTAAATCTTTCATTTTAGTCTAAGACATGGAGTGAAGGTTAAAAGAAGGCCATGCATGTTGTGAGGCAGAAATCCAGTGGGGGGACCAAAATCACCTTATTTCAGCACTGTCGAAGATGCCACAGATTACCAATGAAATAGATTTTGCATTGAAATCTAGTCCCCACACAGCATCAGATAGCAAAAATTTCATTTTGCTTATAAGTGGATGTGTCAAACTATCAAACTTTTCTAATACAACATGAATAGGGGATGCTCTGGAACTGACAGGGTATTAGTCAGTGCTAGGTGGCAAATGATCAAATCTTTAATAACTACAAAACTAAAATCTTAATCTAAAATCTTTAATAACAAATAATCTAAAATCTCTTAAGAACAAAATTTGCATTGGGCATCCTTTAGAGAAGAAAGATGCTTCTCCAGAGAAGAGAAAAGGGGAAGGCATACAGAAAGCTTAAAATTTAGAAGCCTTAATAGTATCAGAGGAAGTTGATCTGACCTGAAAAATACAGTCAACGTAGAGTACTGAGTTGATGGAAGCTTTCAGTTACTTCTACCTTCTGCTACAAAATTAGGAAGTAAGAGGTTACCAACATATGTACAATATCCTTAAACAGAAAAGGAAAACAAATGAGACAAATCCATAGATCAAACCTCAGAAGGGAAAGAGAAAAGTGTCTGAGGCACTCTATCTGCTTATATTATCAATTATCTGTTTATAAACAGTGGTGTATAAATACTATAATCCTTTTTGTCCTTCAGCTATGTGTATTATCCCAGGTAAGGGAAATATGAGGACTCATAAATTCAGTTCAAAGATAACAACATTTTTCTTTGATTGGTTTAATAAATGACTGCTTTTAAAAGATTATTATTTAAAAGGAATCTTTTGAAATAGATACACATACATACTTCTTCAAGAATTACATTCTTATTCTTTCATTACAACATATACATTAAGAAATGTCACTACTTCTGAATAGGAAAAAACTTGAAAAAAATGTTTATAGTTCTCTCTCACATATTTCAGAGCAAATATTTCCCAAAAAAGTCAAAAGAATCAAGAGGCAAACAAAACCAGTGCATTATTTGTATTTTGTCCCTTTTTAACAGAATGGAAGAAGGATTACAATCAAGGTTTTAGATTATTACAATTTGCAATATTATAATTTCCCAAACACCAGATTTCATCACATTCCCTTAATTCTTTCCTTCATTTGCTGGAAATTTATTAAGGGAAGTGAAGCTTAATTTACTTTCTTGACAAAGAGTAGACAAGGCAATGACACAGTTATACTCCTCAGCACCTCAAGTTACCAAATCCTCTCCCCTTGTCCTGCCCAGCTATGATGGCAACAGTATTTTTCCTGTGTAACAGGTGAAAAATCAGGATGGAAGAAGGACAGAACCAAATATGATAGGTTTCCCTCGGTAAATATTGTCTAACAGTAAAGTGTGTCTGTTGGAAGCCTTCGTGCATTTCTGATTAAAAACTATAATACACTTCAATCTCTGTGATTTCCTGTGTCTCCTTGACTCAATAATATTAATACTGGAGTGGCCAGGGCTCAGCAAGAAGCTGCTCTGCCACAGTGAATACAAACTGCTATTGTTGTTTAGCAGCACTGTTTCATCCAACCACACTAAGGAAATGCACTCCTTTCTCATCTGTTTTTGATTCAAAATTTGCCATCTAAAGCAAAGGAAAATGTCCATCCATTAAAATAACTACTAATTTCATTTTAGTTGATATGTTCTTTGGAAAATAATCCTCTAGTAGGTTGCCTAATAGCATTTTCCCCTCATCACTTAATTCCTGGTTTTCAGCTTCTAGGCACTTTGTTTGGCTAATATACAGCTAACATCAGAAAATCAAACCTGTATGACAGTGCATTCATTTTTGTACCCTTGAGGCTAATCTACACATAACTTTAGCACCCATTTAATTTTTTTGTGAGGAGGCTGTTTTTAGCAAATTAATTAAGCAAATAAACGTTCAATTTTGATTTTAACAAGCTGGTGTTGGACTGTCTTTTACAACACAAAATGTATTTCCATCTATTATCAAAGTAAGCTGTCCTGATATAAGTGTATGTTTCTTTGTGTTGCATTAACAATATAATAGTCTTGCTTTTTACACTGCACAAGACATGGATGATACACACATAGCTACTAGGATAACTAGAAGTATTGTGTAAAGAAACCTCTAGAAAGCACAGATGTCAGGGAAATGAAGATGTGCTAGTACAAGTAAAGGCAACCAGGCATAGGTAAATAAGACTTTGTTATGTAGTGGAATAACTATAGATCATTTATTTCATCTAAAAAACAGTTAAAAAAAAATCTCTGTTTAAAATCTTGGTATAGAAGGGGCTTCTGAGTCTGTATCTACCTCACACAACCCACAGATTTCCTGGGATACCCTCTGGAGGTGCATCCTAATTTTCTCAGGGAGAAATATCCTCACACGTGTGTCTCTTCCCAAGTGTTTGTTCCTCCAGAAAGGACTGCAATGTGCTTTCAGAGGTATCTGGCTCTAAAATGCACTGTAGCCTATACCAGCACATAAACAGAGAGAGCCTCAAAAGGTTATAAAGACTTAGAAATAATGTGTGTGTCTGACTCTTGGCATTCTTGTGTACATTGCTTTAAAACAAAAAAAAAAGTTTTCTATAATACACAAAACTAATAGCATCCATTTATCGGTTCATACACTCAAGCACACATTCATTTATTCATGACTAAATCAATAACCACATTTCCCACTTCCACCCAAGCTGAAGAGCTCTTTGTTCACAGCTTGAAGGAGAAATTCAAGGACAATGGGTTAATGCAGTTAGAAGGGAGGACAGAGAAGGGCTGATCCTGCTAATGCTGTGCTACACTGAAAAGTGTTGGAGTGATTTCTGAGTAAATCACTGACAGTAAAAAGCTATATGGCTATATACCCACAATAAGTCAAGGAAAGGCTGTTCCATTATTTTCTTTCCTGCTTCACTTTCTCTTGAAGGGCAAGTGTGGCTAAAACACAACATTTTACCTATACACATAAAGGTTTTTTTCCTTTGATGTTCATGAAAATAGCGTTATTCTTAAGCTTTTCATACTTGAGAAGCTTCACTGTAAAGAAACTGAACAAGCACAGAAATGCATTTTATTAGAATGCAGGTAATTATGACAGGGAGTTACAGAAAAGTGTGGATTGGGGTTTAGACAACAGTGAAGTATGGTCTTCACTTTTAAAATATGTTATATTTACAATTCTAAAGATTTCCCCAGCTGCAACAGAAATATCTAATATACTATTAATGTACACAATCTAAAGGACACATTTCAGTATAACATGCAATATTCTTACCACTCACTTTTAATGGATGTCCAGCTAACACACCCCATCAAAGGACTGCACAACCTCTTTAAATTGAAACCTGTGTGAATACATTCCATATAAAGGGCACTGCACTGTTAAACCTTCATGGACTCTCCTATGTTTTCTTTCACAGGTGAAATAAAATTGGACCTTATTTAAGGATCAATACAATCATAAAGGGAAATTCTCTATTTCCTTGATACATTTGAAGCTATCACAAATAAGCAGAAATAAAGAGGGGGGAGAAAACATCACAACACTGCATCATAAGGAAATTTTGGAGGATGAAAGAAGGTATAAGTAGGTTCAGTGTTCAGCACCATGTGTTTAGGAGTGCATCCTGTACTAAGGCAAAGTGAAGATCCTAGCTGTTGGCTTCATTTAGCTGCACAGTACAATCCTGAATGCAAATTAAATTCATAAACTGTTTCTGAAAACTTGACAAGGAATTTGTTTTCTGCCAGCATATGGTTATATTTGAGCAGGGCAGTACACTCAAATGATGAAGAAGTTTTTGGACCTTAACAGAGCAATTTAACCTACGAGAGACCCTACACTCAGAGAATGCCTGGCAAACTTGCTAATGTCCTGATTAGGAGGACTGCACTACTGCTCAAAGAACTGTGAATCAAAACAGCTTGGAGATTTTAATAATTAGTCTTGCACAGCTATGAAAATGCACACTTATTATTCCCTGCCTGGGAAAGAAGCTCCTCCTCAAACAGGCAAAAAACCCCACAGAACTCAGAAAATTCCTAGCAACACTTTCTCTTTTTTTTCTTTTTTTTTTTTTTTTTTTTTTTTTTTTTTTTCCTGAGGTAGTCAAACTACAAACCAGAAGACCCTGGAGGCTTGTCTGGGCTCATTTTCCTTCAGTTCACTAAGCCTGATCTGGTATGAACACAAAGAGCTCCTGGGCTGTTCAGCTTTGCCTAGCCTGTCTTTGTTAGCCATCGCTTGACAAGCACTCTATGTGAGGTTTGTGGCAGGCAGCCAGTTAAGAACAATTTATGTTCAATCAGACCATCACATTAAATGCTAGCCTCCCACACAAAAGATTTGACAGCAAAAGCTGGCCTCACAGAAACCACAGCAAGTTCTTGCACATATGCAATTTCTGTGATAACATTTCATTAGAATGTGGGCTGATGCAATGGCATGAATGAGAAAAACCAAGGAGCAAAACCCAGCCTTCAAACCAGAGCATTCCCATTTTTATTACTATTTCAGCATCCTCAGCTCATCCCTAAAGACTTTGTAATGCTGCTCAGCCTTAGCTCCTTTCCTGTTTTAAAGTGCTTGGGCACTCCTACGAAAATTATTTGAAAAGTTGAACTTTGTCTCTAAATGTTCTAAATAAATACTCAAGAAGTCGTCTTTTAATTAAGATGCACTCACAGTTTCTGCCTTATAACAAATGGCAGAAAACATCTGTTTTTGTTTCACCTTCTGTCAGTAAATATATCTGACATTGTTTGGGACATAGCAAATACATTAAAGAAAGAAGCTTTTTTACAATGAAGGAGATGAAACAGGTTGCCCACAGAGATGGCGGATGCCCCATCCCTGGAAACATTCAGGGTCGGGTTGGATGGAGGTCNCTAAATGACCTTTAAAGAATGCTTCCAACATGAACTATTACATGAGGCTATGATATCACTTTCTCATTATTTATTTAGTATTAAATAAATTATACTATTATACATATTAATAGCATTATAACATGTAAAATGTTCATGTATTTTATTTAGGGAGTGGATCCTCTAGTAATAGACATGAAGGGATTTTACAGAAGCTGCCCTTGGGTTACATGATATTACATCATATAAGAATAGAGCCCTTTAGTGCTAATGCAGGTGGTAGGGGCTTTCTAAAGACATAATGCAGGGGTCTGTAATTTAACTGCTCAGAGTAGGCCCATAGTGGAAAGTGTCTCCAACAGGAAATAGCATGAAGTCTGCTCAAGTTTCTGACATTTCTGGCAGTAAAATTCAAGGTGTGAAAAAATTAGCTTGGACAGACATCATCTGGCCAATGCCATTTTATAAAGACCAATTTATAAAACATTTCAGTATTGTGGATTAATTTGTTTCAATATTTGTTTGTTTCAGCCTATGGGTCAATATTTGTTTCAATATTGTGCAAATGTTTTATTTTGGGGATTTTATAAGTATGGCAATAGTGTTTGTGTCAACATAATAATCTTATTTCTGTTCAATTTGCATATAATATTAAATTTAACACACACACGCACACACAAACGCATATATATGATCTACAGCACCGCTCCTGAACTGTAATGCAAACACCATTATATTTTGTATATATATATTCAATATTGGAAAAGGAACATTTTATATTATGCAAAGTTATATATTGGATGTTTTAAAAATTAATGATTCCATTATTAAAAAAGAATTTAATATTTCTCTTATTATTTCACTGTTTTTGATCTATATATATATATATGAACAGTGTCTAAATAGTTCATTTCAAGCAATTCTTTAAAATCTGAAGGCTTTTGTCAAAATTTCCTTGAATACTCCATTTTTGACAGAAAGTGTGAAGTTTTGCAAAGAAAACCACTGAGCCTTTTGGCTCTCTAACCCATCTTTACAAGAAGCCTTCTCCATAAAAACATCATTGCCAACAGTGTTTCATTAGTGGACCCATAGTGGCATCCCGTGCAAAAGATAATTAAACTTAAAAAGATAATTAATCTAGAGTAGCTGGGGGAAAAAAGAAAGACAAGAAATGCAACACTACAAATAAACATAGCATGGAAAAGGACACAACCAATTCCTTCCAGAGGCCATTATTAGAGAGGCTGCTGAAGAACCAAACCTGCAATTTGGAAACTCTGTATTCCAGGATCCCAGATTTCTGGGGTTATGCACACCTAAGTACAGTGAATCCATATTAACTGTGGTCTTTAGCCACTGTAATGAAGGCATTAACCCCTCAAATTTTACAAAAAGCCTGTGAAATTACTTGTCCTGATTGTGTTTCGCCATTTGACATCAGCCTTCACAGAGTTTTCTAGCAATGTTTTTATTATTTGATCTTGCATGAGGATTTACAATGAGGTTTTAATTGAACCAGCGTCCTGTGCTCACTCTTACAGCATCGGAATGACTTGCACTTGTTTTTAACAACACAAGAAAGTATTTTCATTCCACAGATTTTCACCTAAAATGCTGAGCCAACTACCTTTGTTGTGGCAGATTGTTCTGTGCTACCTCAAAGCGAGAAAAGTGTAGGACCTTGGAAACCAGATCGTCAAGCCACAAACTCTTAGTTTTATAAAAAATGGGTTTTTTTCTAGCTTGAAAGGAACAGTGGGTGATCATTTTATATGCCTGCTAAATCAATCCTTTCATTTCCAATCGAACAAACATTTTAGAAGTATAGAAGTACTGAAAATTGCTTCAATGTCTGACTGCTCATCTGCACAAGCGCAAATATCTGTGGGATCAGTGAGTATTCTGGGTCTGATTCAACATAATATTTATGTTAGTGACTTTTAAAAGTAATTCTTTTTCTTTTTGTGAATGAAGTTACCTAATGAAAGATTAATGAGTTTACTAAAAGCAGTTTCCTCTATTTTTTTAGTGATGGTTATTTATAACCAAGAGAAATTAGTTATATGTTGCTGAGTTTTCACTGGCATCTTATCTAAGGTCAGTAAAATTTCTCCCAGCATCCAAAAATCAGGGTTTTTTCTAGTTTATCAGTCAGTTCATCCCACTAATCAACTTTAGTGGGAAGGACAGTACAATGATGAAAGTCCTAATTTAAAACCTGTTGAAAAATGCATGCAATTCCTGTCTGCAAGAACAGAACTAATCAACAGAACTAGTTTTAGTTTTGTTTGGGTTTTTTTTCTTACTGTCATATTAAATCCTGTCTGGGAACTTCTTATTCTTTCATTGTTTCTTATGCCACTTCAAATGTCTTTTCAAATCTTAAGATAAATAAGTTTCAAGGTTTCTTGAACTTTGATATCACCACTGCTTCCCCAGAATTACATTTCAAACAGTGCACAGGTACAGTCAGTACAAAAATTCTTCAAATACAGGAAACATTTAGACATGAAGAGGTGCCTCCCTCACAGGGCTCACAATGCCCTACACTGTTAAATGACTGGTAAACTACTATTGTCTGGTAACATCAACTGAAAATTGTATCTGGTTTACAAGAGGTGTTCTGTAATAATAATTTTTAAGTATATATACATATATACTTAAAATATAAATAAATAAATATATATGTACTTTACATATAAGTGTATAGACTATTTCAAACATAGCTAGCCATGTTTTTATTAGACAAAAATTTGCTACCTTATTCTAGGCTAATTTGGCTGTTCCACTCATCCCCACCATAATCATAAGGCAGTAAGCAATATCCCCACGTATTAATCAGAATCCCTAAGGTGGAAAAGTAAAATGAATTTGCGTTGCAATAGGAAAGGAAAGAAATGCTGCATTTCTCACCAAGATTAAAGCATGCAGGTGAATTAATAGAATGACTGTCTAATTATGGCAAAGCTGTTCAAGCTGGCTCCCAAAAATACATTGAGGTTAAGTCTCATGTTCTTTAGTTAATATAATACATTGAAATATCCTTTGATGCTGGCAGATCGGAAGACTTTTATTTTCCCTCCTTCTGGCATGTGCCCTGAACACACATCCTCTGTCCATTTCTTCTGTACAAAATAAATTAGCAAGCTCTCTGAAGCAGTGCTGGTACCTGGCACTCTGCAATGAGCAGGGTAAGCACATTCTCTTGTCCACAGCTTCAGCCTTGAGAGGAATGCTGGATTTACAACGTACCTCTTCAGCAGCATGTGAAAACTGAAGCATATAGATGTGTGTCTGGAGTGCTGTGATCCACTCCTACCTCAGTTACTATGAGAAAATAGGACTAATTAACATCTATATTTGTGCTTCTCCTACTTTTTTACTCATACTTTGATTTTCTTCCTTCTTTTTTCCTTCCCCCTTTCTTATTCTGTTTAGTATGAGGAGGAAGCACCCTGTGCATCTAAGGTGCACTTTCTTTTAAATGGACCTGACTCCTGTCAGGTCTATATAATTCCTTATAAATAACAATGGCATGGTTTAAATGTGAAAGTTCAGTTTTCTCTGTATGATAGCTGTCCATTTATCCATAAGATCTCTGTTTGACTGAATAAAAAACTGAATTTAATGATATTCCATTATGAGCCCTGTGACAGGTGCAATACTTTTTCATGTCACTTCCTATTGACTTTGCAGCAAAATATAGATATGCAATACAGAAATGAAGGCACCCAAACCTAAATTTCAGAGCAGAATTTTCTGCCTGACAGATAGGTGTGGCAATTCCCCAACACCAAACAGAATAAATAACCCATACTAAGACTCATCATATTGCAACAGATGATATATATTGTCAGTCTGATTCTGCCAATTGCTTCTTGCATAGAAGAAACAAGTCAAATGCACACAGAAAAAATTTTAAAGTACACGTTTGCTTACAGAATCCGCATAATAACCACAGACACTCTAATGAGCTATGAAACCTATTTTTAGTCACCAAGTATTGGTTTTCTCATAGGATTTTTACATGCTTTATATATCTGTAGAAAAATTCAGGTGTAAACTGTCTGTCAGGATTTCTGTTCCTGTGGATTTCTTTTTCTTTTTTTCCTACTTTTATTTCTAGACACATCAAGGCATGAATTATGTTACATATTTCTGTCATGTCTGTTATTGCAGCTTTAAAGTCTAATTAAAGTTAGTGATTAGCTAAACTTAACAGAAATACAAACTAACTCCATGCCAGTATCTGGAGTATGTAAAGTATATTGTATAATGCCTATTTTCTGCATATGCATGATGATTCAGTTAGTAATATTTAACTCACTTTCTTAGGCATAGAATATTTAAAGATAATAATAAAGCAAGATTCTCTCTTCTGGTGTGTGTGTGTTATGCTGTCCAAACTAGTAGACTGACAGCTGATGTTATTAGCAATTCTTTTTCACATATCAAAAGATTTTTCAAATACTTGGCAACCAAATAAGGTAATTTTTTTTTCTACCAGCAGTTTAAAAATATTTAAAACCCAACAATTGTCTATTAGGTCTTTCTAACATTGAAGGAGAGCTTGAATTTAATTTTTCCATTATTTTGTTCCTAATACAGAGAAAAGTGAAAAATAGTAGCAGCACAGAAAATTTCTACCTCCCATCTGCCAAAGTAGGTAAAAGCCAATATTCAGATAATTTCATTTGGAGCTTAATCTTTTCCTATTTTCTACATTTTCCATTCCCGTGAAAGGCTAATTTTTTTCAACTCCATCATTTTGTACCAACAAAAACAGTAATTTCCCATGCTTCCCTCTGTTCCCCCTGCCCCCCATCCATATTAATTTTGAAAAGCCTGTGTGAAATTCACCCATCTGCTACTTCTGTGTAACTTGTATGCTGCTGATTTTACATAGTGGTTGCTGATATTCATGTAAAAAACAAAGACAGGGGCTGGAAGCCTGAATTTATCTATCTGTTAACAAGCTGTCTGTAAAGTCATTATTTTTATAGATTGTAACAGAGAAAGAGAGAAATATAGAGTATTCCAAACAGGATCCTCTAACTCTGTTAAAAGGGATTTTTTTATTGTATCTCACACAAAATGATTTAGGAATAAGAAAAGATTATTTGGTCTTATATGTTTTACTTTTTGAAATCATTATGAATGGATGTTTCAGTGTTTTGTGCACACTGATTAAAAAAATAGTGGTCAAAATTATTTAACATTAGTTAAGTTTAGAATATAATTTTTTTTGTAATAGGCAAAACAGAGGTTTTTTACATGTATAAAATAAGTGATTAGATAGATTGATTCTTTTTTTAATCTGGGGGTTGCAATGACTAACTATATAATATAGAACTTATAAAAATTACAAACATCATTTGGAATTTATAAATCAGTATAAGTGCATTAACGCACACACACACGCACACACACACACACACACATTTATATATATAATATGTATTTATATGCACAGCTATTTGTTGCCTTTTTTTTCAGATACATTTTGACCTGGCTAGCAATTTTACATTGTAGGTCTCCAACTGGTACAACTCAGATGCACTTTGTTACACATTTTTATTCCCTATAGCCAGATAAATCACTCCATCTAAATTCTAATCTAATTCAGATTAGATTAAATCAAAAAAGAACAACAAAAAAATCCATTATAGTTAATCTGGGGAATACAGCTCATTTGTTTCTGTTATCAGTAACAGTAATTCATACACCCAAATAAAAAGTTATGTGTTGATAAAGCAAAAATGAATAGAGAATTTAATAGAGTTGTGTATCTTCTCTGGTCCTGAAAGACTTTATGGAGCCTAATTTCTACACCTCAGGTTTTTTTACCTAACTAAATATTCTTCTGTTTCATGAGGCTGAATCTCTGCATGGCTGGGGCAAGAATGCAGCACTGCATAAGAAAGTAACGCAGTCATTTAAAAAATTATACGTGTGAGGGTTGTGAACACTTTGGTGGAGTTAAAGCTTAAGTTCAGTCATTTGAAACCAAAGCAACTTCAGTTAAAGCAGTCTCTGTGACAGACGTGATAGCTAACAAGTCTTTCTGACTAAGAAGCAAGTTTGCACTGTGCAGACCTACTCACCATTATAGAAGGACTTGGAATGAACATTTTATATCTTTCTTCTCCTAGTTTAGCCATCCAACAACTATATCATGTTTTGCAAAACTTCTTAGTGTGTTTACTTTTGCTCCTCTCTTATATTCACATCAGTTGCTATCAGAGATTTGCTCCACATCCTGAGTATACCTAATTTTCAAAATAATTTCTTTTTCATTCAATCAATATTTGAAAATAATTTTGTTTTTATGTAGTTTTTATGTAGAAGATTATTATCTTGAAATATAGAATTGAATTTAAAATCTGACTTCTAAAGACCAAAATTAATTCTGCAGCAAACCAGTTTATGGATGCAAATATATTCACCTTTTCCTTTACTTCAAAATCACTCAGACGGTACTCACAGTCTGGGATTTTTCAGGTTAGGGAGCAATTTTCTGTCAACAGAATGACTTGAAGAATGACATAATGGCATTTCACAACAACTGTTTTAAACAACTTTATTCACTATTTTTGGATGACAGTTTAGATTATAACAAATATGACAACCTGAAGTTCCTTCTACTGAATGCTCAGATTCATGTCTGAGTTAATGAAGCCCTCAAAAACACTGTTATTTTTCAATTTTCATGTTCTTCACAATCACTTTTTCATCCCTTGGAAAATATATTTCCCTTGCACGTATTTGTGAATTGTTTTTACAGCTATGTGACATTACACACAGTAAGAAATTGGGATCTGTGTATTTTTGGCTGGTGCTTGGAACTCATTTTGAAACCCGACAAGAGGTCTACACCTGATCAACTACTCACCTAACAGATTATTGCACTGAAATGAATTGGGGATTTAGGAATGGTGACAGATTTATCACACCAAAATGTCAACCAGGCAGAAATGAGGAGTAAGAGAGAGGAAACAATTCAGATTGCCAAGGCTCCTCCCCGAACAGACTTCTCAGTAAGAGGGCTTCCTTCCCTCCAGCAGGCTCCCCGCAGCCTGCCCATAGCAGAGAGCCTGTTGCGGGGGTTTTGGTCACTAAGGGCACAAGGCTGACCCTGGTCTGCTTGCCTACCACGGCAGGAAGCTGTGGGCCATGCTTCCAGGCACCTCTCAGGGGCAGCAGAGCTGGCATGCCCTGTGAGCCGGGCCAGTGCCTCCCGAGTCCCACTGACCATCGGGGGCTGCTGGCCTTTCTCGCCTCGCGCCTGCAGCCAACACGGCCTGAGTCGTGCAAAGACAACTGAGGGATCTCAAAACATTTCTGAGAACTCCTCCCTCATTTTTCAGAAATAATTTCAATAAAGTCTGAAACATTCTTTATGGTAATGTGAATTCTTCAATTCTCCCTTATTTCAATTTGTAAGTGAACACAGCAGTCAAATAAAAGTGTTCCCAGGTCGCTACACTAGTGTCAGAGCAGGGAAGTATCTGAAGTAAAAATAGTACACCTTTTAAAATGTTTTCTTCCCTTTCAACTAGCTTTGTAATTGCTCTTTTGTTGAACAGAAGTGAATTTATGAAATACATGTCACTGATATAAATTAAATTGCACAAGAGGAATTTTTTTCCCAGGCTCTCTCACAATTAATTAAGTATTAGTCTGAACAATACCCAAAACCAAACTTCTGCATCTACCCAATATGTCACAATTACTTCTCTAATTTATCTCTGATACAGAATCACAGAATCAATTAGGCTGGAAAAAACCTCTGAGATCATCAAGTTCAACCTTTGACTGTGCAGATGAAAAAGGATCCAAGAATTGGACTGTCAGCAAAAATGTTTGGTAAAACATTTCTTCCATTGAAGAAATACTTTTGAAATTAAGAAATATTGAATATTTCCATGTATAACACATTAAATAGAATTAGACATTCCCACCTAATTAAGGATCTTACTAGAAAAATAATTTTTTAATTATTATAATTTCAATCAGATCTTTAACTTTTATTTGCAGAAATACACCATCAGTCAGCAATTTATGTTGTGAATTTACTTACTGTGAAAAAATAGCTAAGAATGGAAACTACATTATGAATTTAAAAATTATATGAATGGCAAGTTATCATTTTTTCTTAGACTCTAAAGTCCTATTCAGAATTCATCCCATCTGTCCCTAGTTTTTTTTTTACTTGCCCTACTCTTTTTGAACTAGAGAGGAATTGTTTTGCACGTGTTGCAATTGAACACCAAGCTTTCTGTAAACTGACGCTAACTTTGCCATTTGTAACCCATCCTCAATTACTTCCCACTGCATTGATGACATACAAGCCGTGGTTGCACGCCGAGGCTCAGCTGCAGCCTGAAGTGTGACTGTCTCTTTGCCCCAGCTCGGAGGCGGTGTGGGAACTGCTCGCAGCACAGCTGCTGCACTGTGGCCTGAGCCACAGAGCTGCCCAAAACCCCGAGGCCGCCCAGCATCACAGAGCTGCAGCCTGCGCTGAGCTGTTTCTCCAGCCACACAGCCAACTGCCTGTGAAGAAGAACTGAACTGCAGATGAAATATAAAACTTGGCTGAAGGGGTGTTCTTGATTTAGCCATAGGCTGAAACATCATGATTTCAGGTCGTGGTCTGGGGGAACTACAGGGTTCTCTGGACAATACCAACCGCATGAGCAGACACAACCCTGGTGAAAGATGACAGCTTTGAACCTGTCAGTGCTAGAGCTACTACAAAGCATGTCATTTCTATGGATAGCCAAGCAGTTAAGTCCTCACCAAGACAATGAAACCGCTGTCAGCTCAGCAGACCTTGTCTGACAGTTCTTACTGCTCTGCCGAGCCAAGCAGAGCAAAATTAAACATATGTGACACAAGTATTTCACTGAAGTTCCTTCTCACACAGCATATATGGTGTTGATGGGAATTATGGGAAGTGTGATAAAGAAGGAATGTCTCATATATAATAATTTTTATTTTCTAATAACAAATATGGTTTACAGAGTACCAAGAATGCTGTCACTGTGAGGATTTCTAGCCACAGTCTCTGCGATCAAACATCACCATAGACACCACCACCACCAAGTGTATCATAGCACCTGGAATGTAATTCTGTAACTTCTACCAAACTCTTCCTGTTAGCAGAAGTGAAAATACAGGCATCAAGCAGCTCGTCTCAATTCAAAGCAGATAACTCCAACTGACAAATCACCTTAAGAGCCAAGTAATCCATGAGTGGGTTACTGCAAGTCCCATGTGCAAAATCCTGCTAGACATTAGAACTAAGGAAAAGAGAGGACAAGTAGATACTACCTGATTCTTAAATAACTACAGCAGATGTCCTCATGATTCACAGAGATTGTTCAGGAATATAAAATCAAATCCAGCCTCCCTGATGGCTTAGCTAGCTTATTCTACAATTAATGCAGACTTCAAAGAAATGGCAATCAACTGGGAAATACACTGTCAGCTCTGAGGGATGTCACAACCCACGCAGAGACAGAGTTTTAGGATGTGGGGAAAGCTCCTTCCAACTAGGGGTGGTGTATTTATCCTCTGTATCACCTGTCTCTATGCACATGCATTTTGGGAAGGGATGAAAACCATGGGGAAGATGTGAGAGAGGAGGGTCCATAAGAGTGGGAGGCAGGACAGGATTATGTCACCTATCTTGTTCTCCAAAAGGTAGATGTGGAGGCCTGAATAAATAATTCATCCTCCCTGTACCTGTCTATGTCTCTTCACTGACTCACTGTAAGTTCTCCTTATGTCTTGGCATTTACTGTGACTAGACAAATGCCACCACTAGTTTCAGAATCTTGGTTAGAAGACATGGGGAATGAAGTGTAGAATTGTAAGGTGTCCAGTTATGCCCAGGAAATGAGTCACCTTAGAAGATTTAAGGTTAACATTTGAGGGACTGATGGGAATGGAGGGTTTCAAAAGTAGGGAAGCTCTGGGAAGGGGGTTCCAGTGAGGAAGGAAGGCACTTCTGAAAATCTCACCCCTTCCTTAGCTAAAGATTTGATAGGAAGCATTTTGTTTTGTGAAGGATACCCTGAACATCTTAATTTGTCTTATTCATTCTTTTACTAAAATTATTAGAGTAATCAGAAAGGATTTTCATCATAGATTTACTGTAAGAATACTCAGGCTAGGTATTTATGATTTTTTTCTTAGATCAGCTGTCAAACTAAAAAAATATATATATAACACCTTTGCATCATAATTGGTAGAAACTGTGCCAGCCACATTAACACAGGACTTTGGGTCTGCAGCTGATCAACTTGGTTTTAGCAGTAACTGCATTTGAAACCTATAAAATTTAGTCCACATAATTCGTTTAATCATTAGGTGCCTGGAGTAGTTTGAAAATGTGATGAATCAGTCCAGTTTTACATAGGAGATGGGGATGCACAAATTAACATGGACAAACAGAGGAGAAGGTTCACAAAGGAAAATATAACTCTATTTTAATATACTGTATTTAATAAATTAAAATTTAATAATTTAAGTTACATGTGTGAAAATATCCTAAAAATTGTTACTTGGTAAGATTAAAAAGCCTTTCCTAAGAGGCTTGATCCAATACTCCTTAACCTTGGCTTATACCTGCACTTGTGCAAAACCAGCTGTAAAGTGATGCTTTCCCCACTTTGTAGTTTTTTACACCCAGTCTGTATATGACATACACAAGGTGGAAGGTGAAGTAGACTCATGCAGAAAGCATGTAGGCTGATAGTGTACTGGGTAAATACAAACCTAAATGCAATCAGCAGAAGAAAAGGTTAATGTTGATCCATCAGAAGGCTGCCTATAAAGCCTTGTGATATATGAAAATTGTCTATGAAGCCCTAGGTGAAACAGGATCTGTCCATAAACAGTTTAACTATGCATCACTAGCATTGACTTGAATGGAGTCAAACTCCAAACCCTGAAAAAAATTTTTTCTACTTTTGTTCAGTAGAAAAAATTTCTTTTTTCTCTTTCTACCTCTTTTTTCATCAGTTCTTTTGTCTACCTCTTCTTCTCAGAAAACACATATATTAAATATATTGCAATTTTTACAGTTTTGGACTTTTCAACAATGCATGATGGGAAGCTGCATAACATTTTAAAACTGTATTATGGAAAAAGAATAGTAAGCTAAACAAGTTTCTGTAAGCAATTATTTTTTGTGATTTTAGAAATGCTATTTCTGGCTATGCAGTCAGTTATGCAGATTTTTTTTTCCTCTGTGCAGTTTGATGACAGGAAATAACCCAGTGGGAATTGCAAGTAGAGCAGGGAACAAAGAACAGGAGAGAATATAAATATGGAGGTATTTTCACTTCATGAGAATTAATTACGGGTCCCATGAATAAATATTTGAGTAACATTGTTAGGACAATGCAATAAGAGCTCTCTGGTGGCAAAAAAATTATCATTACATTGCATCTCATTGTTTTACTGGCAATAAGGGGGCTTTGACCTGCACATTTCTTTCTTCCCATTTCACTTGACAGTATAAGCAAACTGTGTTTACAAGAATATACCTTTTAACTGTAGGCTGTTTTTTGGGGTTTTTTTTACTGTTAAGAACTTTAACTTAATAGATTCTATACTAATAATCTACATCTGCACTGGTTTCCTAACAGGGAAGTAATTCCTTACTCAAGGCCTGTTTCCCAGCATCAGTTCTGAAAATTTTTATTCATCTTATCAAGTGTTCATAATGGCTGAATTTGCTATTTCACTATTATCAATTGCACTTTTCATTATCTTTAGTGAAAACATAGAAGACATGTACTAGACAGTGTAAAACAAACTGCTTCTTAACAGTATGCATGAGAATTCATCAAAAAGTTCCACTCCTTCCTTTCTGACAGAAGCTGACAACACTCCAGCTCTTGTGTTGATGATTTTTACAATGCAGGCAGGGTGTCAACACAGAATTGTGCACTCAGTGAGAAACTATTATCAAAATACCCAAAAGGCAATTTAATAAAATGCAAAGTAAGTTCTGGCTCGATGTGTAAGTTGGGAATATATGCATTTCTACATCAGCAAATTAGCTGAGAAACAGTCTGCTTGACAGAAGCATCTTGCTTCCTAAATTTTACACCTCCAGTGCAGTAGTTCTCCCAAAGTGATTCTTCACATAGAGGGTTAGTAACAGGTTGGACAGAGCTACTTTTGAAAACATTGTAGGAAGATCCTCCCCACACAGATAATGTGCTTAAAACTACAAATAATGTCTTCTTTCAGAGCCATCACATGGAAAGGGGAGATTTCCTCAAAACCTGAGTGTTTGTTCTGTCTGTCAGTGTCTCAGGAAAGCCAAGAGTACCATTATGGGGACTCTGCACTGAGCTGCCTCTGGACTGGAATCCAGTTGAGCTTGGCTGCCAGCTGCTTTGCAGTTGATCAGCTGCAGGGTCCTGTAAATGCCCCTTTCTGCAAGTGTTTCAACAGAGCCTGGCTGCAGAGTCTCCACTCCCCTCTGCCCTCCATTCCACCCCATCGTCCTCAGTTCGTGCTTAAGGTTGCAGATTGTGGGTGTGGAGAATCATTGGGGAGTAGGTTTTGAACTGCCAAGCCACCTTCCATCAAGTCAGTAGCAAAGACATTTCACCCTATAATTTCTGTATCATTATAACTTTTGTTAGAAAACTTCCCAGTTTTCTCCAAATTAACTCCAGTCACCTTTTCCCAAGAGCCTTGGAGATAAGTGCATTGTTAACAAAGAAGTTAACAGAAGAATTGTGAAAGCAAAGAGACACTTTTAAAGTTATTAGTACATAGTAAGACAATGTTCAATCAATGTTTTCCATCTGTATTTTGTAAAGTCCTCTGATTTATTTCCATTCAAGGAATATGATTCACAATCAGACTTCAAGAGAGCAGAGACCACAGCCCAAGTTTGTCAGTCTGTTCCAAACTCTGCAGGTCACTGCAGGCCAATACCTAGGAAGTGAGCCAGACCAAGAAAGCAGGGAGGATTTTCTGCATTAAATCTGTACTTTTAGCAGAAAATGTCTCACAGGTCAGCTCTTCAAGTGCAGAACAACTTTATACATATATAAATTACAAAACCTTCTCCTGGCCATCTTTCCTCTCACCCCTTTTGCAATTTTTTGTGCTAATAGGCTGCAAGGCTGTTTAAAAGGGTACCAGGAAAAAAANGTTGTTAAAAAGGGAACAAGAAAAAAAAAAAAAAAAAAAAAAAAAGAAGTACTAGAAATGACATTGAAATGTCTGAATTGTACTGAAGTTCCATCAGTGTAGTAAAACAGTTGAGACTTATTGAGACATGATCTGTAAAAATGCAAAAGGGTTGAACAGTTCCACACACCAACGGCAGCACATTTTTGTCAAGAACAGAAAGCTTAAATATGCCAAATTACTTGCTTGCAAAGTGCTCAGTGTTGAAAGCCTGTCATGTACACTTCTGAGGAGATGAAAAACCTCAACAGATGCAGGCTCTGGATGCCTACTAGTAATTAGGAATTCCTTCCAAATTACAGGTTTTGTGTCCTACAAGCCACAGCAGTGTTAGTGTATAGAAGCTTCATTAATATTTATATAATACTGTAAATGAACTTGCTATATCCAAATTTAATTTTTCTCCCTTATCCAAAAGAAAATCCAAAAATAATCAGACAGACCAATAGTTCTTCCTTAAATGTAACTGGAGAAGAGTTCAGATTTTGCCAAATGCAAACCAACTCTGTGCTGTCCTGTTGCAACGCTTTAGCTCATCCATTCACACATCTCCCAAAATTTCTCTGCCTTTTGTTATCTAAAAGAGAACAAAATACAAGTGTGATAAGTAGCAACAAATAGCTCATACTGCTGTCAGTGAAATATCTGCCTTGGCTGTGGATTCAAACAAAGAATACAGTAATAAGACTGGCTGCTGTTACATAGACTGCAAAGACATATGCTGCACGCAGAGATTTGTAAAATGAAAAAAATAACAAACCTTAAAAATTCAAATTTCTCTCGTAGTCCAAAATTCTTTCTATCCATTTCCTTTCTGCCCTTGCTTACACATTTCATTAATTTAACACTGATCTCCCTAATAACACCCTCCATTTGCCATTATCATAATTACCATAAGCCATGTGGATAGAAACATGAAAAATGGACACAGTCAAATGTGTTAAAAATCCAGACCAAAAAATGAAAGAAACAAACAAACAGAAAGAGTTGTTGTGTTATTGACATTTACAGGCTTAGCATGAGATTAAAAATACAAACCAAATCTTACTTTTTTACTGTTTATTTTTTATTAGTCATGGAAAACACTTTGACAATCTAACTACTCTCCTCAATATTAGAATAAATGAAATTGTAATTCATACAGTGAAATCCATTAATTTCCTTATATAAATAGTTAGAATACATTTGTGTTACTGCTTGTGGAGTTAAAGTTGATAAGCTGTGGAAAAAAACCTGATACAAATATCTGGTTTAGGACACAGAATGCCCTTGGTCAGCATCTTTGTCTCCTTCTCAAGGGATGAGAATTAAGCAAGACAGTTCAAAAGGATATTCTTCCTTTTGGTCACTCCTAAACAGCATAACAGAGTTTGGTTTTAGGAAAAGCTGTAAGATTTCTCTTTATAAGCAATTCGAGGAAGGAACAAGAAGAGTGTCCATAGCACTTAATACAGTAGAGGGGAAGCAAACTCAAAGCTTGACCTCATGCAAACTTCACGTTTCATAATAGTCAGTCAGCCCTTCCTATGGTGGCTGAGGAGGAACCTCCAAAGAACTTTGGGAAGTATTCCCAAAGAACTTCCACCATGGCTCTCTCCAAGCATTCACAGCTCCTTGCCTCTCCAGCATAGTCAGTCCCAAGAAAGTACATTTTTATTGCAGAATAGAGAGTGAAAAACAACATTATTACAGAAGGTCAAAACAAAGAATTATTCTGAAAGCCAGCTTCCAGGAACGAGTGTGAAAGGCTGCATCTTGGATTGAAACATGCAGGCTGTTTTTCAATTAGCAGCATCACTGGCAGCAAACTCCATTCATTACTTAGGAAGCATATTAAAATGAAGATAAAGATGTGCCTATTGATAACATAATTTAAACCTGGGAATATAAGGCAATCTTTGTTTTCAAAGTATTTTAAAAGACTGTTTGTGACTCCCCACTGGCATTTCAAGGAAACTTAACATGACATTTAATTATGGTTGATTTGTTTTTCTGTGTACAATCAACAGCATAGTTCTTAGAACGTGTTTGCCTCATAAAATACAATTCATGCTTAGAATATTAATATTCAGGAAGGGACATTTTCACCAAACATAAGGCCCCAGAACATTACTCATTAACCTAATATTTGTTCTGATAGAGAAGTCATGCAAAGCAACCAAAAGTGTACTGAGATGCACTTATAAAGAAGAAAAATAATTATAAAAATTTTGAAGAAGGAACTTTTGAGTTCTCCTAGCTGAAACATTTAAATACCAATTTATAATGAGCTAACGTTAGATAAAGAAAACAACAGGCTCTCATTAGCAATGTGGCAAAGATCTGACACAAAAAAAAGAGATTAATTTGTAATTATATTACTTTTTAAAAGCAAAAACGGCATTTTCCACTTATCAGTGAAAAAAATCTAGTTTAAAAAAAGGTTCCTTTTAATTTCAACTTAGTGCTGATACTTGGAGGGGTCATGTGGTATTCACTAAGTTGTTGGGTTTTTCTAATAAAACCTAAAATACTGACAAACTTGCATGAATCTAAGGAGCTTTCAGGTAAATTGTCTATCATGAGATAAATATCACAAGAACTGGCAACAAAACTACTAAAATGTATCAAATTTTATTAGGCACTGAATGTCACATGGAAATTGAATACATTTTTATCTATGTATATTTATTACAGTTTCAGAGAGAAAATACATTTGATAATGTTCCTTCCACATGAAAAACTGTAAGACTAATATAGGATCATTATAGTTTAAATATTAACTCTGGGAAAAAAGTGCACACCCACAGCTGCTTTCTTGAACTTACATATGCAAGTATGTAGTTCTTTGAAGTGACAGTTCTTTAGCCTGAAATCATATTACCTATTTCCCCAAAGCAGAAGTACAAATGATATTGGGAGGCAAGATTCACGTCTCTGCTTTTCTATCTGTAAAATAAGCATTAATAGGTATCACATATATTACAAGATTCAAAATCCATATAATATCTTTTCAAGATTTAAATTCTTAAATTTGAGTGTATATTCAGCACACTTATTATAACCCAAAATTATTATTTAGTTGTACTTTTGTAGTACACATTCAAACATAGTTAGTTCTCTGGTGAAGTTACTGAAATTTCTTTTATAAGTAATTTATTATATATATTTATTTCCAAGATAAAGTTATTTCTTAAAGATGTTGAATTCAAACAACTCTGGCTGATTTTAGACTTTTAGTCTTTATTGGTTGAAAAGTCTCTTGTATATGTTTTCTTTTACTGTGTTTGCTACATTGAATTATTGTCTCAAAAGCAATAACAACAAAAAAAAATCCCAGCTAACAGAATTGTGGTCTCTGTGATACTTGCACTACAATCGGGCTACAGGAATCTGACAGTTCAAAATGTACTCATATTCTGAAATAAAGATCCATTCAGAAAAGAAAAATTTGTCATAAAACTGAGCTCCCAATCAGGAACTCTGAAAGCCTTCATAGTCACTTTTTGAGGCACGGCTGATGTAAAAAGGATTCACAGGTTCAAGTGGTCACCAAGAGAATCACATATTATGACAGCCTTATATCTGAAGAATGATGATGGATTTTGATTTTCTTCCCTGTGGGTTTGGAATTTCTGTTTTCTAAAAGCAATACTACCTTCACTCCAGGAAGGTACCTGGATATGTGTATCACCAGCCTAGATTGCTGTTTTCTCTTTAGGATCCTCTTCCTGGCACAGAATTTTGATAAATTTCTCTCTTGACAATAGTATTGATGCCTAAAGGAGTGTTTGGTACCCACGCACAGAATGAAAGATTCCAGTAAAAACCTGGATGCCCTAGGTACTTATGACTCACAAGGAACAGCCTTTTAAGAGTCCACGGTTGTTTACATCAACAACAAAGTCTGTTGACATCACAGAAAAGAGCAATGACGTACATCACAAACTAGGATGAAAATAGAAACGGCAGATGGACAGTGAGAGAAAGCAAAATGCAGTCAACAGCAGGTGGGTAGCAAGAGCATTGCACACAGCAGCTACCAAGCTCTTATTTAACATTCTTCCTCATGTGATGTGTTAGTATAGCAGTTTCTGATTTAACAGGGCATAGCAAATCTCCTCAGACTGTTTGTGGACTACTTTAAAGTTTTGCAAACCACAAGGAATACTCTCAGTTCTCGTCCCCATGTCATGCTGTTCCAGGGTTGCTACCTGTGTTAAGGCTAAGACACAATTAGGTAAACTTTTACCCTAATGTGAATGCTAAAATCATCATTTAGTCTAAGAGAAGAGTTTTCTTTTAAATTTTACTTTACAGGATTTTCCATAATTCTTACTTATCCCTCTATAAAATGCCACCAGAATGAGATTTCCAAGTATTTTATCATACCACATGTGTTTTAAGTGTTCTCCTTTCCTTCACCCAAACCCTGTCTGTATGACTGCTGTATTCTAGAGAGCTAGGACTTAATGCTCAGAAAGGATACTGAGCTAAATCATAGGAATAGCTGTCCAGATCAAAGAACAGATGTAAATGTATGCACAGCTTGTTTACATTTACATAAATGTGGTCTGTGGTGTTAGTACCCGTAAAATTAATGATTTACTTGGTAAAACACACAGAAATCCTCGTTCAGAGCAAGACGCCATCTTTGTAATCACTAAGGTTAGCATTTAGACCAACTGTTCAACAAACAAAATAGAAAAAGCAGACCTGCTTTAGGTACCTCAGCTTCTAAAAGAGAGCCTTTCCTTACACATTCTGATAAAGGTAAATCCAATTTTATACAAAATTATTAAAACAATAAATCATGAAAGCCACAGATCAAGAAGTAATAAAATTATCTCTGAAATCTTTTTCCCTCCCTCTAGGCTGAAATCAATTTTTAAATCTAAACCAAACTTAAAAACCTTAAGGAAAAACTTACACACATGGGTCTACATTCCTACCAATATTCATGCAGATATTTAGAAAGCAATTACCATTCAGAAAGAAATCTGAACCCCTTCAAAGAAAGTACTTCTAACCATCTATTGGTGGTGTTTAGGTAAAGCTGTAGTCAGAATAAACCAACATCAAAATTCCCACCTCAGATTTGAACAACCAAGAGGATAAAGTGTCCTAGTATGAGCCTTTCTGTCTTCCCAGTTACATGGCTGCCTACAGTGTCTCTGGAAATTATGGAGATCACTGAAAATGAACAGCCTGAAAAATGAACACCCCAGAAAAAGATACCCCCCTTCCAAGGAAGAATAAAGATAAAGCAGCAACAGATTTTGAGCATACCCATGTTTGCTTTTCAGTTCTTTAAAAACAAACACAAAAGCCTAAATCTTCATTCAATAAATACAGTCATCAAGGCAGCATTGAAATCGTGACCATAAAACAACCTGACATGGGTTTCTGAGTGAAAGCCTGATAAGTAACAAGCCTAATTTAGGCTGTAGCCTGACTGATAAAACACATCTGAAATAGATTAATCATTGTGAGCCATACTGCTCAGCTGATTTGTGTTTTTACACAGTCTGAAGTGCTAACTCTATCTTCTGTCACTGGAAAATCCACCCTCTACTACAGCAGCCCAGTTAGGAATATTTCTTTTCTTTTTTTACTATTTTGTTTTGGTGTTTTAATTGCACAATAATCTGTTGGACCTGAGAGTTTCTTTGACTTTGTAAACAGTAAAGTAATAATTTAAGGTAGGCTTTCCCCCCTTGTTTATCCTGAAGATGTTCATATAAATGAGGATATCTACAAGCAATATGCAAAATTACATTAAATATTATACAAATATTTCTATTAGGTAAGACCATTTTTATGCTTTGGGTAAATCAATTTCCCTTCCTGTCTTGTTTTCTAATATATTCTAATATATTCAATGAGGTTATTTTCTGGCTTGTATATATATCCATACAGAACTTCCACATGATTTAAAGCAAAATGAACTTCTTGAAAACATTGACTTCTATCATCCCTTTATTTTTTGACCACTGATTCTCAAAGCACAATCAGTGAAGCACCCTTCAGAATAAACTGATATTACACAAAGGAACTAGGATGCTTCTGTTCCGGTTTCATCTAGCTGCCACCAATTGAACACATCATTCCAAGCAAGAAGATTAAACTCATTTTCTCATTTGCAGATTTCTCACTGCCAGCATTTACAAAATTGTGACAAGACATAGAAAAGTTTCAGGATCTATACATTAAACATGCTAAGAAAAATGCAAGGCATTGTTGTCATGTAATGGACTGTCTTCCAACTGCTGTCAATTCTAAATAAAATCATGGGACCTGAACTTCTCTGCAAAGTCATTTTCCTGGACCATTAATTCTGAATTGCCATTTACAGAATAATTGCACTTTTGTTTCCCTGGGGATCTTGCTGCTATACTTTAACCTATGCTATCCTTCTTAACCCTCACATCAAAATATATACAGCTGAAATGGAAGTCATGAGCTATAGGTCATTAATGCAGAGCTGGGCCTAAGGGTATCTTTAATAGCTCTGTCGAGGACATCCTTACAATGACTGCATCTTTAGGGGAGTGGAAAGATTTTGTCCAGAAGGACACAGCTGGATCTATTCTGAGAAAGGTTAGCTGGGACAGCTGAATGTCCCTGAGGAGATAATAAATTGCACTGGCCAATTTGATAGAGCTGATTCTGAACTGGAGGAAATCCAAACAGCAAAAGCCTTTTGAATGGTAAATACTTCCCCCATTAATTGCTGAAAGTACAGGTAAGCTTGAGGGAGTTTCATTTCAACTAGGCTTTTATTTTTTAGGTAGCTTACAGATAAAAAAATGCACTGTACTTGAAAATGACTCTCATGACTTTGATGAGGCTTGAGTTGAGAAGAATTTCTCTTTCTTTCCTTTAGGAAACTCCAAGGGAGGAGCAAGGCTAACAAAGTTAATGACTTGATGTCAGAAGTCAGGAGTGGAGGATCTGAGGCAGGAAGGAGGCGCGGCTGCCTCCCGCTAGTATGCAGGGTAACCAGGAAGGCGCTGCATTAGCGAGAGCATCACTCCGACCACACTTTTGTCAGGCTCTGAATAGAAGGTCACCATCTCCCTCATTTTTTTCCTTCCAATCATTATTTAGTCTGCTCAGCAGCTGCTAGAGCTGGCTGCCTCTGAACTTCATTGCTGTAAGTTACTGAGAAACTGGCTTATTATGACAACGCAGATCTCCCAGCAGATCTGACCTGCAGCGGCTGCCCTGTCTCTTTCAATCTGCTCCAAAATACAGAGATGACTCCAGTGCACAGCATTTACTGTTCAAACCACTGTGGAGAAACACTTGATCAATAGGAAACGTAACAGGCTATGAGGGGATTTGGGGCCAAATATCTTACGTAATAAAAACACTGGATCTAATAAGGTTAAGGCAACTAATTAAAAAATGTCCCTATGAGAACTCATTGTTTCAAAACATAAAGTTTTACTCTGTCATCTTTTACCAAACAAAGTTCCAGCACAAATGTATTTTTTGAAGGTTGTTTCACTTTTCACAAGACCTTGGACAAGACACGAGGTATCTGTAATGCCACAAGCCAGACGGTAGTTTTTTGGAGTTATGTTAGACAAACTCTCAGTAACAGAGTGATTTTAGTAAAAAATATTGTACTGACTCAGGAATTTACGGGTTCAAATGACTGATAACAGTGTACACAACTTTTAGAGCCTTGGTTAGTAGTTGGATGGTAAGAAGGGTCTAAACCCACCACTGCAGTAGTTTCAGGGGGTACTAAATACTAAGTGAGCAAGATGAAAAAATCACTTTCCATGCTGTTTTGTAGGTAGTCCACAAGAAGTTATCCTGACCAGGCTACTGGTTTTACAGCCCATCTATTAATAATTTTACAGATTAAAATACTTCTATTAGTTTAATCTTACTTGATTTTTACAAGCAAGTGAGAATTTTCAATCACAAATTTCAGATTGTCTGTTTAGAAACCAGATTATTGTTATAATATAACATAGAAGGCACCCAAACACTGCAAATGGACCTTCAGTGTGGAAGCATGCATTCAGTCCAGTTATTCCCTGCTAATGAAATTGCTTTTGAAATTAGTAGCTGTTGAAAAACAATCTGATATCTTTACAGTATACTCATCTCTTTTGCTTCAGTGTAAAACTATGGGATCTAGCTAGTGCAAAAAACATAACTAGTTTTACAGAACAGACCATGAAAAAGTTTTATTTTCCTATGGAAATCTACTTTGAGTCCTTTTGGCTTTCCAGAGACCAACTAGAAATCTGCTTGTAAATTTTCAATGGGATAAACATGCTTTTGCATGGCATATCTAAACACTAAAGCAAGATGGTACAACTGGTTCAGGAAGAAATAAGAATTGAGGCTAAATCCTTGACTAGAGCATACCATTAATGATTAAAATGATAGCAAAAATTTAGCAGTGTGTCTAAAATCCCAAAAAAACCAAAAACAAAACACCACCAACAAAAAAACCTTCTATGATTTTGTTTGGGTTTCATTTGTTTCAGGTAGCAATTTCAAAATATTGTTAAAGAACATTTCTAGAATATCTCTTTTCCTTTGGAGGTAGTGGCACTCCTACTGGAATTAAACCTTTCAAGTTTTGCTCGCTATTTGTGGAGGCGTTTTGATTCACCAAGAACTGTGTTGTGACTACCTTTGCATAGATACCTCAGGGGGAGGGAAGTGATATATTAGTTAAGGCACAATTTTTGAGTCAGGCTCTATTCCAAGCTCTGTCACAACTTCCTCCGTGACCTTGAACAAAGCACCTAATTCCTCTGTATTTCAGTTCCATTTCTAGAAAATGAGGACAAGGAAACTGTGCTATCTCAAGAGTCCTGTGAAAAGAAATTAATTAGCAGTTGTGAAGCACTCATATGCTGTGGCCATGGCAATCTTCAATCTGACAAAAATGGGGCAACGTAGTAATGGTTTCTCCGTGATCTGCACACCTAGAGAAAAGTTAGCACTACAAGCTTTAATCTTGAGCACTTGACAGTGATGAAATCAATCACAGTCTGTTTTCATCCCCTGCTTGCCTCTGAAGGAGCACAGCTGTATAAAATAATGGATTAGAAGCCACCAGTATACACAAGCATATATTTTTTATTTGTCTGACAATCCAATAAAAGAAAAAAAGAATTAACTTAGAATTCTTATTCCTCCACTAAAACAAGCTTCTCCAAAATTGTTTCTTAGAAAATGTATTTTCTGGAACACTAAAACCAGGCAAACTAACAAGGAAAGAAAAAGAAAACAAAAAAAGAGAGAAAAAGAAAATGGAGCATCAGATTCAAAAAACACCTAGCAGAGGAGATTCCCTTTTACAAACTATTTTAGTAGCTGGCAAACTCTGCAAGACATGAATAGTGATCTCTCCTACGGGAGACACAGTTTTAAATCCCATGGCTATCTCACACCTCCCACAGTTCACTTTTCTCACCAATTCCCATTATTTCCATTTGATGCCTTCCTACAAATTCATCACAGATTCATTAATAGTTTGGGGATGACTAAAACTGTGGGTGGGATTGGCATATTTAGTATTCATGCAACATTTTTGAGATTTTTATGACAAAAACAACATTTTTTAAATGTATCAATAACTCCTAAGTGATACAGCATGTGTATGAAGTGCTATTATTAATGTTTATATATTGGTTATTTCTCTTACCTGCAAGTTAGCTACTCAGCTTAATGCTTTGTTCTGTTTTGAATTTTTAAATAGGTATTATGGGTATTTTCACCTCAAGAATATTCAGTTTGTCTGGAAAGGTTTCACTATTCTAATTAATTCCTGTGAGGTGTGTACTGTGAATATCAATTTCCCAAATAAAACATGGGTCAGTTAATGTCTGAAAGAGCAACAGAAAACACATCAATAGAAGAAATTTTTAACCCTTAGGCTAAATTGGCAATTTTAGTACTGTTCTCTTGAATTGTATTCTAGACCCCTGTAAAAATAAATGTTCACTCAAATTTAATTTTAAGGATCTACTTTTAAGAATATTTTGAATAATTTGAAAAAAAATTTTATATAATTTCAAATCAGTTTGCTGATTATTTTTTCCCCAGACAATACTGGCTGTCAAACATTATTTCCAAAAGCCATAGTTTCACAGAGATTTTATGGTTCAAGATCTCCCTGATGTTTAAAAAAAGTATTCTTAAAGACTGTTTAATGCACATGTCTGTAAAGGCTCAAAAAACATACGAATGTTTCATTATTATGGTATGTACACATATCCACAAATATTCAACATATGTTCCTAATTTGGAATGTAATTTGCATGCCACCATAACTTCTGGGATTCACACAGAACAAGAGTTTTTCCCATGATGTGTGTGTTTAGCAGCTGGCACAACACCTGACATCCCACAGAGAAAGCTGCAGCAAAGATGATTGATAAGACAGAAAGTAATGATGGAAGTACAGAAATTATAAACATTGTAGACTGAAGAATGCTCAAGTGTGGCTGATGTTCTTCTTCCCTGACACTTAATTAACATTCACCTGTCGTATTTTCCTTGAAAAAGAAAGATTATTACTCTGTAAACTTTACTGCAGTAATTTCAGATGCTGACAGCCTGATAGCATATAGCCTCACTGTGAAGTCAAGTGTTTATAAATGAGTTTTTGAAGGCAGCACAGACAGGCTGGCACTCTAGATTAAACATATTTTAACATACAGGCACAACCGGATTTGCAAAGTAAAATATGAACTGAATTTTATGCAGAAATTTCCTCCAAGTTTTTCTCTAGGATGCTGGAATAACCAGAGACCTTATTACTGGTGTTTCTCTCGTTTAGCTCATATTTAGCAGCTGCTGGGTAACAGACAAGGTTACAATTGTTCCAGTACATAAAGTGCCATTATAAAATCAAGCTACTTTTTTTTCCTTTCCCTGCAAGACATGTATCACTACAGATACAAAACAAAATGTCTTGAAACAGCAATTTCAAGCATTTAACTTCTGTTTTATTTAATTGGATGTCACTTCTTTTCTGAACTTGCTAAGAATGACAACTAGACTTTTTAGGGATGTAAATTGTGGAAGCCTATTTTTATTACTATTATTATTATTATTATTATTATTATTATTATTATTATTATTATTATTATTATTATTATTATTATTATTTTCAAACTGGGAATAAGTTTGTATGGAAAAAATATTTCTAATTCAGACAAGTAAAAAAAAAAAAACCCACCAAAAGGTATCTTGTAATTAAGCAAATAAGGATACTTAATTTTACCTTTATAGCTTAACTTTCAAACTGTAACCTGAGAGGGAGAGAGAGAAATATTGCTTTATTGCTATTACACCTGAAATTAACCACAAGTTAATTTTAAGTATTGACTGTGGATTCTTGGGGGAAAAAAATCGTTTAGGCTTTTCTTTCATTTCTCCCTAGTTCTGCAGCTATCCAACAAGAAAAACAGTTTGGGATATGGCAAGGACATACCTGTAAACAACACTTTTCATCAGAACAGATTAGAATGTTTTGCTTTCAGTGGGATCCTAAAAATGGTGAATTCCAAAACACTTTCTTGCTAGAGAATGCACTCTGAGCTTTGAAAGGTCAGATCCTTTCTATATATATCAGTGTTATCAAATTATTAAGGTGTAATGATTGCTGAGATGTAGATATCCATTAACACTGTAAGAAACACTCAGGAGTTGTTGTCCTTCCCAAATCATGGAGCAGGATGTGCAGTGGGAGGTGTAGTTCTGTTCTGCAGATTACTCCCCATGCAAACATTGCAAAGGTTTACAGAACCAGAACTTGTCCCCAGACAAAAAAAAACTAACCAGAATTAATAAGAGACCTACATAAAACACCACATAATTGTCCTTACAAATCACAAGTTCATCCACAGGTCAGCAGGCACCACAGACAGCAGGTTACCTGGCTCTGTTGCCTCTGCAGCCTCCCACCTCCCTTTGAGTCAGAGGAAGGAGGAAGTCCTGGCATTTCTGTGGGCAACATGTGAATTTCTTGCCTTGTCCTTTTGTGGTTGTAAGGCCTGATGCTACACAGAACTCCGTATGAGCACAGGACCTTTTGGAAAAGAGGACTTTGCAAGGCAGACCTGATTTCCCAGGTACAGTTTGTTAGTTGGTTGGTTGGCTTGTTAGTTTTTAAATAGAGCTTGTTTATAGATCAGAAACTACCTGAATGTATCAAGAAGTGGAATGTATATTTTTGCTTAGTGTCCCATTACATTTTACAGTGGTTGCAGTAATACAGAGCTAGGTATAAAAGAGCAACAGCAATAGCATTTAAAATCATGCATTCTACACTACCCTACCTACCAAGGTCAATAAAAACATCTCATTTTCATACTTTGTTGTACAAGGTGATAAGGATGACAAGGTTGAATGCTTCCCTAAACCACAGTGTCAGAAGTTTAGAAGGGAAAGTCTTCGAATTATGCTTACATTTGACATATGTCTAGTTGTGATTTCAGTGAAAACTACTAGCAGGCACTATTTAGATGAAGAGGTGTTGGAGAACTGTAAGAGATCTCTAGGAATTCCATGGAGGCTAAAAAAAGTTTACTGTATCTTCTGCAACAGGAAAGCAGGCAGTGACAGATGGTGCAGAATGCAAAGTTCACAGCAAAAGCTCCTCCTTTAAATTATACTCATGTGAAAAAGCATATACATACCTCAGTACAAATATCTAGCCTTAAATCTGAAATCAAAAAGGGTAGAGGACCCATCTACTCTGGCTGCTATATGTGATTATGCTGTTGAAGACAGCATTTGAGACAATATGTCTCAAATGACATAAGAAAACACCAGCCTGATTCTCTAACAAAATTTAATCTTAATTTTGAGGTTAAAAAGTTTGCAAATACTGTTTGAAATATCCATATACTTTCAATTATTCTTTGTTTGTATGTTTTCTTAAAACAAGCCCAGAAAAATATTGTCATGTAATTTAAGTTCAGGCAACTTCTGTAGTTTAATAAAAATATATATGGAAACATTGTTTTGTAATTCTATGTTTTTAGATATTTATTTCAATGTCAACTTCCATAATTTCGTCTTCTTACTGAAAGTTAGTGTGGTTATAATATATGATAGTCTTAAAAATTATGATCTAATGATACTCTGTATCTAACCCAAATTTAATTACACTGCCCAAATAGTGAGCAATATATTTAGCTATGATAAATACCTTTAAATAGGCTGTGGAGTTGAAGCCTCACTTACTTAGAGATGTTTGGAAACTGTGTTTAAACAGACAAATCTGGAGTACTATCTCACACCAACCTCATGTGAGTTCAATACAATTCAAATCAATGCTCTCACTGTTCCTGAGGTTAATCATGAAAGAATTGTCTGTAAACAAGAGTGAAGCTGAATACTTTCCCCTAAAACCATGAAGGAGGAGGCTTCAGTTTCACAACTACATTTTTATAAGCTTCATTCCCTGTTTTATTCTCTGTTTCATTATTAAGATGTTCCTTTTTACAAGGCAGGCACCTAAGGTCAGGTAGCAATTGTTCCTAATTTTTAGCAGGCTGCAGTTCAGCTACATTATCAGGTGCAAAGCTACCAGTCATGGACAATATTACTCATGACTGGGATATTAATGGGATACTGCCTGTAGGCTTTAACTACTCCTTCTGCAATATCATTATGCAGCATTTGCAAAGGATTCACCACCAGCAGGCCATTCTCAAACAAATTTGTTGGGCAACAAAGGCCATCAGCTGAGGAGTACAACGGCTACACACCAGACAAAGATGCATGTTTGTTTGCTTTGTCCTTCTGAGAATAACAGCCTCTAAATATGTTGGGGGTTTTCTCATTATCTAGAACTATACTTCTGAATCCATTGTATTATACCATGTATTCTTTTATCTATCTTTCTACTATCTGGACTTTTGTTTCTCTGGAAGCATTCCTCATCCCTTGATCCCACAAGTCTCTCCACTGAAGTCTTATATTAGAAGAAACTACTCACACTCACTAACAGATGCTTTTTAAGACTCAAAATTCTATCTTCTCTGCTTTCCATACAAGTCACTCACCTAGGTGTCATTCAACTATTCTTTAAATGACGTGCATGACTTTTTTGCCACACTCGTAGTCTTTCAGAATATGAGAAAATTATGTCAATGGCCTTATCTTCAAGCTAAAAGAGTTCAAGGAGTCACTCCACTGGTTATGTAGGTAGTGGAAGGAGACTGGAATTGCTGCCAGCTGCATTTGATATTTTTTGCCTTTACTGAATGTTATCTTCACCTTGCTTCTGAAATTCGATTTATCTATTCCTATTCCAAATGCTTTGCACTGCTCTACTCTCAGTCTTCCAGCTGCTGGTATCAATTTCATAGATGTCTATGCATCTGTTCTCCTAAACCACATGCTCATTCTTTCATACAACAAGCTATACTAGCTTCTCAGTGATTTCCAGCCTTGATACATAACCCCCAGCAAGCACCACAATTTCAGAGAACAAGTTCAAGGCATCAGTGAAATCCCTTGGGCACTAAAACTTTCATGCCCTTAGCTAGGTCTATCCACCCTGCTGGGTGTTTTTTCAACATGCTGCCTACCATTTTTTTGCTGCTGACAAGATACCAAATAACGCTTGATATGCACATCACTGGTTCTGAGGTCACAGAATGCACATCAGGCAGAACATAACAGATGACATGGCAGGCAGAGCAGTCAGTAAGAAATCTGGCCAAGATTTTGTTGCAACTGTCAACAAAAACATTACACTGTAGTTTCTGCAGTCTGATTTTATCCTCTGTTCTTTCATATGGTGAGGATGATGGCTTTTTGACATCCTCCAATATCCTTGCCTTTCTGTATGAAGAAAGTAATCACCAAAAGGACCATATCTTTCCTGGATACCATAAGTGATAATTATCATCATTTTGTCATCACCTTTATAAAATTATTTACAGCTTCTGATTAAGTTCTGGGAAGATCACATTTAAATCACTGTTCCTTAATAAATATATTTTTTTAAATTTTATTTTCCAGTTCTCCCCTTGTCTTTACACCGTCTGTTCTACCATGATGGGCTCCTGTTTCTTTCCTTCTAGCAAGTAATTTCCTGCCTCTCATTTCCTTCATAAATGTTCACTCTCTGCTCTGGGACAGGATGACAGTTTTCTCACTTCTGCATGAAAAATAAAAATGGTGTGCTGAGAAATTCTGGGAAAGCCCTTCTACCAAGAATGACATATCCATTCTTCAAGAGCAAATTCAAAACTAAATGCTTCAACTGCAGGCATTTAAGGTTATTTAAGCATTACTAAAGGGGTTTTTTAATGGTGTTCTCTGCAAATGACATAATACAGTTGTGTTCAGGTTTTCAACCTTAAACCAAATGGAGAATGACAGAATTGCAGTCTTTCACTATCTACTTGCATCACAGACAATAATGATACACTGTAAACAACAGTATTTTGCAACAAAATATCAATAACAACATTACTGAAATAGTCTCTCAAGTGTGTTTTATGTGTCCTCCAGTTTTAAAGCAGTGCGTTAAGATAGAAAACCCCAATATTCTCAACATAATATTTAACTGAATTCACAGTATTTAATTGTTTTCAGCAAAGTGTTCCACAGGGGCAGTCATGCTAGAAAGTCTAGTATTTTCCAGTTAAAAATCAATAGGAAAATATTCACCACATTCAGTGGGGAAAAGCCAAGTCTGAACAGTATTATCAATCCACCACAAACAACCCAGAAAACATGCACAAACATTTAAGCTGCAAATATGTTTTTATAAAATGCTTTCACCTAGAGTTAGGTAACAGGTTTTACATCTATTGGAAATAAGTTTTAAGTCTGAAAAAGATTTTTTGCCTTATTTTTAATATATGATACAGTCAAATTAATAAGCAATGCCAGCGCAATCTAGATGCTCAGCCAGCTGTCTCATGCAGCTCACACCATGTTATTAAAGACTCTTTCTGGCACATGATTAATTATATTGCAACAGACATGTTCCCAAACTGTTTTTATTTTCTTCTTTTTTTAAGCGTGTGTTCTTCTTACATCAAGGAAACACCAAATAAGGTGTTAATGATCATCTTTTCCCCAGATAATTAAAGAACTTTCCTGAGAAATATCATGCTGTTGTTCAGGCTTTTATACAATGATTACCAGTGGATACCAAGTGTTTACACTGAATATGACACAAATTAACCTAGCAGGCATCTCATTACTGCTGTGTACTTAAATGGTTATGAATTAACATATGTACCCATCTAAATTTGAAGGTGGGAATCATTTAGTGTGCTGAAACCGGAATGGTGTTGCTAGCTGTCATAAAAGACACAGATCCCATTCTGGGCAACCATGAGCAACAGCTTTCATAAAATTCAGGTAAATCAAGCAGCATTTTCAATACCTTTTTTCTCCCACAGCTTTCTCCTCTCTATCTTTCCTTTCACAACACCTATGGGCCTACTACTTCTGCTTAACAAAATGCACTCATTTTCCACATTCTTTGTCTTGTGTTACTGATAACCTTCTTTAAAGTAGTTCTGTAGCCGAATTTATCACCTTCAAGACCCTGATGCAGAGGCCTACAAATCTTAGAATTATTCATACATATAAAATAATTTACCATATGCAAAATTAATTTTAAAATATTTCAATCCTGTACTATAAATATTTTTGCTATCTATTTGTATTTTTTAAAGTTTGATAGACAGTGTAGACAATTACAAAATACAATGTTGATATCCCACAAAAACTGACAGTATTTTACCAGTTGATAAGCTGATAGTATTTCAAGAATTTACTTCCTTCAGGGTTGTAGTGGCTGTAGTATTCCAGGTCATACAGGAAGTTTGAATACTACTCTAAATTTTCCATAGAGTAAAAATACTAAAAAGAGAAGCAATAATATACACAAGCACCTAGCTCCATGGTTTCCAAATCTGTTAAGAGGGCCATTAAGGAACACAAGAAAAATAATGCAAAAATAATATATTTCTCAATGATAAATCTAAAATTCTGGGATGGAGAAAGTTTAAGTGATAATGTCTTATAGGTTATCATTATAACCTAATCCTTGTAAAAAAATTTTGCTTTCTTTGATGAAGACTTATGGCTAGTAAGAAACATAGTAAGTGAGGATGCTAGAGCTCACTGAAATTGAAAAAGTAAAAAGAATTCAGTGTTAAACAGCATTGGTCCCAATACTGATCCCTGAGGAACAGCACTCTTCACGGGTCTCTACTCAGACATGGAGAAATTTACTGCAACTCTTTGAGTGCCACCATCCAATTCCTTATATACCAACTAGTCCAGCCATCAAATCCACGTCCCCCGAATTTAGAGACAAGGCTGTTGTTCAGAACAGTATCAAATGTTTTGAACAAGTCCAGGTGGATGAAGTCTCTTTTCTTTCATCCACCAACACTGCTACCCTGTCATAGAAGGCCACAGAATTTGTCAGACATGGTTTGCCTTTGCTGGCTTCACCTCTTTTTCCATGTGCCTTAACAAAGTTGTTTCCTGGAAAAGACTGGGACCAGCAGCTTGTGTAGATTACATCTGCCACAGCCTGATTCAGAGAATGGTGTCCTTACTGTTAATGGGAGAGATGATGACATATGAGCTCATTCAAAATCAATCCAGCTTGCTGGAGGCTCATGAGAGATAATTCTGAGAAATAGATTAGTGCATTGGAAAGAGTGGAAAGAAATGCAGGGGGTAACAGGGATACCAAAAGCTTCATCAGGTTCCTGCAGTTTTCAGCTGGACAAGCCTCTTACTTAGCAGGTACCTGCTTTAGGAGTGCACGCAGCATTTGCTGCACGTGGATGCCTGCCCACACCATATCCTGGAGCTGAAAATAAACTCTTAGCTGCCTGATACAAAAGTAAGACTGCTACAGGTACCAAGTCATGGAAAGAGAAAAGGTTTTCATTAGGGATCTAACAGCCAAGAGATAAAATAATATATGTTATCAAAAATCTTAAAGCTAGATATGTCTAAATGGTCTTATCCAGTGACACCAATATAATTTTAAATCAGTGAAAGATCTGGGCTTCAGATTTTTTTAGAACACGAGAATGTCAACTCCAGTCTCCTTTAAAAATGTATTAATACATTTTCTAGTTTGGCATGTAATTAGGAGACATATTCCCAAATGTTGAAGGCATCAAGTGATTCAGTGGAAACTATGAAATAACTAGGGCTGCTTGTAGTCAAGGCACTAATTTAGATGCTTTCCTAATGATTTAAAGCTTACTTAAGGCAATACATTATGCATTGCCAAGTCTGCTGAAGAACACCTCAGAGGAAGTGCTTTTCTTCTGTTCCAGCATGCTGCCCATAAGCAGAGTTTTCACTGTCAGTTATGTGTATTAGCTTCCAGGCACACCCAGTACTGATCAATAATCTCTCTGTTTACATGGTGTACCTGTTCATCAAAAAATCCCAAACAGTATATCAAAAAAGTAATATAAAAGAAAGAGCCTAACCAATAAAATTAATGTGAAACATTCTGTTGAGCATTTTACCTGCTGACTGAGTTTCACAAAATCATAGAATATGCTGTGATGGGGGACACCCATCAGAATCATTGAGTCCAACTCCTGGACCTGCTCTGGACACTCCAGGAACCAGACCATGAACCTGAGAGTATTGTCCAAAGACTTCTTGTACACGACAAGCTGGTGCTGTGACCACTTCCCCCAGGAGCCTCTTCCAGTGCCCAACCACCCTCTGGGTGAAAACTTTTTTCCTGGTTTGATTTTGCTGTCTTAACTTCATGGAGCATCAGGTAACTGGGCTTCCATCCAGTTCTAACTCACTTCTCAGTTAATCCTGCCTGGCATTCACAACATTTACATATGGATGAGAAGAACAGAGCAATCGCAAAAATCTGCAAACATGGAAAAGCTGTCATTTTTACCACAATAGCATTTGCCGCATGAATAGAAACCCAAACCCCAAACTTCATATCACAGTTATGCAAGTATTTGCTCACACTTTAACACTGAATAATATTGCAGCAGGCATACTAGACCTCTACTGGTAATACTGCCAGCATGATATAAAAATAGCCTGTAGTCCATATTAAGATCAACACAATATGCCAACCATTAACTTACAAGAAACTCACTAGCTGAAAAAAAACCCAAAATTAAACTGTTCTATTCTCAAATCTTTCACCTTTTATTCCCTTTGTGTTAATTGGAATTTGCAGATTTTTCACCACACCGCAAAACTTAGACACTCCACATTTTAAAAAATAACCACAATGAAGGTATTTTCAAGCTTGTAGTGTTCTCCTGCATGTATTTTTTTTCGCATGCAGTAGATCAGGTTATTTGTGGTACTGTGGTTAATGCAGAGTATATATGCAACGGTTCAGGCAAAAGGACAGAGGACTCATATGAACAAATGCTGCAACACACTAAAATCACCAAGTCACTACAACAAGGTAGTGGAATTTAAGGTGTCAGAGGAAAGATAATTCTGTTAAATTAAGGTTTTTTGCATGTGCATTTTTAAAAGTAGTAGCACAAAAGTAAATGTGAGCAAGAGCTCTACACCATTTTGTTTATCTGGTAATAATTAATAAGAAAGGATAACTTTTCTCTTTGTCTCTTAGAAGCAGTCTTAATAGCATTGTTTACAAGTCAGTAATACTGAACTTATTTTGAAATACTGCTTTATTACTGTTTATTTAGTTCTACCAGCCGAGTAAATACCACAAACTATTTACAAAGTTGACATGGTGTAAAACTGGTAGGCTTCCAAGCCCTGTGCAGCCACTCTCTTGCTCCCTGCAGTGCACTGGAAAAGGGAATCAGTAGGTAAAATTGAGAAATCTCCTGGGTTGAGATAAAGACATTTGAATACAAAAAGTAAAGCTTTTGTAGCTTTTGTATTTTGGTGTTATCAACACCATTTTACTCATAAATTCAAAACCCTATGAGCTACTATGAAGTAGATTCCATCCCAGTAAAAACCTGTACAGAAGTATTTGTAAAAGACTGAAATGTTTGGGAAGTGCCCAAAATTAAGCCTATGTAAATATAGTGCCAAAGCACTGTGAATGACAAATTATTTTCCTTAGCTTCAAGCCAGTCAGGTGGCTTTGATTACTATTTGCATATCAGTGTATATCCATTTCAAATTCCTACTATTATGTAAATAAATTCTATATTTTTTTATATATTGGCCCAATGCACATTACCACATGGCCATACATGAATCCACATGGCTGCTTTGTTACCAGTTCTTTTGACAAAAACAATTTTACTCTGTCTCTATGGATATATGTAAGTCTTTAATACCATGCATGTGGATGCACCTTTGCACTTCCTTTAGGTTTCAAGTTAACCCTGACAGTAAAGGACACAGCTGAAATAAAAACACACCCTGAAAGTGTCAGGACCTGTATGCTAGCCTGGGAAGAGTTCTTGTGAACCCTTTCATTCAGAGAGAAAGCCTGACATAGGAAAATCAAACAGAAAATCAAAGCAAAGCAAAGCAAAGCAATTTGAAGGCTAAAACAGTATGCCACAAGGATTTTCTAAAAGACCTCATGAAAATCTTTGCCAAAAAATAGTGCATGCTTAAGAGGAAAGAATTAGCTTTGGGAGGCTAGTGGGAAAAATAATCTTCTTTTCTTCCCTTACTCCCCAATTCAGGGTAATCGACTTTCACTTATAGTGGTATATACTCATTTTCTTTCCTATCACCCAAGAGTCTAGTCTGAATAACACAGTTTCCCCAGAGCTACACCATTAAGAGGCATAAAACTGTGTGTGTGTGCCTGTGTCTGTGTTCATATCTGAACAAGGAAGCAAACTAATATAAAAATCTCTTTCTTCTGAATGTCTCACAAATTTTATTATATATCCTATTTTTAATTCTACCAGAATGTTTCCGTACTTTGAATGGGATGTTACTTCACCTATTAAATCAGGAAACAAAAAACAAACAAACAAACAAAAGCTCCTAAAAATGATGTTAAAAGCTATGGCATGCCTTTGTGTCATGTTTTCTGTCTTTAAACTAAAGAATGTTTTTTTTAATGTTCTTCAGCAGAATACTTCCTGTACATTCATTTTTATATTGAATCATACCTGACTAGCTACTGAATTATTTCAGATCAGCTTCAGCCTGAGTTCTCTCCTTATTTTCTTAACAGTTCTGACATGTCTCCTGCAGGCAGCTCTCACAGGCTGTATCAGAACAAAAGATGAGAGTGATCCTGGGGGTGCACTCCATCCAGGGACATCAGCCAAGAATAAACAAATGTAGATCTTGATTAGTAACAACAGAATAAGGCAGGAATTTTGCAAAATAATTTTATTTTCCCCCATAAAGAATTACAGTTTTCCAAAAATCACTATCCCTTCCAAATGACTTCCAAGAATCAAGGCTAATAGCAGTTCTTTAAAGTGAACTATGTGAAAAAATGTGATTGTTGGGAAAACACCTTTCTCACAAAACTCCTTTGCTTTGGAAATGAGGCTCAGACCCTACGCATAAGTGTTAATCTATAACCTGCCAGACAAGACTGATCTTTGTCTGTGGGGTTGCAAGCTGCTGCACCAGCACAGGACCAAGGGTGCCCTGCCTGCCAGCTTCTCCATGCATTCTAATGTCAGTGAAGCCATTTGCTCCCTTCAGCTCCTCTCCCTCTATGTGGATACAGGCTGAACCCAGAGCTGTCCTGCTCTGCTCCCGGGCTTGCAGGGCACACACAGATTGCCCCGATCGCGTGAGCCGTGCCAGCAGTCGGGAGGAAGATGGGTAGCTGGAGGGGAATATGTGCCCTGGCTGTGCTCTCACATTTGTTGCATAGGAAATGATGATTAATTTGATTAATAACCAAATTGTAAAGTTGGGAGTTCTCAAATACATCTGGTTTTCCTTTCATTAGGACTATCATTCAGTTGAGTATTTCAGAACATAATGTTTCATCTTTCTGTTAGTATTTTCCTTTTTTCATTTGTATTAACATTCTGCAATCTCATCACTGTTTTTGACATTTATTCTTCTGTTACTTCCCTGTGGTCTTCTTCATTTCTCTTGTCAGTTATCATTTTATACACATTATGAATCACTTCAGCATCTGCCCATTCCAAAACATTAATCATTCACATTTTTAATAAACAAGCATTTTTAAAGAGCTAGCTATAATGTTGGGTTTTTTTTTTTTAAGAACAGTGCAGATGATTTCCACCAGAAATTCCAATCTTGCTCTCCTATAGCAATATATAGGACTGATACAGACCTGAACTGTGGGGGATTTCAAGGCTCTTGTTTAGGTACTGCAGAACCTGCAATGCAGAAAATGCTGCAAGAGCAGCTATCACACAGGAAAGTTGTCACATAGTTGTCACATATCACATCATCTCTGAGTCTGTTCATTGTACAGGAAAACAGGGAAGGTCTTGCCCTACGTCTTTTTGCTTGTCCTACTTTCACTGAGCTGTGATGATGGAATCTGTAGTCGGCTTACGTTTTTAGTTTACAAAAATCACAAGAGAATGACGTCTAGTGTCTAATTAAACACTCATTTGTCTCAGACCTATGCAATCATTTAAGTTTTTAACTGGGTAAAGGTTAGACACCTGCATTTCATTGTGATCTGAGACCACATTCTCGCAGTAACAAAGTCAAATCCATCCTGCCACTAAAACATGCTGCTCTTTTTGGTATGTTTGCTTGCTTCTTTGGGGGAGGCAAGAAGGTTGTTTTAGGTTTTGCTTTTTTGGCTGGAGCACCTCCCCTATGCAGAGAGAGAGTTGGGACTCTTCAGCCTGGAGAAGAGAAGGCTTCAGGGATATTTTATAGCAGCCTTCTAGTACCTAAAGAGGGCCTACAAGAGAGATGGAGCAGGACTTCTTACATGGCTTCAAACTGAAAGAGGGTAGGCTTAGAGTAGATATTAGGAAGAATTTTTTACTTTGAGGCACTGCAACAGTTTGCCTAGAAAATCTGTGGATGCCCCATCCTGGGAAGTATTCAAGGCCAGGTTTGATGGGGCTCTGAGCAACCTGGTCTAATGGAAGGTGTCCCTGCCCAAGGCAGAGGGTAGGAACTAGCAGGTCTTTAAGGTCCCTTAAACTCAAACCATTCTGTGAGTCTATGATTTCCAAGTAACATTTTGCATTTGTTCAGGTTGCTAGTTCTGCTTATATAAGCAGAACTTACGACTGCTAAATGCATATCTATGGTAACTGGTTTAATACAGAATCAGACTGCAAGTGTTAACTTGGTGTTATTAGGCAATGGCAGACCTCCTACTGATTCCAGTGCTGCCAGTAATGCTGTTGCTTTTATAAACTGCACACAAAACCCTAATTATCACCAGTGTTGTTATCAGATACTGTGCGTATCTACAAGTTTAATGTTAAGATGTTTTCCATGTCAGAGTTTTACCTGCTATTATTTATATATCAATTTCTCTAGGACCCTGTATCTGACATATATATACACATGTATGTGATATCCATGGTAGCATCCTTTTAAAATTGAGCTGGACCCTGGCATTATTTATATTCCTCTTTTACATACAAACAATTTTGGATCTGTCTTTGCCATTTCTCTTGCCTTTGAGAGTGTGCCTCCATACCTTCCAACCATCAAATTAGTATCTCAGGTTCTGGAGTCTCAAGTGGTCTTCATCTGATGCTGTCATTTATTGATTATATGATTTATGATGTTACTGATGCTCAGCTGTAGCATTTATTCTCATTACTCTTCCCAACTGCTTTCCCCCAATCTAGTCAGTAAGAGAAGCCTTGCCTTAATTTTAGCAATATATGAGCTCTGGACAGCTTGCTGCAGATGACCAATCAATTGCACTACTCAATAAAAATCACAGGGCTCTCATTGGAGGCATTACAGCAGAAATCCTTATTGCTCTGTTGCACCCTTAGATGCTATCTGTTCAATGATGTCAGCTATCTTTCACTATTCATTACTGAACCCTGTGTGAAGACTCTCAATTTTTTTTTTTATACTGACTTAATGCACATAACATTTCCCCTGGTTTTCCCAAAATGTCATATCTTAGTTCACTAATTTTCCAGTAAATCTGCCCACATCCCTGCTTTCTCCTGATAGACAAATTAAAATGATTATGTAATTTATGTTCAATCACCTCACTGGCAAATCTAAGTGCAGTAATTAGTAACTAATTGTTGAATTATGGCTACTCAAAGAGCACCAGTACTAACTGTCAAATATTTAAATGTAAAGACATTGTTTAGAGAAGAAAACAAAAAATCTTCTCAAGAAACAATTTGAGAACCCTGCTGTATTCTCAAGAAAATTCTACATAGCATAAAACACTGCGCAATATTTTACCTTCATATTGGCCCAAAACTGTCCAGGAGTAGGTAGAAATATCATCAATAAATTAATTCTTATTAAGGAAATAGAAACAATTGTATCCTGATCGCTTAGAATGCTAATAGGCATGCTAAAAGCACACAAGTTTATCTGATTCCTAGTACCATGAATTCTTTGTGTCTGTAGATCTGAGAAGCTTTCAGATATTCTGAACGGTCTAAGGTGTAATCAGCAAGAATTTTGTACATCTGATTATAGGAAATATGCTACCCACTTTAATAACTGCATAGATAGTTATGAATATATTGTTTATAAAAATGAAGAATGTACCCATGTAAAAATTTATATTTCCCTCAGAGATTTTTGACATGTGTAAAAGGTTGAAGTCAAGTTTGGTTTGATGTAACTCTCAAGGAATTGCAGATTTGATTTTTACACTGCCACGTACCACAGCCCCAAGCACACACACTTGTTTTTTTAGACTTGATTTTTACTGTGCTAGAGCCAGTCCTGTGCATCCCATCTGTTTCTGGAATGAAATTACCTAATCTTAAAGCCCTTCTATGTAAGACTATGACATTACCTTCCAGAAGGTAATGATAAACAGAATTCATAAGATTTATAGGTCACTTCAGTTCAGCCTGCTAAAGAACAGCACAGCACTACCATTTTCACAGAAGATAAGCAAAGATGAGCCAGGGAGCATTCTCTTGTCAGTGAAGAGCCCATACTGACCATTAGACTAATTAAAGTCATTTTCTGTGCCTACTTACAGAGGACATGGAAAACAGTTTTCTTCTCTGCTCTTTCTTTTCACAAACAAGTACTTCCCTTTTCTGGAATCAAGAGCACTGTATGTTATGAAGATTTTTAGAGTGTGTATGTATATATGTATGCATGTATATATGCATACAAACCTCCCTGTTTCAGAGGAATGTTAAAAGGGAAGGTATAGATATTTGAAGGAAGTATCCTGATATACAAGATAGACAATATCAAAAAATTTAATATATACAGCTGCTTCGTAACTGTGGTAAAGAATCTGGGCTTCCTTTTCAGAGTTCCTGCATAGCTCCAGAAATAATAGGAAATATAAATGTGCAGCAGTTCAGGAAGTGTCTCTCCTATTTCCACAATGGAGAGAGGTACAGGGATGTTTGGAGCCGTATTCCAATGTTAGGAGAAGCAAATTAAAATCTTTGTTTTGGTAAAGCCCATCTAAGATGTATCACCTAAGCCCCTACAGTTACCTGCCTTCATCACTAAACAGGATATTTTTCTGAAGGAATATGTTAAGATTTTATTGAAGATATATTAAGGATAAACTTTTGTTAAAATTATGAAAAAGATATTGGTTTTCCTCAGACTATGCCTTTTTTTTCTTCAAGATTTCCTATAAATACCCCAGTAATAATTTAGAAAACAGAATTCATATTCTGTATTTAACACATTGGGAAATATAAAAACACAGTGAAGACCATATTCCTCAAAATATCAAACACATAAAATTTTCTATCAAATTAACAACTAACACTAACTTTAAAGACATTTACTTCAGACATACTTTGGAAATATGTTTAGTAATAGTGAAATATCGTGAGCAATTTTTAACCGATAAATGCATTAACATTTTAAATGCAGAGCTAAACACAGTCATCCTGAAGACATCTGTGGTGGGCTTCAGGTCATACTGCCTTGACTAGGCTAACATCCAAAACAGTACAGTTTGCTGGAAACTATAAAAAGTGAAATAAGTAGAGTTCTAGGTTGTTTCTATCAATACTAATTACATTTCTGCAACAAGGTTAAATTAGTTGACTCTATAGTCAATATTCTCAGAGTAGTCTGGGGTTAATGTCTTAATTATTGTGTCTTTTTTAACAGAACAAATTAAAGTTTCAGTGCTATGCTGTAGGCTTTCCCCTTATCCCTCTACTCCTTCAATGTTTTTTTCTAGTTAAAAGGTTTTTTACTAGTAGCAAAATATCAGAGTCTCATATAGTTTATCTGAATTAATTTCTAGTGAAGCTACAGTTCACATCAGTCATACCTAAAGAAATATATAAATTCAGATATCCAGATATAAATAGGAAAACAAGGAGAGCCCTCTGAGTGAACTTTTCAGTTACAGAACACACTTGTTTCCCTGCAGAAAGATTTCTGCTTATTGTAAATTTTAAAAAGGAAAACAAGTTAAGGAAATGTCTAAGTGTGGGGGTTTTTAAGTCTTATCGCTAAACCAAGCTTTGTAAAAACCAGACAATTATAAAAATTATACAAATTATTTTCAAAAATGGATGGTATCCTGACCTGAGTTCCATTTCCTCAGGAGCAATTATGAAAAGGTTACAAGTTCTTTGTACATTTACAAACAGTTGAATGAAACACAGTAATTCGGACTTTTGCAAAAGGCAGACCCTTACAGAGCTGCATAAACATCACTAGGAACAGACTTTCTAGAAGAATGGCCCAGAAAATAAATGCAAACAGAGATATATTGAAAAATATTTAATAAAATGATAAATCTTTTAGATGATAGGCCACATTATAGTGATAATAAATTGGTGGAAAATCGTTTGCATTGTTCCTCTGTTATTAATGAACATTGGCCTCATTTTTTAGGACAGAAGTCATTACATTGTTCTCCATGTAAATTATTAGCTCTGTATCCACTTGGTCCCGTAGAAGATCAGCCTCAAATCTAGGTAAACTTTTTCATGAAGAATCAAATATCTGAAGGCAATTTTATATTGTCTTAATTTTCAAAGAAATATTTTCCTGTCTGATACATCTACTGTAAATGTAAAGCTGAAAATTTATGAGCAACTTTTAAAATCTGAAATCTCAATATCTTCTAAGTAACTCAGTTCCAGAAGGAGAGTGCTAACTTCTGTAAAGTAGACACAGTGTAAAAAAAACCCCAAACACCAAAACATTCCCCAAAACAAACAAACAAACAAACCCAAAACCAACTACTCCTAAGAAGTGTCTTTAACAAGAAGAAACAAGTAACTCAGAATCCAATCTAAAGATATAAATGTCTGAATTTTCTTCATGCACCTCAAAAATTGTTTAGAAGTAGGCAAGGATGTATTCCTTATTTAATGATCCGTAAAAAAACTCCTGATTAAATATTAGTTAATATCTGCTTCAATTAAAGAGGTTACATAAAGCTGTTGAAAATGGTAACAGTAAATATTAACCAGTGGCTGCCAAAACCATACTGAAAAAGGAAGAGTTAAGAAGAAGAATAAAACACAGGATACAAAAATCTCATGGCAGTTTTGAGCATAATAGATGAAATATTCACCTTGGCACCATCATCAGTGTACTAATTTTTGTGCAGGTCTAAGGCTAAATACAGTAGGCAGACAATTCATGTTTTCAAAAATAAAATACAACTTTATAAAATTTCTGTTGACTCTCAGAATGGCAAAGACATGTTGTGAAAGGTGAATGTTTTGATGTATAAGCAAAGAAATAAGGAATGTGATTGTACTGCTACTCTGTGATACAGCACTTTGCTTTTGGAAACACTTCAAAATTTCCTTGAGTTTCTTGATATTTTGCCCTCAGGTGATAGAACTGAGGGGAGAAAATGGCCGTAACCCTGACATATAGCACTTTTCCTTCACTGTTTTCTCAGGCAGTAAAAGAAGAAAGTTTTTCACACAAGAAAACAGTGGTTATAAATGCAATGGGAATCTTCATGAGGAAAATAACCCAAACCAAAATAAAACAAAAACAACCAACAACTCACTGTGAAGAATAATTTTAATTTTTACAGCCTTGACAATATGCCATTAGCTCAGAAGACAAAACTACAAGCAAGTCATACAAGGCTTTTATTGTCGGGGTATGAAGTGGAGTAGGGAAATATTAAATTTCAAACTGCATTCACTTTCAAATCAAGATTTGGCAGAAAATGCTTTTTTAAATAGTGGTTATCCTTAACTGTCAAAACACTGCTTACGTGCTGTCTGGAAAAATTATCATTCATATTCATTTGTCAGTACTTGTCCCACTCTTCACAGTCAGGCAATGTTGAAATTCCAGTCAAAGTTATTTTTTTTTGTCAATGATACTTATTGCTCCTAAATACTAATATGTAGACAAACCCTTTCTATTTCTTAATGCTGCTTGCACACATTCCACCACTGTATTTCAGGCTAACCCTTTATAATTTCTGTGTGAAGAGCTACATTTGGGAGAGGGAACAGGATCTTCTGTTAGGAAGGAGACAGCAGTTGTCTTTTTGATCTTTCAGTTTAGCGATTTACATTATTTTTCTGACATGCTACAACATCAAAGAAAGCCATTCTACAAAAGCCTGACCATCACGTTCCAGAGAGTTTGCTTTGCATAATGTACCTCCATTAGGGTTTCCATATAAGTTGACAATATGACAGTTAAATCTTTTCATGCATTTCTATCAATTCACATACTAAAATGTCAAACTTCCTATGTACACTGAAGCAAAATATGTACAATATGTAACACAAAATCAAGACTTGTACAACCAGAGCATGACAATATAACCAGGGGTAGTTGGTATCAGACTGAAATCTTGAAATTACAGTCTCCTAGGTATAATGGTTTCATTCAAATGTTCAAACAGTGTCTCCAAAGCTAATTTTCTTTCCAAAGTACCCATGCATAGAAAGTACAGCAATAAGACATCCCCCTGCTATGCCTTTCTGAATAGCAGATTAACTGCAGAACTAGAATGATGTCAATTTGTTTCAAAATATTGCAGCAAAGCTTTTGAATGGATGAGCAATTAACAGAGGGTGCAATTATAACCAAGTCACAGGGAATGCTTTAATATGGTTCTTCTCCCGTGTACAGGGAATAACAAGGAAATGTAATGGAAGAGGAATAATGAGACAGCTGGCTTTGACAGCACCTTGGCAGCTGTCACTAAGAAAGTAAGTGCATTAGTTCAATGGAGTCCATTCTTCAAGGTATCTCCTAAAGAAGGATGAGGAAAAAGCATCTTGTCAGAGAATAGCCAAAAGCTACCACCAACAGTGGCAGCATAAGATTTACTTGAATCAAAACAAAATTTAGTTTTTCATACTAATTAACACCAAAAAGACAGTAATTTGAGCAGTTTTTACTAGATCATCTTTGCAATTTTTTTTCTCCTCTTATCCCAGATCCCAGTTGGTTTTTAACTCTTTGGAGATGAAATAAAAATCTACCTGTGACCTCTCAATTCCACAAGCTCAGTCAACAATTCACTGTTTTGTTTCTGAATGAAATTTTTACAAAGTGCTTTTTGCCATTTGTCACATTAAGGTGGCTTAACACTATTTCTGCACTTAAATAGGTCCTGCCTGGAGCCAGCTGGTCTGCCTAGGCAGGCTTGGGAGGAAGAAAATTAAGTTTCAGAAGCAATGGGCTAAATTCTCCTTTCAATTATCCATTGTAACCTTATTACATACAAAATCAATGATACAGTGTGCTCCCATGTTTTGCCAGTAGAATCAATATAATTGTCCTTATGGTATTCAAATGCTACAAATACAGCAAATGTTTTATTAAAGATAGATAACTGCAACAAACCCCAAAACATAGAGAAGCTTTATCTAGACTACTGCCAAAGTTCACTTTTTGAACAACGTTCTTAAACTGCCAAAAGCTGCAAGAAACAAAACACTGAGATCAAGCTGTGCTATGCCCAGTTCTGGTCTCCTCGGTACAAGAAGATTACAACAAAGGGTCACTAGGATGACCGAAGGACTGGAGCATCTCTTCCATGAGGTGTGGCTGAGACACCTGGGACTGTTTAATCAGGAGAAGAGAAGGTGACCATGTTACTGTGCATAAATACCTGGAGTAAAGGGCCAAAGGGGCAGTCAGGCTCTTTTTGATGGCAAACAACCAGAGACAATGGGCTCAAACTGAAACAATGGAGGTTCCCTCTGAACACTAGGAAAGGCTTCTTACTGTGACATTGACCGATCACAGGTTGCAGAGGTAACCTGTGATGTTATGGTGTTTCCATCCTTGCATAACTCCAAAAGCCATCTGGACATGTTCCTAGGCAACTGACTCTAGACAGCCCTGCTTGAGAAGGGGCATTGGAACAGGTGATCTGGAAACATCCCTTCCAACTTTGAGCATTCTGTGATTTTGTGGTTCTCTGAAAGATCCACATACTTGGTAAAAAATTTTGTGGGGGAAAAAACGGTATGAACAAGCTCAAAAGTGTCCAAAAGCACAAGCTGTTTCTTCAGCACCTTACTTCTACACCTACTAAGTAACACACTCTGTTCAAAATGCTTCTGTCTAAATAACTCGCTCAGGAGATGGAAGGTATAAGCACACCATACCTGGTAGTATACTTTAGATTTAAAGTAGTATACTCTGTATTTCTTGTAGGTTTGTGGAGGATTTAACGGGCTTGCAGTGATCTACTAATATGAAATTTATCCATTAAAATATATTCCATCTTTATGGGTTTTTTTCTTCCCTAAGGTAGAGATAATTGAATTGGAATTGTTGATCAGTATCACTCTTGATAAAAGTGCTAATCCCTCAGCACTGTCCACTCAGCTGCAATAAACTACAATCATCAGATTTCAGAGCTCCAACGCAGCATTCAGCAGTTCTTTGTCTTGTAAGAAAAGTCAAACAAACCTTTGTCATCCAAAGACTGGGTATCAAATTAAGGTTTGTTTGGGCAGAAGTTACAACATCAGGTGCATAGGGCTATTGGCATGTATGTACATAATGGAAATTGCCCTCTTTGTTGCTATCTGGAAATATGCCTTTTGCCCTTCTCACATTTATACATTTCTGGGCTCTTTATTACTAGTTGGTATTGTTACTGATACCACCTACTTGAGCAAGAAATGTTAATTTACCATTAAACCTATAGTTCTTAATAATATCATATCTAGGAGCACAAGAGAGACAGACTATGAATCTATTGTGCTACAGATTCTAGAACTGTAGGACTAAAATTGGGTGACTCCCCTAAAATGTTTAAAAATCTTTATTTGTTCTTTCATGTTGTAATTAATACCTACATTTTACTTCATAGAATAAGAAATATATTCTCAAAGTGTGCATAACAATCGAGGAAATCTAGAGGCAGAATTAAAGCACAAAGGCATTTTCTTTCATTATCTCATCAGCAACCACTTACCTTTCCCCATTTTTATACTACATACATCCCAGAACAATCCAAACAGGAAATTAGGTCTTCTGGCTTCCTCCACCATTTTTCAGAGGAGTCTGTGCATGAGAAGATAGCCTACTTCCTAGACTGTATTAACACATGATAATTATATTTTCAAAGCAAAAAGGAGCACATGTCCTTTGTAGTCTTTGATGGTAACTTTAAATTGCACTCATTGCTTTACAGCAAGTATCTCACTCTAATGAAAAATAAAGTTATAATGCTGAATAATTGTTCACTGACTTTCAACTTCAAAGTGCTTTGTAAATATGACCTAATTCATCAAAATTTTCGGTACTCAACGGAATTGGGTACACAACAAGCAGAGATAGGAAAAGCCAGGCAGACAGGGCTAACAGTCAAATTCTGTAATTTTTTGCCCAAGCATGTCCTTGTTCAAGATTTTCTTTAAACAACAAGGGAATCTAAGAAAGGAGATAACATTTTTCTAAATCACAAATTGTAGCTAAAAGTGCAGTGCAACTATCATTTATTTGTTTGGTGTTTGGCAAAAATATGTTCAGAAATCTCCATAACTTTGCAGAAAACCTTAGGATAAAGACATTATGCCAGCCCTGAGAATCTGTATGTAGCAGATATAAATTTCTTCCTCCATATCATACAGCAAGTAAGCTTCTTGCAGACTTCTACCACCAGTTTTGGCTTGCTTTTGACTTTCTATAAGAAGATTTGGCTATCTGGCTCACACTGTATATGGAACCCTAATGGAATCCATTCAAATTGTCCCCCAAAAGCTTCCCCATCCTACAACACAGAAGAGTTCTTCCTTGCAACCACTGCAGCCTGCAAACACAGGACTACAGTGGATCTGTGGCTTTGAATCCAAGCACATCTATCTAAAGGAAACAGTATTATTCCAGAAGGTATAACTGCACCACAGAGGAAGCATAATTTCTATTAATTGTTTATCTCCTTCTACAACATTATATGATCATTGAAAACAAGAAGGAAAATATCAAATGTTTCAACAGACAAATTCTGAAGTCAACAATGAATCATATTTGGTGTCAGCAGTATTTCTTAGTCTCTTTTTCTAAACCTTAGTCAATACACAGCAACAAATGAATGGTTTTAAGTTATTTTAATAGTGGAAGGATATAATAAACTAATATGAATAGATGCTTTATAATGACACAAATATTAAGATATCTATATATATACATACACAAATATTTACATACATAAAATAAAAAATACTGGAGAGGAGTATTGCTGATATTGATATCTATACATATCATACATAACTGCTCAGATAAAACATCTACTTGTCATTGGACAGTTATGCAACTAATAGGAGAACATTAGCTGGGCTTTCAAAATTGTTAGGGTTATTTAAGATTATGTTAACTGTAAACTTACAGCCATGAGACAACATGAGCTCTCTTAAAACAGCCAAGAGACATCTTATTTCACGACAAAATCTTGTTTATCTGCTTTTTATGCTTTTTTTTTCCTGGTATTGCTGTTAGTTTTGGTTACCACTGAAATAAGGAAGGAAGGGGAGGATGGAAGAAAGTTAAAAAGCAAGCAAAGCAAGGAAGCAAGAAAAGCAAAGAAACAAGAAAGTAAGAAAGTAAGAAAGCAAGTGCAAGCAAACAGGAAAGAGAGAGAAAAAGAAAGAAATGAAAGAGAGAAAGAAAGAGAGAGAGAAAGAGAAAGAAAGAGAGAGAGAAAGAGAAAGAAAGAAAGAAAAGAAAGAAAGGAGAAAGAAGCTCATTCTTCTCTTTTCTGTGTTAAATGTTGAGTGTCCTCAGAACAGTTGGAGATAATATGGCATCACCTAACCCAGAAGAGCTGTCTCACAGTGTGCCAGGAGTAGCTAAGCAAATAAATAGCTGGAAATATGAGGGAAAATGAATGGGAAAAAATGCATCCAGCTTTGAACAGGAATTATCTAAACTAAACCATCCCTTGTGTGGGATGTTCTCACCTCTTAAATTGGATTAATGGCCATAAATAAAGCAATTGTGTTTTATTCTAATCCAACAGGAAAGCATGTATTACAACTGTAAAGCACTTTCTTAATGAATGTTTGGCTACTAAACCCCTGGCATTTTTTGCATAGAACACCACACATTGTGGGCACTTTCATAAATGCTTTTGCCATTTTATGATGGTACAACACTTGAGCCTTTCTGTGAACTTGTTCATTGGCCGAGATGAAAATGTGCTTTCATTTACCTCAACTGTGCATGGGGCAGGAGATAAAACAATGCAGAGGATGCTAGAATGAGTGTTAGAAGGCATCCAAAGTGCTTCTCCTTCCAGGGAACTAGATAAACTGCAGTGTTGGGCTTAAAATAATGTGATTTCTCTGTTGCTTTCGATAATGTCATATTTTACTCTGCTTGTAGTTCATTTTATGTGCTTAATGAGCTCAGATGTAAGTAGATCAATAGAACATACTGTGTAAGTAAATCAGTAGTAGTTAAAAGGTCAAAGTTTGGATCTAATCAGAAAAAAAGCCCACACCACTCTTTAAAATAGCCATATGGTAGTGTATGTATCTACTGTATGTGTCTGACTATCCTGCCAGCTTCCCTGAAGCAGGGCAGACCCACATGTCACCTGAATCATCCCGTTAAACTGGCCATATTGCACAGGGAAAGAAGCAGGTTTATAAAGGCTGTAGAATAACGTCACTGCTCTGCAGTTTCCACTTACAATGCAGAAATTACAAGAAACGAATTCCTGATCTGGTAATTCAGATCCATTTCAAGCACACCACGTTTGGTAGCATGGATTCAACAGCAATCCTCAGCCAGCAATACTTAAAAGTGCAACCACCTGCAGAAGTGAGACAGCCTCCCCAGTTCTCTGCATCACCAAAAAGGGATCATCCTCTTCTGGAACTGCTCCAGCTGGTAAGAGGGAGGAATGCAGTGAGGGCTCTGCAGTGATTCACACTGCCTGGCTCCATGGATTGCTCACTGCCAGGCTCAGGCAGGGGTGGCAGAGAGCAACTGCCATCACAGTACATGGACATAGGAGATGGAGCCTTAGTGCCTGAGATATATGAGAGAGGAATCACCACTGATTTCCTGCCATGCGTGAGGCTGAGGAGCACACTGTCCTAAAATACCCTTTCACAAGCAGTAACTTTCTTGAAGAAAATTACTCCTAAATTAGCAGCCACCTATTTAACAGTAATAGAGTTAGGAATGAGACAATAAACCTCCAGAGTTTATGCTATAAAATAAAATATAAAGCCTTATCCACAAAAAAAAACCACACCAAAATAAACCTCAAACCAAAATAAAACCATTTCACATAATTGAGCCCTGCTGTTATTTGGTGGTGGTTTGGGTTTGGCTGGAGGGAACATGTGCTTGGTTTTTCTTTAATGTACAAATTTATCTCAGTTGTAATGCTGTCATGATATTTTTTTACAGAGGAAATCAATTGAAACAGCTTACTTATTTGGTTTTCTCGTTCCTGCTGAAATGGAAACCTGAGCATGCCAATGCTGTGCTAATATGTGTAAACCATCAAATTACCCTGGCTGGGGACTACAGCTCGAACTAACTGAAACAGACAGCAGGCTGCCTTCAGTACCCACCCTAAGTGAAACTAGAATACTGAGAAGCAAGAATAAAAAGTGAAAACTAAATTAGGAACTGATTTTATAAATTCCTGTGAACAGCTTGCTATTCATATATAAACAAGAGTCACATACAAAATATCTTCCTAAACAAAGGTTTGCAGAAGCAGCAGATTTCAAAGTACATTAATAAAAGAGAGAACTCTAAGGTGTATCTAATTTCTGCAGTCTTGATCATGTTTATTTAAATATTGCTACTGTTTACCTTATTGTGTTTTTCCCCCTTTTTAAATGTTTTTCCTGATAATATACCTTTTTTACACCAAATACAAATGTTAGGGAAATAATCTATGACTCTAAAAAAAATGCCAAGAACATACTATATTTTATTTAATTGCTCTTAATAAAATCAAATCAGGTCATCAGAAAGTATAGGAAAGAGGATAATAAGAGAAAAATCTATCCAAAATGATCCAATCAATTACTATTCATCAATCACACAGCTGGGAACAAATTTGTACTATTTGGCTTGGGGCAACATTTGTTTAAGCACTATTCACATGTTTAGCAGTACCCATGCTCACAAGCTTTGCTGAACCAATGTTCAGAGACACATAACTGAACCAGGGTATTAGCCTTCCCTATTCTTATTCCTATTCCTATTCCTACAGAATTCCTTTGAAAGATTAACTAGTTGCCAAAAGCTATGCCTAATTATGGAATGTGATACTAAAGCAAATCCAGCTTTGAAATACCTTGTCAGATCCAACACCACAGAGTCATGATGCAAACCACTGATCATGAGGAAACACCAGCCACTGATTCAAAAGAGTTCCAGGTGGGGCTTTTTTGGGGAATTAGCTTTACACTGAAAAGCTTGAGACTGCTCAAATACTGTCTGTCTGCCCAGCAAAAAAACAGCATAAAAGTGACAGGTCAACATAAACTCTGTATATGTGTTCTGGCTAATTTGCCAGAAATATAATTGTGTGTCCATTCCTCATCCAGATGAAATTAGCACTCCTGGGTCACCCAGTAGCACACAGATCAGGTATTAACAATAGTGGAATTAAAGCCTAATTACATTTACTGTAAAATGGGTATATTAATAGTTCTCACCACAGCCAGAGTATAGAGAGAATTAATTCAAATCCCTGTAAATCCCAGAGGCCCTTTATCTCATTCTATTGTGGAAAATTCAACAAAGTAGTAATATTCCACAACTTATTTTTGCTATTTGAAATTGTCTTGATGATATATATCCATATTATTGTTCACACTACCATAAGCAAAAGATAGCAGTAGAAACCAAACTACAAAATCCTAAATAATATACCTCATTTTGATAGTGTCATTCTATGAACAACAATTCAAAATGTTTTCTTATCCAAATGATTTAAAAGAGAGGGATTCTTGGTCAAATTTCAAATCTTGCCTCAGCAGGAACAAAAATGACCTACAAGACACTCCCTGATATATTGGAGAATTTACTTAGTCCGTGAACTGATTGGAAATTTGTAAATAAGTTATTAATGTAAGCAAAAATGCATTAGTGGAAATTATTGGCAAGGAAAAATGCAGACTTTCTTTCCATATTTGGAAGGGAAATAAATTGACAGTTATCCTGTTTTGTCTAGGCATCTTTGCAGGAGGATGAGCTACCCAACCCAACATCAGAAGTTGAAAGCTAATGACTTGATGCAACTGCCATTTCCCCATTTTCCTTTCATCCCATTACATGAAACTACATGACTGCTATTATGTTAAGGAGATTCATATCCTTGTAAGTGCAAGATGGCAGAATCTCTTCAAGAACTGCCTTCCCTTTCTGCATCATAATAAGCACCACAACATCAAAGCTCCACCCATTTCAAGTGTAGAGCTGCTTGAAGTCAAACCTCCATTTGTTTCCAAGGTAACAAAGAGAAACTCAACTCCAGCCTGTTTCTGGCTTTACAAGCAAAAATTTACCAAGTGATGGATATGTGAGCCTTGCTTTAACTGAATATTTGTCAAAAGTTAATGATTGTACCAAGTAGAATAGAAAAAAAAATATTTAAAATAAAGAGAAAAATTTGGAATAAATAACATTAACAACATGCTAAGACATATTTACATGCACAGCCCTACCTCTGTAAAAAGCAAACATAATTTAATGAACCAGTTTAGAAATTGCATTGTCTTTTTTTAATCTTTAGGATAAATATGAGTTCTGCTTTAACAGCTTGTGTGTAACAAATGTATTGGACTCACTGGCTAACAGTATTTCAAAATACCTTACTATGCATTTTTCAGTATTAAAGTTGGGAAAAAAATGTTACTAATTATTGTTCCCTATTTAAAAGCCTCTTCAAGAAAAGAGCACATTGTAACTTATAGACAGATCTGTGATTTCAACTTGGAGGGAAGCTAATCGGGGTCAGAATAGAAGCACAGACCTTGCTGCAGCCCTTGGGACAGAAGCATTTTCTGTGGAGCTGACAGCTGCAAGTTACAGTCTAGGGAAATTGCAATATACCCCCAGACAGAAGTCAGAGGAATAAATATGATTAAAATATTTCATTACAATTTTGCAATAATTCTGATAACCATCTTTAACCTTTCCCACCCAATGCTACTGACTGTTTTCCTCAACAGATTTTATTTAAAGCTTAACACAGGTGCCAGCAACTCATATGCAGCACGGTAAATTTCCCAGTTAGCCTACTTCTGATGGTATTTCTGAAAACAACTTCCTTCTGGTGGACAAAAGGGTCATATATTCCCATTTCAGTCTCTTCTCCCACATAGATTCAGGCTATTTGATTTTTTTTTTTTTTCCTGAGAGAAAGCACAAAGAAATGCAAACCTCCAAGTTGCTTTTGATTCTGTCCTTTAACTTTTGCTTCCTCCTTTCACTGTATTTTTTGTCTGAACCACTTTAGCCACAAAAGTGGAAAACAAGTAACTAAAACCAATTTTAATCAAATACATCAGAATTATGCTCTTAACTTCATTCATCATTTGGGTAACTACAGCAAACAACTTATTTACATATACAACGCATGTGCCTGTTTGTGTGTGAAGGCTGAGCTGTAAAAATCTACTCATATCTAAAGACACATAATGAGAAAAATAGTCTGAACAGTCACAGACCAGATAAATAAGATATAGATGCCAAGGTGCATTAAGTAGAATGGGCTTCTGAGGAGAAACATGAAAAAAATTCCAGTTGTTCAACTATATCTCAATGGAGTATTCTTTTCTCAAATCTTCTTCATCTTTGGTGATAATTTCCTTGCCCTTCCTCAGAATTAAAGGGACTATTAAAGATCTTATACTCAAGAGTATATCTAAAACTGATGGTTTTGACTTTTGTCAGGAATATTTGGTAAAAAAACAGCCTGAAAATTGACCCTAGAAGACTCTGCTTGAAAACTTCAGCTGCAGCTCAAACAAAATTACTTCCTTCAAATTCCTGCTGCATCCTAAGTAAATGCTGGCTTAAAAAAGAATACAACAAACAAATTTAACCAAAAAGCTCCAACAGAGAAAAATTTTGTCTGTGAAGACTGCGGAGCCAAAGAAACACGTCTACTAAATATTTCTGTGCCATTTCATCTCTCCTTCCAATCTCAGTTATGATGCATCTCAATACAACTGTTGTACATAAATAAATAAATAAATAAACAAGTTGAGAAATAGAAATTTCCTTTTTTCCTTGCCCTTTTTAACTTAAGTATATCCTCAGTTTTCACAAGTGCATATTAGCATCAGAATAAGAAGGCATTAAGTAAGCTGTGTTGAAGCAGTTTATGTTAAACACTTCATTGTGCAGAAAAAGGCACACTCTTAGCAGCAGAGCATGCAATTTGGTTATGTGAGATGAAGAAATCTGAGCAGGTCTTCATCAGCTCATTTGGAAGCCCCACCCCAGCTTGATTTCCAACAGACTCAGCTGAAAGGATATTGTGCATGAACACATGTCTTTGTTCCTCTTAAATTATCGAGTCATAAGCTGCTTCTGCAGACTGTTGGTACTTGCAAACTAAAGCCAAAGTAAAATTAAAATAGCAGCTCCAAGTATCGTCACACCTGGGGAGCTTGCTGGCTCCCTGCGGGACCCTACGGGCACTGGACTGTGATAGCACAGAATTCCTTTTCAGTCAAAATCCAGGGTGAGAAGCAGAGAAGTTCAACTCAGATCACCAAGGATCCTGAAATGACAAAGAGAGACCAACACTCCCAGAAGCACTGTTGTTTCCTGACTGCCTGCAGGTCCCAGTGTAAGAAACTAAGCCCTTTGCTATCCATAAGAGGACACTTCTTTATCGTCTTCCTGCTTTCATCCACAGAAGTCAAGAAGGCTTTTATACAAGATGATTATACACATATAAAATACAGACAGAGGGAAAAATAAATATAGCATATGTGGTTTTAAATATTTTACAAATAATGTTCCCCTTGTGTGTTATTTACTACATTTCCTCCCTGTCTCATCTTTAGCTAAATAGGAGGTGGAACAAAAAAGGAGGGAATGTCAGCCCACTGATCAAAAAAATCACTCTCTCTTGGCACAGGTGTCTCATGTTTATTGGGTTTTTTCCTGGCTAGGCAGTAAAAACCAGTAATTTTACAACTGGGGATTTCACATATATTTTTGTTCGCTTGTTCTTCCTGAGATGATTTATCTTTTTTCTTCCTATTTTGAATGGATTTTATATCTGTATCTTCCACAGCTGATATAGCTCCACAGGTATATAGCTCCCACTTCCAGGCAAAGGCTGCTTAAATGCATTTTATAAGCCCGTGTTATACACAGCTTCAGTTGTCAATAAAGAATGTAAACCAGAACATGATTAGATAATTTTTAAAGCAGTTCTAAGTGAAAGCTCTGAATTTCTAACTTATAAAATAGTATCTCTCTAACATACAATAAGAATTTCTGTAGTTTTATGGAAAGGATGAGCACAGTTTTAGAGGAAAGTCTCAGTTCAACTTTCCAGGCTGGGAGGGGAATTGAAGCATTTTAGTCAAAGGATCCTATCAGAAATTAGAGAATTTAATTTTTGGTATAGAATAAGCTTTCCGTCAAGTTAAAAACAAATCTTCTATTTAACTGCCTGATTACACTTGTTTTAGAAGTGTCATTACAATTATTAGCAGGGTATATTAAAAATGTTCAAGTCAAGAATTTCTCTCTGAGAAATTCAGCAGAAAGCTATTTCATCATAACCACTGGGTTACTTTTTCTGAAATAAGCACAGGGTTAATTATGTAAATATACTTGTGTAAAAATGATAAGGGATCAGAGCTAAGCTTGAGACCTTTATAATATACATATTGCCACTTTTGTTCTGTAAACATTCAAACATTTTGGGTTGGCATTAATATAATATATTCTCCATTCTACAGGAACTTTCAAACTGCAGTTTTTCTTAAAAATGGTATTTGGAGTATGAAGAAGGTTAATGTCCCTCATGTTTATACTGTACAACCAAAGTGTCAACCATGCCTGCCCTAAAAAGCAAGCGGGGCACCCGTACACTGCTTTCAGTACTCAAATTGTCCCTGCCCAGCACTCTGGTATCCACAGGATGTGTATACACCTCAAATGGGAAATAAAGGTGAACTCAACAGATATTTGTGTTTTGACAGATGGACTTCCTTCTGGGAAGAACTTCCATTAGTCCAGATTGCTCTCATGTCAATTAATATCAATATATCAACGTATTAGATGCATACTGAGAGATAGAGAGATGGAATTATATTAAGTGTACAGCCATTTCAGTACTCAGCATATCCCTAGGATTGTGGCCTGATGCCCTAATTTAAGAAAGCACCAGGAGGGACCTTCTTCAAACTCCCCTGTACGGTTATACATTTCAATGTAAAATTGAAAGATTTTTACACTAGTTTTGCTGCATAGATAAGCTCAGTTCAGTCACATACTATATAAATTACTTACAAATACCTGAATCTATGATTTGGCAGGGGTGAGGAGGTAAGTAAAAGGAGAATAGGAAGAAGAGAACAGGTATCTGCTCATTGGGAATGAGGAGAATATTTCAAGCAAGGGGAATTTCCCTCACTTCCAGAAACACGATATTCAGCAAAAGGCACCCTCAACTACCCAAGCAGATTTCGTGCTATGGAGACAAAGGTTCTCCATAACTCTTGCCCCATCTCCCATGTCCCCTGGTCCTTACTCAGGGTCTTGTGCAAAACCTATTTCCCAACAATATGACTTCCAAAGACTGAAAAAAAAAAAAGTTTATACAGGGCAACTTGATTCTTTGCCCTGGGCTATGAGGAGCTTGAAGTGACTTGAGCTTGAAACAGAGCATGTAGTGTCTGTAGCACATCTCATTGCTCCACCTGAAAACTGAAACACATTTTCAGTTATCTTAATCCAAGTGGAAAAGTGGGCTTTAAAAGGATAAGGATCAGACAGAGTAGGTGGTCATGCTCTTAGATGTGAAAAAACCTGAACAAATACCCGGAGGCAAAAAGAATTTCCTGCAATAACCATTTTAGAGTGTGATAGATTTATATTTCATGGCTTCTGGCTCTTATTAGTCATGTGCACCCTTTACAGTTACAAATGAAGATTTATAGGAAAAACATTTCTAAACAAAAAGGTCATTTCACAATCAGATGGGTAAGACAATATAATATCTAATTTTTCTTTGTCTTCAGTACTACAAATGCATAAAGGGCAGCTTTTATTTTAACAAGAGTAAATGTTCATTTCCAAGTCTTTGTACCAAATTAGTCTACTTGAATTTGACATGAAAGTTATTTTTTAAAGTTGTCAGATAAATAATTTTTTAATTTAAAAAAAAAATGTGGTTTTGATATTGTCTTACAGCTAATAAAGCTTCTGTTAGTTTATATTTAATTTGTATTTTAAAGTCTAGAATAGCCATATTCAAAAGAGAATTACTGGTTTGGCAAAAAAAAATCATCTAATAGGCCTGCCTTAATCAAAATTCAAAATCTGGCAACAAAACATCACTGTGGAGTGTTTGCTTTATAAACTTTTGGGAAAAGGTTTTCAAAGTTAATATTTCAAAATGAATAATTTTGCAGAGTTTCTCTATCATTAATAAGCTTGCCATTTTTAATTTAAAACATGAAAGAAACATTTATTTTCCTAATAATAAGTAGACAGAATGTTGTAAGCGGTTCAAGAAAATAAATTATATTATTTTTAATAGCATGTTCACTGAAATCATGAACATCACAGTCAAAAATGACCATCCAGGATCTGCCACATTATGTGGGAGAAACAAACTAAATGCTTCTGGTTTGACCATGGGACACCCTAGAGTATTCACAGCGCATGCTCCAATTTTTAGTTTTATGCTTCTGCCTTATCTCCTACTCTTCAGCAATTTTGGTGCCTGATAACTGTTTACATCCCTTGGCAGGTGCTATTGTGACAATTTCTATTGCCAGAAAGTATAATGACTCCTCTGGCCAAAGGCTGTCTGCTTATCTACCTAAATTTTCATTCTGAACCCATCTCTGTACTATTTCTGTGCCCACTACAACCCCACGGCTGGCAGAACGAGTGTCACCCAGCAAGGGAAAGGCAGAAGCACCGACTCTGTTTCCAGATGCTTCCCTTGCTGCCACTCTGGCAGATGGAGTGAGCAGGGCTTGCCTGCCAAACATGGCATAATTCTACACTTAGCTCAAGCAAAATCTTGGCTATGCTGAAACCTATGGCACGTTGCCCATCCCCTTCAGCAGAGCCCGGCTTCTGGCACTGCAGTGGTGATGGGGAAGGACAAGGCAGTTTGATTAATCAAGGAGGGCACTGGGCAAAGGAAGCAGAGGTGCCACCATGCACGTGGTTGAGGAGAGGCTCAGAAGGAGGCCAGGAAGACACAGGCCTTTGTGTCCTTTTATGTAGTATATAAAGATGGATGATACTCACAACGTTACTGAAATTATTTATTGACCAGAGTAGGCATAACGGCATGGTCACCATTCTATTTTTCTTTATTATCTTACACAATTTATTCTTATGCCTAACCTGAGCCCTTTAAAATTTCATCACTGTGCTCTTTGGTCCTCTTTATGCCAGCATCTTTCTTAGTTCATGTCATCCTCGTTCATCTTGACATATTTGAAACTTAGAGAGTAAGATTTCTTGGAACAAAGATACATCTAACTGAAACTCCTGAAAAGCATTTCCGGCACATCCTTTAAATGCAAAATAATGAAATCAATCCAAGTTTATTGTTCTCTTCCTATAGAAAGTGATGACAGAATGAGGTTCCCCAAAATCTAGTACTCTCAAGATGTCCTTTGATGTTGTTATCTTTGGAGCCTCTACGTTATGCAGCATTCCCTTGATTTTGAGACTGCAGATTTTGAAGAGAGCAGCTGAGACAAACAATTTCAAGGATCTTTCCCCCCAAAATTACTTTCCATACTCCATCATCACATCAGAAACCGTAATACATACTGTCATCAGCTCTTCCTTGGTGGGACACTAAGGAGCTGCTTGCCATCTGCCACCTAGCTCATATACCTTGCAAGTGACCTGCCCTAATATCAGCCCTCGACTGCTGGTTTCCATTTTTTTTTTTTTTTTTTTTAGTGTTAATGTGACATGTCTCTCAACAAAAGCTTTAAGCCACCAAACTCCTCACTTTGTCAGTTTTCCTTCCTTTTGATTATGATATCTGGATTCACCCTCACAAAATGTATGGTGGAAAGGGTTATGACCAACAGATCTGTCCAAAACCAGAAGTAACTATACTCACACCTTGACTAAACTCCAGAGGCCATGGACGACTGGACATTAATTTTTATCTGTATCAACATCTCACCTGCTTGAAGACTAAACACCAAGCTTGTTAACTTACTGGTGCCAACTCAGCTCACCTCCCATGATTATTTTTCTACCAAGTCTGACATTTCTGGGCATTTTGATATCCTTTCCTTCATTTATTTTAAATGTAATTTGTTCTGCACCATTGCATCATATGTTTGATATTTCAGTGCAGACACTCTAGGGCAGATGTTAGCAACCCACCTAGAAGTTTGCTGAACTGCAAGTTTATTTCTTAAACCTAGGTTGATGTTTATAGCCAGTCACCCTACTGATCTAATCTTAGCAGAATTTGCCTGTGTAGATCACTTCCTGCTTATCTGGACCTCCTGGAGGGCAAAGAACTGCACTCTTCCCAAACTGTCTTCCTCAGGAAGAAGGCCTCTCAGCTCCTGGCCCCAAAGCTGCAGTGTGCCATCTAAAATCTACCCCTCTTCCATACTGTAGGTGGTGACTTGTTCCCAAGCAGACTTTTACTTATTCCTACAACTACCCTAAGACTTTAGAAATACAGAGAAGCTTCAGAGGGGACTGACAAACTTTACATGAATAGCAATGANATTAAATATTAATATTAAATATTTAAAACATATTTTTTTGTGAATCTCAATCTTAAAGGCTGTGGGTTATCTTTTTTGTCTTATACCCTCCTATATGTTACTTTGCCAGGCTTTTCACGCCGAAGCAGTAAACATCTTCCACACTATCAGCTGCAATATCACTTCTTCAGGAGAGATAGCCTGGTGGTTGATATGCCTCAATGTCAAAATTTACACCAAGAACTTATTGGACAGATTGTGAAATAAATTGTAGAAGAAAATGGGGTACTTTCTTCATAAAAACTTCTAGACTTTAATTATTCCTTCCACTCCAAATAGCATGATAAATCAAAATCAGACATTTTCATTAATCCAAATAAAATTTAAAAAAACCAAATTAGACAAAATGCTTAAAAATTTATCCTAATTTAGNGCTGTTATCACCTGCTAACGACCCACCCCTGATAACAGACAATGGGCCATCAAGAAACCATCACATGACTCATGGACTTATCTCATCCTGTTGTGAGATGCTCCACCCAGGAGGGGGGAGCTGGGCATTCCCACCTGGATATAAGCTGCCCTTAGAACTGCCTGGCCTCAGCCCTGTCTGCTGGGTGACCAGAGGACAAGAGCCACCACTGGACCTTTAGCTGGAGACCAGCCCTTCCATTGGATCATTACTTCAACTGGATCACTGCATCTGGACTGTTGCCACCACCCCAACAGGGTATCAGGTTGTATCTGACTTTGTCTGTGCTTTTTCCTTATATTATTTTCCTTGTTTATAATTTTTTCTATTAATTTCAATCCTGACTTGTGATCTCCCACTGGTTTGTTTTCAAACCAATACAAGCAATAACATTTAAAAACACATTAATTCACACACAAGTATTCTGCAACCCTCAAAAAATATTAGTACATGAAAATAAATTAAAAGAAAACTTCCAGCCTCTGAGGTTTTCAGTGCCCTTAGATGACTACCTTAGCATTAAAGGACAGGGTAAAGTCTGACACCTATCAGTGTAGAGAGTAAATTCTGCAAAAAAAGAGGGAAATGAAATGTCATGGAGGAGCACAGGTAAAGATGTTATAGACAGAAGGGATTTTGGTAAAGTTACATCTTACTCCTTTCAGTTTAACCCCTTAAAGTATTACTGAATTGTAACTTTAAAGAAACTTGGTCATGTAAGTTTTTACTAAGTCTAATAAATTCTTCTCCTACTTAGTATTGTATTAACAAAGATAATTTGATTCTAATTCTCAGTAAATTCACAACTAAATGCAAAATAAAACAACATATTTAGAATAAGAAAAATTATTTGTAAAAATATTCTGAGAATTCTGCAATATTCTATATCAACTATCGCTTAAAGTTGCTGATTTCACATGAAATTATTTAGAAATGGAAAACTGAATGGAAAAAAAACCAAAACAAAAGAGAAACTTTATTTCCAAAATATAATAATTATAAATTCCATATAATTATTAAATATTAATATTAAATATTTAAAACATATTTTTTTGTGAATCTCAATCTTAAAGGCTGTGGGTTATCTTTTTTGTCTTATACCCTCCTATATGTTACTTTGCCAGGCTTTTCACGCCGAAGCAGTAAACATCTTCCACACTATCAGCTGCAATATCACTTCTTCAGGAGAGATAGCCTGGTGGTTGATATGCCTCAATGTCAAAATTTACACCAAGAACTTATTGGACAGATTGTGAAATAAATTGTAGAAGAAAATGGGGTACTTTCTTCATAAAAACTTCTAGACTTTAATTATTCCTTCCACTCCAAATAGCATGATAAATCAAAATCAGACATTTTCATTAATCCAAATAAAATTTAAAAAAACCAAATTAGACAAAATGCTTAAAAATTTATCCTAATTTAGACATTCTAGATTTTTTCTCTTAATTTTAGATTTCTGATGTGATTTTTTTTCACTTAGTGTGCAAAGTATCAATATTTCAATTTAATATATTTTGATCATTATTCATGTTAAATCATATTAACCATCTATAGCAAAAGTATCAGAACTAGCATATTCTTTGAAATTTCCATTTCCCTGCAAATGTTTTAAATATAAGAACAGTAGAAAACTAAAATCCCAAAGAAATTTATTCCATAAAAAATTTTCCTACTGTCTATTGTAAAAAAATTAAGTTCCATAATTAAATCATTTTCCCTGTGAACACAACAGGTAAAACAAGAGGGAGAACAGTAAGACAGAAAAGAGAAAGAAATCAGAATCAAGGGACTGCTGGGAAAAGACAGCACCTGAAGTGCTTTAAAAAACTGTATTCAGCTCCCATTGTGTCCGGTCATCACTAAATATCAAAAGCCTTTTTTTTGTACATTCTGGGAACCTTTCCCGCACCATGCTGAGGCATTTACGTTTTACACAAATTAACATGTGACTGCTATGCTAGATGGCTAATGGAATGCATGTTTAATAATGTGAAAGCTCAAAATCACTTAAGAGTGTCAAATGGGGTATCTTCTCCTCTGCCACCAAAAAGGCTGCCAGAGTTGTGTCAGAGACAACATAGTTTCCAAATGAGTTGACTAGGAAACAATGGTGTCTCACTCTAAGAGGATGAGAAGATTCCCAGGGAAGAATCTGCCTCGTTCAGTCATACCCACCACATCTCATAGAAGTGCTGCCAGATGGGTACCTTGTGCAGAAGACTACATAGAAAGAGTTCAATACATCACACGCAGCTCCCGTGCCCTCATCCAAGAAGAGATACTTGAAGTAGTTGCCAGTGGAATCAATAGACTAAAATTAATCATCTGTTGGCTGAACTCAGTAGGAGCCAACATGTGCTGGAGTCAGAGGAAATGCAAGAGAGCAGCACTTTTTGTGTGCCTCAAAATTGTCTTCAACAGTCTCATAACCAATATAACTTGAGAATTCTAAAATATTGTTCAGCTATGCCAAGCTGGAACCACCACTTTTGGATGTTTATATACGACAAGGCCCACCACAGGACTTCACTTTTCTTTTCTCCCCAAGAGTATAGGTAAAGGAAAGTATCTGTCTAGATTTGAATACACTGTCTACAATCTACTATCTATAATCAATGTCCATTGTCCCTTGAGGGGAAGCTCTCCCAGTTCCCAATAATGCATGAGGGGTCCGTCAGAAAGATGAAGGAAACCCAGGACTGGTTTCATCACAATCTTCTTGTCTGATCCTGAAGAGTCAAGCTCTGTACCTAGTGACTCACTTTACCATCTGCTCAACATCATAGGAGTACTGTGAGGATAAATACTTTATGAGTAGGAGGCACCAAGTAAGTACAGTGATGAAGGCACGATAGTATGTTTGCTACCAAAATGAAGGTGTAATTGTAGCTTATACTATGTTCTTCTGCAACAGTAGTAAAGAAAAGCCAACATAGGCTTTAGTAGGTGGTAGCTGCCACAAAAGAAAAAAAAGAAAAAAAAAGATAAAGAAAAAAGGCTGAGAAGCTGCATAAGAGATATTGGTTTAATTTAGTTGTTAATTTGTTCACCTAAGAAGAAGAGACTCAGGTTCAATTTTCCACACTATCAACTGTTTATTTACATAAGCTGGAAAAGCATCAACAACATAAACATAGAATAATTCACACTCAGTCCAGGAAGTACCCACTGAGTACTCACTTGGGCTGGGCTGTGCTTGGCTTCAAGGTCTTCCTGTGAAAAACTGAAATAAGAAATCGAATCCATATCTTCTGTGTTCCATGGAAACTGCTTTTTTTCAGTTTCAGTAATTTTAAGAAGTAACACTTCCTTTTCCCTGCCCAAAATATTTTATTTTTAATTAAATCCTTGCTGCATGCATCCTGATAGGCTTTTATTTCTTCTCTTGGGAAGAGGACAGTAAGGGAAGCTTTAAATTTGAGAGACAGGTAATGCTTTATACCCTCATAAAATTTTTAGCTTCTTATACACACCATCACAGCAGTGTATTTTATATTTCACTCTGTTACTGGGAACATCTTGGATGCCAAGCTATCTTGGTGTGGCAAACATCACACTCCTAATATTTGCTATTAATTTTTAATTCCATGGCTGACCTTATACACAAAAAGTATGAAAGAGCAAACTGCTAAATTCTGCTGATGACTTTCAAGGTATCCTGTCTGTGATCAAAAACTTATATCAATCAATGTCTCAATAATTTAATCTACAAAAACAATTACAATAGCTGCCCCTACACCTGTCTTAATCATTATTTGAAAGTTTGAGTTTCGAAAATTGTATGGTCTACAAATAAAAAAAAAATCTGTTTTATTTTAAATGTTTTTTTCCTTATTTGTTTATTAACAATGACTAGGAATTATTGTTGGAAATTACCCAACGACTTAAATGTGTATTTATTTTATTTCTTGTACGTGGACTTCTTTAGACGCTTGCCAAACAGTAATTGAACATTTGAATAATAATAAATTTAAATTTTTTTACAACCCACAGAGAAAAGAATGGCATGGAAGCCTTACTCCTTACCAAGGCTGAGAATTAACTGCCTAAATAAAAAGCTCTAAGTCCAACTTGGCCACAATGAAAGGAATTATTCCAATGTCTCCACACTTAATGTGTCAGGTTGCCACCATAGGAACCCTACCTTGGCCCAGTATAATTGAATTACAACATGATTTACTTTGTGTCTTTTGCCTTTTTTCCACCAGCTGGTATCTGTATTGGTCTTACAAAAGAACAGTTTTAAAGGAGACAATTTAAACAGAATAATGGTGTCTGGTAATTTTCACGAATATAAATGCATATATTCATCTTGTGGGTTTAAGCTTCTAAATTATATTCCTTTCTTTAGGCTATTGTCTAGTATAATATTTCTTTAATGTTCTGTATTTGGAGAAACTTCATAATTTTCAGGAGGATTATGTAAATAATTAATTTCTTCTCTGAACTGCAAAGATGAAAAGAACCTTTTTCTCTCAAAATTTGAAATGCACACTTCTATTTGAAAAACAGATCAGCCAATAGTGTCAGAAACCACTCTGTCCTGCTGTGCAAATCTATGACATAGCAGTGTGAAACCTGTCACTCCAATGCTTATTCGTACTTCCAGGCACTCAGCAGGTGGTAAAGGCCTTAAAGCATCTCAGTGAACAAAAAGGGTATTTGAATTGCCATTTCATGTCATTGCTTACTTGGGAAAATTTCCATTTAATCTTAAAAAGCTGACAGCACTTTAAACATACCTTCTTCTGTCTTTCTTTCCTCTTCCAGATTACTTATCAGTAATTATAACTAACACACTCTTCTCACAGTTTGCATTCTGAATTGCAAGTATCTGTCTATGGCCTTGATGGGAGCAGTAATCTTCATGCGTACATCCACATGATTTCACATGCACTTGAAATATCCCTTCTACTCCACACAGAGTTGCAGCAAAAAGTACTCAAACAAAATACAAAAA
>VXAC01005032.1:229031-272283 GCA_013399225.1 Rhipidura dahli | reverse complement strand
AAAAAAAAAAAAAAGTCTAAATGTGATAGATCACATAAAAAGTGATCTGACAGACTGACAGTCTGGAACATGTTGCCTAGAGAAGCTGTGGATGCCCCAGTCCTGGAAGTGTTCAAGGCCAGGTTGGATGGGGGTTTTAAGCAACCTGGTCTGGTGGCAGGTTTCCTGCCTATGGCAAGGGAATTAGACTAAATGGTCTTTTTGATCCCTACCAACTCAAACCATTCTGTGATTCTGTGTTTCCATGAAAATTATATACACCTCAGCTAATAGCTAATCTTTTCTTGCCCACAAAGCTTAGTCTTTTTCTTATAATCTTCATAAATGTCAATCCTACATGCTAGGAAGTAATCCAAATACAAGAAGGATTGAAGAGTTTGGTACATGTCAGGAGCTTGTGCACTGCAATGCAAGCATCTTTGAAAGAGCAATGTTAATGACACAACATGAAGAGCAACAGGCTGATGGACAGTAATGCAGCAGCCTGCCATGGCGTGCCATGACAGTTTTCTGGGAAAAAAACTGCTCTTGGGCCTGATAAACACTTAGGAGATGAGCAATGAGGGTGACTAGCTAACTGACCTGACATCTTGGTCTCCCTTCCAGCACTACACCAGGCAAAACAGGACTTTGACAACACTGTTCAAACACAGCAAATGAAAACAGTTTTAAAATAGATGGCATATGGCAGTTTTTCCACATGTGTTTACACTGACTGCTTTAGTCCAGAACCTGGGGTGTGCTAATGTGAACTTAATGAAAGGGTGAGTATAGAGGTGGTTATTGTTGTCTATCAATGGTTATCAGCAGTAAAGCTAACAGACCCACTGTTCCAATTAATTTTTTGGCTTCCCACCCTGGTGTAACAGGACCTGAGGCAGATCAATGAAGTAAAACACTGAAAACTGTTCCTTTAGAGATACAAAAATGTGGAGATATTCTTCCTTAGAGTACTACATTTATCTGTTCAACTACTGTGCATGCACTATACTACTTAATATTTTTAAGGTTTTGCAAGCACCAGACTTTTTGCCACAAAAAAATAAAAATAAAATTCACCACTATAACCAAAACATTTAAGGAACTTTTTTTCAAAGAACTAATGCTCAAGCCTCATCAACTGCCTGAAACATCTCAGAAAGAGGACAGCTGGAGTTACAGCTACTACAGTTGTGATGCGAAAATGTTTAAGAAGTAGACTCTTCTTTATAGATAAATGTCTTATATTTGATGATCCTAATAACTATTCAAAATTATTTTGGTTTTTACAGTTCAGACCAGCACACAGTTCACAACAACACAGCAAAACATGACTACTTAATGGCACTGCCATTATGTTTCCCTATTTTATTTTGAGAAAGCACTTTAATGTAACTTATAGTAAACTATTAAGCAGATATGTTATATTAAGGACTCAAGAATCTAAATGTTACTCATAGTGAAAGGCCAAGCAATAGAATAATCTTTTGGATAGTGTCTAGAAAATGTTATTAAAAGCTTTGTATCCATAAACTGAAATAATGCATTTCCTATTTTATGTTGCAAATAGTATAAAAATATTCTGTACTTTAGAGACTTAACATTTTATTAGTTCTACATATCTGCCCTTAAAATAAGATCTTTTATAAGGACATCTCAGAAGCTTTTTGGTTTTTGAAAAGAAAAAAGTCAGTAGGAGAAAATTTCAGATTTTTAAAATTTGCTTTATTAAATAATCTATAAAACCTGCTACATATCTCTTTATGTTTGCAGATGTTATAGAATATTATGAATTAGATATTGTTGAAGTAAATGCAATAGCATCTATAAAAGTGTATTCTAGCAGAGAGATGCATCAAAATGGTGTTATGCATGATATCACCTCAACTTAGATCATCCATCAGGAGAGTGTCTCTTTTTGAAATAGCAAGAACACTCTGAATTTCTCAGTTTTGGTTCAGTAATCCCATTCAACATTAGATCAGTTATCTTTATGAAGATAGAGATGCTAGTGGCCTGGATTTTAATCTCATCTGTAAAGCAGGTACAGTTTGCACTGTAACACTTTAATTTCATGTGTGCAAAATTCAAACCACAACTCTTAGAATGGCTGTAAAATCAAGCTGTTTAAATCCCATCCCTACTTCAAATATCAGAATTTTAGGGGACATTGCTTAGCAATTTTGGCCACATAATCTACCTTATGCTCACAATTTCGAATCAGATTGATATGGCAGAATATTAATTCATTTTATGAAAGCCCTATGACTACAGGGTGTGGATTGACAAGAAACTCAACAGGAGCTGGCAATGTGAACTTTCAGCCCAGAAAGTCAATCATACACTGGGCTGCATCGAAAGCAGCATGGCCAGCACTAATCTGCTCCTGTGAGACCCCACCCAGAGTACTGCATCCAGCTCTGGAGCCCTCAGTACAGGAAGGACAGAGACCTGTTGGAGCAAGTCCAGAGGAGGCCACCAAGGTGATCAGAGAGCTGGAGCACCTCTCCTATGAGGACAGGAGGAGGAGTTGGGGTTGTTCAGCCTGGACTCGAGAAGGCCTGGTGAGACCTTAGAGCAGCCTTCCAGTACCTAAAGGGAGCCAACTGGAAATCTAGATATGGACACACTACAATCACATGTAGGGATAGGACAAGGGGGAATGGCTTTAAACTGAAAAACAGAACCTTTAGTGTAGGTATAAGGAAGAAATTCTTCACTGTAAGGGTAGTGAGGCACTGAAACAGGCTGCCCGGACAAGCTGTGGATGTCTCATCCCTGAAAATATTTCAGGCCAGGTTGCATGAGGCTTTGACAACCTGATCTAGTGATTAAAGGTTCCTTCCATCCTTCTATTATTCTATGATACGATTCCATGTCAGTCAGCAAATGACAAGTCTAAGCACTAACTAGATTTTAAAAATTAACAGCATCAAAGTGATCAGTGACTGGTAAAATGCTGCATCCCTGTAAGTTTCATTGCCCAGCAGCTCTGGTTTTATCTTGGGAGTTTTATACTACAGCATGTAAAAGCCCAGAATTAATTAACCACATCACCTCACTACATCAGCTTGCTACTAGCAATGAAATGAAGTATTTAACCTGTAAGGTTCTTCCTGTTTTTAATATATCCCATATGTGTTTTAAATATATATCAGCATGTATATGTACACATTATTTATCTTCAATGCATCAATAATCACCACAAAATCCATTTTTCTTACTTCAAAAATGCCATCAAACCTGCTTTTAGATCTTAAGGAATTCATGATGCACTGTTAAACTTGGTGGGGGCAGGATTGTTCTGATACATACCTTTCTACAAAGAGACCTATGGATGCTTTGCATTCACTGCTATACTAACATCTACCATAGAATCCTGTGTTAAACAGGGACAGGGATCTTGAGTTTCAGCAGTATACCCACAAAATTGCAGAGCAAAAATTTTACAAATAAAGGAAAGAATCAATTGACATCACAGGCAGAATAATAGTTTCTAAGAGCAGTGAACCACAGTATTTTAGTCTCATGTTTTGGCCACAAGGGGCACACACTACAAAAGCAAGCTTCAGCCTCCAGTGCTTACATATACATGAACCCGCATCATTTGTGCATTCTCCTTACAAATAAAATACAAAACAAAAGAAATAGGGAGCAATTGTACATTATTATGACCAATAGTTTCAGATTTTATCTGAAACCAGAAACGCTCAGTTCATTTAATTTTCAGCAGAAAATCCAACAGCATTACTTTTCATTATATACATTTAATAATAGTGGATAAAAATATCTATGTTGGTCTTCTGGAAACTAGCGACTTTGAAATCATTGTTAGTTTTGAAAGATTCACAATATATTAGGTTAGTTTAAGTGAAGAGTACATGGCTGAGGGCAATTGCAACAAATGGCATTCAATTTATCATATACAATCTTGCTATATAGTATTATTTATCTCAATACATGTAACGTACCATTTGCATTAATAATAAATGTGCATCTAAGGCTTTTTAAAATGTTGTTTACAGGTCAGGAAGCAAACTAAGAACAAGCACTTACTGCCAGTCCTGTGACACAGTGGTGCCAGTAAAACAGTGGCATAAGGTGCACACACACACAGAGGGGTGTGAAAACAGTAGTAAAGCAATGTGTATAAATCTGCTACAGATGCTCATAAGCAAGCAAGAAGGATAAAACAAATGGTTCTGCTTCATGTCTGAATTCCTTGCATGACCCATGGTATCTGAAGTCTCAAATAAATGTCAGCCAGTGCAAATGAACCTGTCGATTACGAATCAGGATCAAAGCCTTAACATCCCCAAGTAATTCCTCACACTGTGATAGAGACCAAATTCAGAGACAGACTAACTTTTTGGCACATTGTGTGCTCCTGAAAAAAAACGCTTGTAGCAAAATTTACTGATGGTGTAATAACATTTCCTGAGTCTGATGTAAATGTCTGGTTTGACACCAAAAAGACTCTAAAACAATCAGATTTACAAAATTAAATTAGTGCATATAATGCTTCAGTGTCTAGATTAGCTATGACCTTTCTTCATCTGATGCCTTTCTAGACATGATGGACGTTGATCTCCAGCTCAATATTGAAGAAAAGGCATTTAGGATTTGAAAATATAAATTAGGCTAATTCAGATGTGGTGCTCAAGCAAGGTGTGCAATTTAATTTTGATAATTCTGTCAAAACATTATTCAGTTGTAACTGTACCTTCCTAAATGTGGGATGATAATTTCCTTTACAGGAAATAACTCAGAAAGGTTTCTAAGGAAACCAGGCAAGCACACCAAACTAATATCAGGTTTTATATGACAGTGAATATTACACAAGGAGAGTTGGAAGAGAATTTTCAAGGGAAAATGCTGTAAATGTGAATAAAGATAAATTGAGGTTTAAACACTGGCAATGTTTGAGAATCTCTGCTTCTGACTCCAGATATATTACTAGGTTAAGCAAAAAGAGCCATCCAACACATGAGCAGGAATATGCACATGAACAGAAGCATGTGGGATACAATTTATTGTCAAAATACAAATGCAAAGGAAGGAAGGTGAGGAAATGAAAATGCACATTGTTTTAATGGCAAACACTTTCAATATGGGCAAAGTGAGTGAAGTGGGAGAAATCTCACCACCACAGTAATGATAGGTGTTTGGTGGTTTGATTCTGGTCAACTAAATTATGACAAACAGAGACAGACTGCACATAAGTAAATTAGATGGAACTCTTTTTTTTCATGTGCAAGGCACATCCAGCCGGAATACTGCTAAAAATCAGACTTCCAGATGCGTGAAGGGGAGAGGGCATGTCTGGATCTTTGATTTTTCAAACTTCAGGGGTGCCTGAGTACTTCTAACTCAGCCTTGAATGTCTTTAACTAAATGTTCTTCTGTGGAGGCTGCTCCTTGCTTTCTTCCCCAGCAGAGCTGAACTGGTTCTTTAATGTGTACAGGGACTAAAGGGAGGGAGGTGGTCCAAGCAGTGCCAGGCACTGATCAGGAGTTAAGGTGTCCTAGTGCAGGTGCAAAATATAAAAAAGAAACCCTGCAAAACAGGCTAGATGCATGACACATGAGGTTTTTTTTTCCCTAGACAAAGGCTGGGAGAAGGGACTAGTGCAGTCATGCTTGCTGGGACCTGTGAGCAAAGGCAGTGACTGTGCACAGCTCTGCTCTGGCAGGTGCTAACTGTGAATAACAGAGGCCCTGTGTTCCAAATTGAGAATCCCTTAATAATGAATAAGAGAACACCTGATGTAAATGTTTGTAATGACATGAATGTGAGCTTTTCAGGCATAATCAATACCTGCCATTGGATCATCTCATACTGTTGGGAAAAGTAACAATTCTGGTGGAAGCAAACTTTCCCTGAGGCCACTATAGTTAACATCCAGGTTAGAGGCCAGGTGGGAGATCATGGGCAATGAAAAGCACACCCTTTTCACCCACATACATCCTTTGGATTACTCTATTATAAAGAGATAATTGCACAATATTGAACAAATTATTTAATTTATAAACTATTTTATAAGGTACCATGAATCCAAATGGAACACAATAATAAGGTTGTTTCTCTACACCTCCTGAAAATATTCACTTACAGATCACATAAACGGCTTTTTAACCTTCTTTATCCAGTAGTGTGTTTGATTAGCAAGCTGCTACTTTTAAGATCCTTTCTGTAACTGATTTGGAAGTAAAATTATTTTACTAATGAAACTAGCAGGATATATTTACTTACACTCAGCAGAGTTTTATCCAGGAATTCCTCTACACAGGTAGCAAAACCTTAAGTGCTTTGGGTACAACCACCTGCAGGGTGGTTAAATTTGCCCTTACAATCAGGCACGTACATTTCACCTGAACTTTGCAGAGAATGAATCCTTCACTGGTCTCTGCACATTAAAGGCAAGAAAAAGAAAATATTTTCCTGTCAGAGATGAAAACTGCTGGTGAGAAGGTGGCTTTTGCATTTTTATTCCAGGAAAAAAGCAAACAAATGAAAAAAAGAACACACATTTTCCTCTCTGAACTTACCAAGAGAAAATCCCTGTTTATCAACCCATCAGCAGAAGACATGTTTCCTTGCATTCAGCTGAAGAAACAAATTAATTATCTGTTTTCTTGTCAACAAATAAAGCCCCCAAGATCTATGTCTGAACTTAAAGAAAAATGTACATCTTTATTTAAAGACACTTTAGTATGTATTTATGCTTTTGAAAGTGATTCTTTTTCTCCCTTTTGCAAGCATATATACACACAGAAATTTAATTGACATACAGACTGGGGATTTAATATCAAATGGTCACAGAAGAGAAGAAATTAACGTAAATCATAAACAAAGTACTATATTTCCTTCCTAAAAACAACCTTTGGACAAAAAACAATCAACAGTTTAACAAGCAAAGGCAGATGCTAAAGGGTCACTATCTTCCCTCCTGCCATCATTTGTTGAATAGTTCTGTAGATATAAGGAGCAAGCCACTGAGCCAGATCCTGCTGTTCAAGAAATATGTTTCACAGTCAGGTAATTGCTTTCCTCAGACTGTTGTCCTGAAAGGAGGGGAAAGACAGACAAAAACCTAACAGTAACGTGGTGGACTATTTCAAGAGGATCTGGTCAGAAAACACTTTGGGTAGCTTAGTTTCATTGCAACTGTCTGTTACTACCCATTTTCTGCAATTTAAAAGTAAACTTCCAAAATAAAATTCCAGCAGTGCTAGACCATAAGCAACACTCTAGATTATAACATACAATAAAGATCAATAATGCTGCTTGGAAATGAAAGAATGCTATCGAAGAAAATCAAATTACTGCAAGTCTTCACTTACTGTTTTATTGGGTTGCTTTTTTTTTGGCATTTTGCTCTACATCATTAGGCACAGAGGATTATTGTAATACTTCACCACAGAAAACTGCAAAAAAAACACTTTCATAAGACTTGATGCTGATGTTAAAGGCAAACTGGGGTAAGCACCCCAAAAATTTTTTTCATTTCTCTGAAAGGTGTTCACAGAACAGGTTGAAATAACATCTTTTTCTCCACCATTCAGAAGTTCACTGTATCTCATTAGGCTGAGGGGCAGCATCACTTGCAAAAAGGAGTTGCTAATGGTCATTGCATCCTGATGAACCCTATTTGTAAGAGTGCCACACAATCTGAAGATGGACTTTGAAGGAAAACAGAACTCCAACAGACTCCTCTGTTAGCAGAGAAACAAATGAGCAAATTATTAATTTTACAGACATATATTTTCACATTGGTGAACAATTTACCTAAGCCATTATTTTAATCTTAATACTGAATATAAACATTGAGTCTGCATATCCATTTGATGTTCTTTATAGCTCAAGTCCTGTACTTGGAAAAATCAATTATTTAACCTAAATGAAGAAAAAAATGGAGTTTGTACATTTTTGAAGAATAGACGTAATTTATATGTAACAGATATTCAATGCCTTTTTATAAATTATGAATTTATATATGCAGGAACATGTCAAAAGAAGCAGTTCAGACCTATTCTATTCTATTTGTTTAAAAAAAATGCATTTCTCTGGATACAGAATGGTCAGATGGTCTTTCTCTGTCCAGAAGAACAGATAAACACTGACTGTATTCAGGAGTCATATTGTCACACTTTCATTTTTTAATATTGTTTTTGCACAAAACTACTTTCTTATGGGTGTCATTTTAGCAAGTGATGTTCTATAATTTTGCCTCAGCTCTATTTGCAGTTGTATCAAGTTAGAGCCTAACATTGCAGCAGGGTGCCCAGGATAGAGCTCTATGTCTCCTCTGTCTTCAGTGGCAGAAACATGAGGGACCCAGAACAACATCTGGTCTTTTTTTATTGTATTTTTGGTATGTGCAGGTGGGAAAAAGCCAATTTCTTAAATGATGGTTATTTAGATTTGAAAAAGTAGTAAAGACCTTTTAGCAGCTTTTAAATACTGCAGATGTCAATTGAAGAGCAAATTGTAATGCCAATATCACACAAAATCAGTAATCCAGGAACTGGTCAAGGGCTTTACCATGCAGAGCATCTGTACCTCTCCTTCACACATCATAAATTCCTCCCAATGTTTGGTGTCTTTTGAAAAGTTGCCCAAGTACGTATCTGTAGACTCAGATCTGCAGTGCATTGAAAGCAGTAAAATAGATTCTTGTGTGATTTTGGAGACAGACATTCTAGACAGAAGCCTTCTAGCTCTTTTATTCAACCTCAGAGCAACTCTTCCAGTTTACAATAGAAAAGAAATTGGCCTATTAAAGAAAAAGCCTGAAAAATGAAAAAAAAATCCCTCAACCCCTCTTTGCTCTAATTTAGAGATGGCTAAATCAATTTAAACTAAAATTCATTTTTCAATCTCTCACAGAACGAAAGTCCTTTCTAACAATTTTGTTGCTACATAAAGCCTTGATAAATTGGAACTTACAGTGGAAGCTGTGATAGACCATTAACTATAGAGGATGCACCATAAAATAGCAGGGAAGCTGTCAGTGGGAATACAATTTTCAGGGGATTTACTTTTGTAGTTATATAAGAATATTAAATAAAAGTAATGTAATACAGGAAACCCTACTGCATTAATTTTATTTGACAGTTTTTACTGTACCTGTTTTCCTTCAAAGCCCTTTTTCTCATTTCTTCATCAATATTCTTCTCAATGGATAAAAACTCTTCAAACATAGTGAGCTGGCTCATTATACAAGAATGAACCCAAAAGAAGCATGCTTAAATCTGTGAATTCAGAAAGCATTCTGGTCAATCCTATGTGTCTTCTAAAGCTAGTGCTGTCTTGCTGCTGAGACACACCTGATGGGACATTTCCAAGAGATGACTAGTGTTGGGAATAACACAGCAGGGGTGAAAATTGAAGTTGCCTCCAAAACTCCATCAGCTTCTCTGAAGGGAAAAGGTAACTAACAGGTTTCTAACATCAGCAGACGCGCAGTAGATGTTTTGCCCACTTCTTTATGGGTATAAACTCTATAAACTGCGCTGCTAAGGAGCTGTGGCTTTCCAGTCATTTTCTGATTCAAAACTAATACACTCCCTGGAGTGAGTTTGGTTTATGTTTATACTGTGTTTTCCTTCTTATTTGTTTTTGTGCAGGCACAGACCTGAACTAAAACACAAGGCAGACATAATCACACACACGGACTGCATGAAGCAGACTATCTGCTCCAAATTAAAGCACAAAGCAAATCATAAAGAAATTAAGTTAAATTAAAGAAATTTATAACTTGGTCTCTTGTTAAATTTTATCTTGTCTGCTCCACATTTTTGCAGCTTGTGGGTGGAAGGAAAAAAAAATAGATTGGAATTGAAAACATACCTGAGTCATCAGAGATCTCCAGAGGAAATGAGCCTGCAGGTAAGAAAAGCTGTTAGATCTGTCTGGTAAAGGAGACTGAACCTAGGCACCAGGCAGAAACTTGGGTTCTAATCAAAACAGATGCAAGTCCCAAATGGTGAGGTGTGCCCTCAACTGAATTCTGCCCACCAAGAGCACAATTATCATGTCCCTCTCCAAAGTCCTAACCTTGACAGCCAAATTTTAAGTACAGGACTACTTACAGTTTTGAAGCCTAAATGGGCTTTGAGCAATTTTGCTAATTTAAGCAGGTTTTTTATTTTCTTCATCTAATTTCCTTTATTCCTTAATCAGTAGCCAACTTTCTTCTGTGTAAAAGGACTGGAAAAACTACAGTTCAAAATGTGGTGCCACAAGGTTTAAAATACATACATTATTCATTAACATGATTGACAGAAATCAATCTCTGAAATTCTATTTGTACTGTTCTCTCTCTAATTCCAAAATCAAAACTGAAAAATGCAGATGTCAGGGCAAAGCATCTCTTGGCCCATTGTCATGTTGGTGCAGAAATTTTGCCTTTCTGCTTGTGTCATAGTCTAGAACTAACAGAGGGACTATAAAAAAAAACCAGAGGGACTCGTCTATAAAAATCCTTATCTTGGTGATTACATCATAAGACTCTGCTTCCTAAATGAAGAGCAGTCTTGTTTCTGAAGAAAAGAGGTCTTATGGCATAAAACTCTGGGCATTATTTTGGATTTAGAATTCCCTTTCCACAGACACAGACTGTCCTTCCATGCCAAAGATAAAGAGTTTTGGTCATGCCTCAGTTAAACTTTCCTGTTGTCTGACTTTAACACACCAGCATTCAGGACTGTGCCTGGTGCTAGGTCTTGTCTACACCAACGTGATTAGCTCTACCCTTAGTTTCAGCTGTCTGATTCATTATACAGTCTTTGAACTCTTTTCATGTTTTTGGACAAGACCTGCGAGTTGCCTTTGCTTTCCAGGTCTTCACCAAGTAAACCTCTATCACTGTATAGAATGTATAGAGGTTATAATGCAGAATCTGACTCTTCAACATTTTATTTTCTTTCAACATAAAATGTGGAACAGGATGGACATATTCTTCAGCTCAATAGTACCTGGAGGAATAAAGCATTTTGTACAGACTCAGTAAGTACAACTGCCTTCTGTGATGAGGGAAAACATGCAATGGATTAGGAGGTACTTATGCAGAGTAGAGGACTTCAGTCTTCTTAAGTATCCTGAATAAGGCCACTCTTGAGCCATATAGAGAGAAAATTATAATTGCATCCTGAACACTCCCAGAAATAAGCAAAACTCTTGTTTACAGACCAGTTCAGAAATGTAAAATAGTGACTTACTCACGAGATGCAGCTGGGTTTAACATGAGTTACAAATGTGATATCGCCAATTAGTCTTCCTAAGTAACAACATTTCTCCATTTCTCAATTCTCTGCCAAAGTAGCTGTAACACGGACAACCTGTACAGAAGTAATGCATGCATAATGATATGAGCTCTACTACTGACTGGTCTAAAAATTGATTGCTTTTCTTTCTTTTTCTGCTTCATTTCTTTTGTTGGCTTGAACATAATTCATATACAGATTTAACAAATGTTTATGACATATGGTTTTAAATGATAAATTACTTTGCCTAGATAACAAGATAAATGTGGCAATTGCATTTTTTAAAGCTGACAAAACTAAATATTTTCCATGTTTCCATGAAAGAATTTGAAGAAAACCAATCAACCAAACAAATAAAATCACTGCACGCATATTTTAATTAACTCAATAATTAGAATGGGTTGGATTTTGTTTGGGTTTTTTTTTTTTTTTCTGTCTATGAGTCCTTGCATCTTGGGTCTTCTTGGGATTCTGTATTACAGATTATGTTTACAAGAAGTTTCAATGAAATTGAAAAAAATCAGAATGAATAATCTTCCATTCAGGCATAATCTTGAGACAGAGAATGACAGACAATGAGTGAATTCATTTAAATACTGAATGAAGCAGTTCCCTTAAAAGAAAAAAAAAAAAATCCTGTTAATGTCCCTTTTATTTTCAGAAACCTTTACAAAATGTAGAGTTCTTTAATAAAGATAATCATAATACAGTAATTATATAACTCACACTTTGATCTAAGGAAATCTAACAACTTCCCATAATTTGAAAGTGGAATGAATACACTTTCAAAGAACATAAATGGTTTTAATATTTCTCTTCACTCTTCAGTTAATTCAGCCCAGCTTCTGCATACAGATAACCCTTGCTGGCTTGACATTCCCCTCTTGCCCAGTGCCTCGTGATGTGAAAGTTCCTCCCCATTTTCACATACAATGAGGCCGCTTATGGCTGTAAATATCTCAGCCAGGTGTTATTCAGCTGAAAAAGATATCTCCATGGTATTTTTCCTGATGCCACATGGATACTTATCCATGCTGCTTTCATCTGTGACTAACTGCTTGCAACTTCAGCGAGGCACTGGAAGCAGCCTCGCTGGGAACATTTGGTGTCCTGACTCATGGGTGCTGGAACGAGCGAATAGCAGAAAGCTGATACATCCGGAAGAGCCTGAGGCTGAATTCTGAAATTCAATTTCCATTCCCTTGGACTACTAGAGAGCTAAATTGAGCAACGCAAAAATCACTAAAGACTCAAAAAAGGCATCTAGATTTTTTTTCCTTACAGAGTAATCTAAGTAGTTAAGAGAAGCTGTTAGTAGGAATTCTCGTAGAAAAGGACTGATAATGATATTTAGATTTTTTTTACCTTTTTTTCTCCCTATGCAGACTATAGAAAAGAGTAAGTTCAACCTACAAGCCTTGGGATCTTTTTTTGTCCATCTCTATTGCAGCAGAAATTTATCCCAGTACCATAAAATTGATGGGTAAATATAGAGTAGCTACAATGAAACTAAAGTATTTTTCGACAAAGCATGAAATTTTCTCCATCTGAATGAATTCACATGCCTAAAGAGTACTTTATATTGGTTATCAAAGATGATTTCAACCTTTTAAAAACAGGCTTCTTTTTAATAGCACAATAGAGGGGGGAAAAACCCCAAACATTCCCAGAGCCACACTTACTGCTTTGGAAATGTCAACATATGCAGGATATTGTAGTAGAAAACTATATTTGAAGAAAATATATTTTTAGGATTTTTATGGATAAGTTATTTAGGTGTTCATTTGCCGTTCCCTCTGTTCTGATTTTAACATGTCCCTGATAAAAATATGGGATATGTATTTTCTTCTTTTATAGCTCCCTCTAAATATAGACTCAAATTATTTTTTTATTTTAGCTTTATTCTCAAGTTTCCTGCTTTTTCCTTAACTTTTAGCCTAGCATAACATCAGCAATTCCAATGCTCTTGGACCTGAACTACACAACTATACAGGATAGGAGAATCCAACACCTTTTAACAGAAGTCACACCAGGTTTGCCACTTCCTTCAGAGTCTGAAGTTAGGCTTTTGCCTCACCTCATGATTTTAGCCAAGCACTTCCTAATTCCAGTTTAATTTAATAGTTCTTGATCAAAATCTGTCTGACCCTATCATTCTGCCCCAGTAAATATTTCTCAGCTAGGGAAAAAATGTCTCTGGGAAATATTCTCTAAAAACAAAGCTTGAAATGAAGCCAGAATGATCTCATTTCAAATGATCTTTCAGATTTCAGCCACTAACTTTGGCTCCTAGCTACAGATCTGTTCACATTTTTCACTAACCTCCAAATTATTTGATTCACACTTTAAGTTTTTTCCGTCTCCTGATTGAAGGCAAGCAAAAATAAGAGCTTTTGAAGGTTCCACTTGGCCATTTTCCTGGGAAACAGATCTGTAGCACTAGCTAACCCATTTTTCAACAGCATGAATTCTCACTGCCCTGATTATTATGTGCTCATTTGCACTAATTCAAAGTCAGTTCACAAAGCTAACACAATCTAATCTGGTAACAATAACTATCCACCTATAAACTGAAACAAATTATTAGACAATGTTCAGCTGTGTACAGAGTCACACTTGGAAGTACCTTTCTAAAACAAATATTTTTAGTTACTTTAGAAAAATCTTTCTAAGATGAATGGCAAGGCTACCCTTGCCAAAACATGGTATCTTGCATTCTCTGGGGGAAAAAAAAAAAAGAAAAAGATCTCTCTGTGGCCCTGTTTTGCCCCAAGAGATATAAACCCTAATATTCTTACTGATTGAAAATGAGGAAAATCCCATTCTAAATTAAATCCTATCTTTCTAATGTACTTCTATCTGAACGCAGTCAAAGTTCATCCAATTAAATATAAAAACAATATCCTGGAAAAATGTGAGCAGCTAATAAAAGACATGACCTATTACATTCCCCAAACTGTTTGACACAAACAGTTTTTGAAAACCAAGCAAACTTAATTATCACAGCTTCACACAAGCAACTTGATGTGATTCCTCTTACCTACCTTCAATGAGACAATGTCCAAAGAAGTCAGACAGATTCTTAGAGTCAACAGCCTGTGTTGTATTTCATCAGCAGCACCATGGAGCCTTGTTAAGAAATGTTACTTGTGATACTCTGCTAGCACAGGCCCTCCATCTAATCTCAGATGCCATTGTCCTACACAGTAAGAAAAGTGATATTCTAAATGATACATACTTATGCTATGTATAGCTTTCTTTTTTTAATGCCTACCCTCAGCCACAAAAGCTGCTCCCGTGCAGTTGCCAGATTCAGTGTATTATACTTCCTTTAACTAACTCCACCAAGCAAGCTGAAAGTGGAATGATCTGAAGTATGCGACTGCCAAACTTTCAATTATCATTATGGCTTTAAAAAAAAGCCAGTGCTATTTTGAGTGCAGTTACAATGGCAGGCCACCTGTGAATAGCCGGTTGGAAAGCCACGCCAGCAAAGCCTCACTGGCTTGTATGAACTAAATTTTCACCCTCTAGCAATAACCTAAACTATTCAGACATACAACTCACTTGTCCTTCACTGCTCTCTAAGCTACATCTGTGCACCAGCTATTTTTTCAAGAATTTTTTCAGACACTTTCTCAAGAATGTAAAATAATTAGGGTCACTTAGACACATACAGACAGATCTATTAACTGACAGTGTGCTCAGGTGAAAGTGATTATCATGATCTACACCATTTTGATGGGCCATTTCCATGATGATATTTCTCTGTCAGATTTGCTTTTTACTACGAACAGAGCACCCTATTACCACCATTAGCCTCTGCCTAGAGCAGTGAACATATTTGAAGTAAATCAAGAAGCTGATGAGTATTTTACTGACATTTGATGGGTGGCAATGCTTTTGAAGTTCTAACTCAGTGATACTTTAAATTCAGGATTGTCTCACAAAGACATATGCACTGTCTTGGTTTGTCTTTCCAGGAAGTACTCACTGTGCATAAAATTAAACACGTATCACAGCTCCAGTAGATCTCTCCAGCTGAACACTTATCAGGTTGATATATTTTACTCTAGTACAGGTCCATCTCTTCTTATGCTTCCCTTGGTTAACAGGATTTCCCCAGTTTTCCTGAAAACGTTTCCCAGCAATAAAACCAGACAAGTTCCCTGGCCAGTATTGTCCACTGCCACTTCTGCAGTAGCTTTAGTTTGTCCTTAAGAGGAGTGGCTGAAGGAGCTGGGATTGTTTAGCCAGAAAAAAAAGCAGGCTCAGGGGAGACCTTATTGCTCTCCACAACCACCTGAAAGAAGGTTACAGCCAGACAGGTGTCAAAATCTTCTTCCAGGTAATGAGTGACAGGACAAGAGGAAATGGTCCCACGTTGCTCCAGGGGAGGTTTTGATTTGACATTAGGAAAAAAATTCCTCCATGGAAAGATTTTTCAAGCTTTGGAACAGACTGCTTAGGGAAGTAGTTGAATCATCATCCCTAGAAGTTTTCAAAAAATATGTGTTTATGGCACCTGAGGACACGGTTTAGTGGTGAACATGGTGGTAGTGCTGGGTTGATGGTTGGACTTGATGATACTAGGAGGTCTTTTCTAACCTTAACTATTCTATGATTCTAACAAATCCAATTGTCCACACACATATTTCCTAGACTGTGACAACATATTTAAGTCTTTTTGAAGCCCATTACTAACCCATGAAAAGTATTTTTATAGAAAAGAAGCTAAATTCTTTCACAAATCCCATGAGCTTAAGAAGCAACCTTACAGTGATTCTGTGCCTGAACTGCAGTTTTTAATATTGCTTCAAATATGTTTTGAAGTATACCTGAAGTTTCTCTGAAATTGAATTATAAGTTCTATCACTCCTTTTTTCTTTTTATACTGCAGTCATATAATATCACAATTTAGGGACATAAAAAATCACTATAGACATTCTAGAGTGTATTGTTTTTGTTTTTTTTTTCTTGTTTTGGATTGTAATTGACATAGTGGGCTGGCATATCCTTTTCTAATCTGTTCATAAAATATATGCAACATCTGTTCTTGGCTCAAGGTCAATCAAATATAAAATAAGGAAATAACTTCTCAGAAGTACAATTTAAACCTACAGGCCTTAAATCTGTGCTATGTCAGTCCAGCTGTCTCGTGAAGCAGCATTACTGACAGCAAAGGGACCACAGGAGTTAAAAAAGAAGGAGCAATAGCATAGCAATTTCTGCTTTATCTCCCTATCATATTTAGCCAACAGTACATGACTGTCTGCTTTTGAGAGAACAGCAAACTGGAAATAAGGCAAACTCAAGTTCAGATGCTTGTTTGCCTCTGAGAGGTTATCTTAAGGGCGAGTCTAAATACTACTGCTGACCAAGATACTGAACTGACTAACAAATTATCTGTTCTAAACTGTTGAAATTGTTAGATTTCAGAGTTAGTGAACAAGAAGCCACAAGTATTCTTGTAACACAAGTTAATTATTTCATATGCTGTGTTCATAGACTTCAAATAGCAGTATTTGTTTATGGTTCATTCAGATTTAAGCTTATCTTCCAAACCAGACTATGACATTTCCTTTTATTTATTTAATTCTTACACAAAAAACTTATTTTCAACATAATATTTCTGAACAACCTGCATTATGCAATATTTTCCCAGAATCAGAAAAAAAGTTCATGGCTAATTAAGTTTATCTTCTGAACCCAAGAGCAGAGGTCCTGTTTCTGTTGAGAGCTCAGTGTATAAATACAAGGGTAACATTCAAACTTTGAGATTTAAGCATAGAATGTTCAAGTTTTTCTTCAGTTCTGATATCATTCAGTTTTTCTATTCAAGACTCACTCTAGCTTCTCCAAAATGTGAAGTTCATCCTTTGTGCTCTGGAGATAATTATAATATTCAATGCTGCTGTTACTAATTATTTCAATGAATTGTACAGTGTTGCTCTGAAAATTTCATAATGCAAACTACTATTTTCCAGTGACTTTTTATGTTTTTTCTTCCCTTTCTAAAAGTCCCATAACCACATCATGTTGTTTCAAGTGTATCATTTGCTTTATGTAGACAAAAGTTCACCTAGTTGAGTGGGAAATTAGCTTGATCTTGACAAAATTACTATGGCTAGTATAAAATTACATCTGACTTTCAAGCTGCATCTGGGAGATGTGAAGACTTACTTTAATTTTTTTTCAGCCTCACAACAGAAAAAGTTTTCTTGTGTTTCTCCTAGATTTCCTACTTCCTTTTCCTTCTCTCTATGCTCCTTGTCCATCACACCTGACTATGGCAAAGATGTACCTGGAAATGCAATGGGAAACCACTTGAATAAGCACATTTAAGTGTGTCAGCATGGACACAGACCTCTCTCATGGTTCGTTAGCTGTTTCTTCAGCCCTGCTATACCACCCCTGTAAAGCAATGCTATGTGCTACAACCCAACTTTTTTAAAATAGTTTATCCTTTCTTTCCTCTTCTGAATGTCAACCCTTTTCATACCTTATTCTTTTTCACTTGAAGTACGTAGCAGAAGTGACCACTTTTCCAGTGGTCTCTACTGTAATTCCCCATTATGCCACAATTATGCCTAATTAGGTCTTCTACCTTCCCCTACCATGTGCTGAACATCCATTTGATGGGATAAAAGATGATGTAAGGCTCAGTCAGCGACAGATGCTTATTCACACAAAAAGTCAGACAGACAAATAAACAAATGTTAGAAAAATAGATTAGATAGAAAAATAGCAATTTTTTTTTGTCTAATATTTAAAGAATAACTCGCAAACTACCTGGAGAAATCTTTTTTAGAAATAGTGCAACTGTGAGGTTTAGAATTTGAAATCTCTTGTCACCTGAGTATAATACAGAACAAATTCTTCTGCCTCTCGGACAGCTCTGCACAATTCTCAGCCTGATCTTCCTGATCCTTGCATTTGTGCTGCTAATCAGGCATGTTTCTTATGTTTATCATTCATTCTCCTTAGCAACCAGGATACAAGAAAAGGAAGGAAATCTAATATGGATATGTTCATTGAAGATTCCCTGAAAAAGATTAATGCTTCATGGTATCAACTGCTTTGAAATAAGTCTAACTCTTGGCATTGCATTTTTCTTTCCGAGTGTCATGTCCTTAAGTCATGCTCTTCAGAGGCAGTTTGGAGATAATTCTCACAGCAGAAAGAAAAAGGCAAGTACTCACTCTCTTTGTTTCTGAGGACCACAAGAAAACAAAAACCTCACTAAAGCAAAAAGAATCAAGTAAAAGAAAATATAATTGTAGCAAATTTTCACAATCTTTAAATATTTTGGCTCACCTTGAGCTTTTGAGAGACACACTAATTTTTATTTCAGAAGGTTAGATAAACTGTTAGTCTCCATTCCTTTCTTGGTTCGGGTTTCAATCAGAATAGTTCCAAGAGTCATGGATACAGTCATGGGAAGAGATGTATGGAGAATGAAAACAAAAAGATCAAGCCCAGGACTCAAAAAGGCTAGAATAAAGCCAATAAAATATGGTCATATGATCACCAGGATTGCTTATAAGGATTGCTTAAGGAACCTTAAGGAACTTTAAGATGATTTTACTACAGTTGCCTGGGTAAGAAAGGGTATGTAAGTGGAAGACCAGAGGCTCATTGCTGCAGCTTTAATTTTTGTTTGGCTTTTCCCATTCTACCGTTACTATTGAACTTTTAACTGACCCTCTTCTATGAACAACTGCCTGGAGACAATTACGGAAGAGTTTGTTCTTTTTGTGCCCCACACCTTTCTGTGTGTGACCCTGGATGAAAGGGTGGGACTGGGGAGAAAGAGAAAGGGAGGGAAGAAAAACACCTCTTAATGTGTTTTTCAGCATTTCCATATGTTTGCTTAATAATACTGGCAATGTGGGTGGAATAAGTAGTGTTGAACTGCTCTCAGTACTGTCAGAGAACAAGCATATGAACACAGGCAATTAGAGGATAGTACCCTGCACATCTGTATTCTACTTGACATTGCACTAATTTACTCATTAAACCAAAGCCTAGAGAAATAGGTTTGCAGTCAAACTAGGCAGCAAGGACTCATTGATAGTAAATAGTTGAATTTTTTGTCAAAAAACCTCCTAGTACTGAAATACAGACTGCTGCTAAAGATAAGCTTGTTTTTAAGTGTGGGTTAAAAGGAAATCACTGAATGGTAGAGAAGTACAAAGAATATTATGCAGAAAAACACCATTTGCTAAGAAGGGGAACCATGTACATCTTGAGCGATTCAGTTCATTAGATTCCCTAATCCTTGCTTTTTCATGGAAAAATAATTTGAACTTACATTCCTTGGCACATAGCAAAGGCAGTATTTTTGCTCACAAAGTCTTTCTGCAAACAACAGCCCCACATCATTTAGACATCTAAACCTGCAGAATGTCTGTGGAAAGCATCCAAAGGCATAGTAATCAAGAGCATCCACTGTGCAGAAGGCTCTGATGCAGAGACATCCTGCAGAGGCACTTCACTTCTCAAACATATTTTGAAGTACCATATAGCTTTTTTCCTAACACCAAATCAGGAGAAAAGGCAATGGGAGATCAGCAGCACATCTATAACACGATGGATTTGTAGCCCTGCTTTCCTCAGAGCACAGAAACACCTGATCTGCAGGTTTTGTGGCTAACCTGCTGTCCGAGTAACCAGAGAGAAATCCATTTCCTTTAATTTTAGCTATCTATTCTAACCTCCCATCTTTCTTAAATATCTGCCACCTTAGGCTCCCTTCACACATTTATTCGCCCTATCACAAAAGCCCATATTAGAGGAAGATGGACGATCCTTTGGAAATGCTGCTTTTTCCCCTTTGATACACAGAGTTTAACTAAGACTTTGAAGTCTAACTTCTAGACATTAAAGTTGGAACTGATGAATCTCTCCTTCATTAATGGAGAGAATGCAGAAACTCCAGAGGGTAATTCAAGCCATCTATTTTAAATGCCTATTTAGAGGAGAGAGGAAACCATTTCTCCCCATTAACCACGTAGGGAGCCAAGTTAACTTGCTTAAGCAGACAGCAGCTTTTGGACAGAAAAAGTTGCTAAGATGAATTACCTCCCAAGGGGGACTTCTTTCCATCCCTTCAAATCTTAGCAAAACCCCTCATAAAACTTGTTTATTCAGACTTTACAGAAGAGTCATGATTTAGCTCTCTGCCAGTGAGACAAATATAATTCAGGGATGCCCGGTGATGATTCTTTTTTTTTTTTTTTTTTTTGTTTCTATTTTTTTGCTTTTTTTTTTCTTTTTTTTCTTTTTTTTTTTTTTTTTAATTCCAGACAAGGAAACCCAACTCCAAGCTAAGTATCACTTCTAGGTCTACTAGGTCAACTTCAGCCCCTGGATCAATACACAGATGGAACACAATTGTAAAGGTCACACTGGAAAATTCCCTCTTCACAAAAAAATTCAGTATGGAAAAAAAGGTAATTTACCCAATTCTTATCCAAGGCCACTGCTTCAATGCACTTTCATGTTAGCAAATGTAATTATTTTATGAGTGATCAGCATCTTTTAGGTTGAAGTGCAAAGTACTGAAGGAAACATAATTTGTTTGCAAATTCTGTTCATAACTGGAATGCAAAGTGATTTAACTGACCCCACTTGTGTTATATTTTACAGCACTCAGACCTTCCAAAGGGACACTGTCCTATTGTTTTTTCACGTTAAGAAAAGATAGGTCATTTTATGGTTTTATTAACTCAATAATGGCCAATTACCAGCCTAAAGCATGTACTAAACTTAAATACAAATTCAAGATACAGAACAGCATTAAGCTCCAGGTAGAACTCTTCATTATAATATAGAAAAGTTAATCTTTGAGAAGGTGCTTTTAACTTTTCCTGTCAGTGTGCACTTGGTCCCTCAAAAATAAAGATGATGTTTCTCTCTAAGCAAATTATTTTGCCTTTTTGGAGAAAATTGACCAGAGAAATAAATCCCTGAGGGTATAATGGAAACCTATGAAATTAATAGGCACTCAGTAACCCTCATAAAGCCTGAAATAAACACATTTGATCTCTGAGATCTAGTAAGCTCTAGGATACCAGACTTGATCCCTGAATTAACAAAACAGAAAATAGGTTTCATGCACATAATATTTTTTATTGAGTATAGCCTCCATCCAGGTTTTTATATAAGATTTTCTTGTAAACTCCATTACATAAATATAGTATTACAGATATTACAGAGAGAAAGCATCACATTGTAGTCAGTCTAAACTTTCTGTAATGGCCAGTCACGTTTCCAGTCCAGAAGTATCTGAGATGTTTGTAACATTTTGTATTTTAAAGTACCTTGAATTCTGACCATTTATGCAGATTCTTAATCCAGAATCAGTTTTAATGTCCTCAAGTGTTTTTCAGTTTCTACATTTTAAAAGTTAAAAGATTAATGAAAATATAAAATCTACTGTATTTTAAACAAAACAACAAACAAAAAAGGGATAGGCATTTTTCCAAAACAGCTATTCCCTGGCTTCCTTTTGGACACAGGGAGCTCATTAATTATGCTTTTAATGCTAATTTTGTTGATTTAGTAGAACAAAAACTTAGAAAAGCAGGTGCTATGTAGAGAGAACATTTATACTGCTCAAAAAGATAGTTAACCCTTTTCTCTAATGCTCCTTCAAAATGTCTATTTCAGCTTGATCTTAATGCCAGCCACAAGCAAAACTATGAGCTACTGCTGCTTATTCTTGCTGACGATCTCAAGGAACTGATTCAACTGCTAGTGACTGCCAGCACATGGGAACATCTTGTACACGGAAACATCTTACAGCCAGGCCAGACAGAGCAAAATACATCCCGTTTTATGGTGGGAAACCAGAAGGGATTATTATTTTAAGCCAGTTGATTGCTTTTCTTTCATGAAGTGCTAAATAAACATGCCCCAGAAGGTCTCACCTGAAATGCTATGTCCACAGAATGTCACCTACAAGGAAGCAGTTAGTGCTGCACCTGTTTCAAAAGGCAGCAGTATGCAAAGTGTCTCCACTCTGCAAAGATGGTATGTGTGCTCTTTCACTCTTTGAACTGTGAGCTTCTGCAAGAGGAGACTAGCTCTGGCAAGCAATCAATTCTTCTCAGGGAGGTGACTATTAGAAGAAGAAAAAATCAGCCTTTGTGGGAGACTTCTCTTGACTGAAATATTACCGAAAAAAATTTGAGCTCCCCTTGTCTGTGACTGTCTTTTGGAAAACATTTGGGTAAAAGGGTTTTTATTAATACCTCATAACTAGGTAAATGATAAGTAGGTATTTTTTTCATTACAGAACGGAAGAAAACAATATCGAACCTGTTCACAAACTGTGTGATAAAGCTTTTGACCTTCAGTAAATCTTTGAAAAGTAATGTGTAAGGACTGATTTCTCCCAACAGTTTTCTGTTGTAACTATTTTACATAGTGAGTGCAATAACTTCTTTTAATATGCTGCTTAACCAGGAAAGCAAATCAAATTTTTTTTATTATAATACCTTTCCAGCTGCCCATCAACCATCTTTTTCTACCTAAACAGAAAACAGAAATACTTTATCACAAAATCCCTTGCCCCTGCATGTAAGACTGATCACATCCAAACAGAATGCAAAACCTGACATGATGTCAACTTGAAGTGAGTTGTTTGCAAGCACAAAATCCCTAGTACTAAATCAGCTAAGCAGCTCAGGTTTATGTTAAAGGGATCTGCACACCACACTGCCTGAATTTCTCTTCCTCCATCTGGAGAATTCACCTCCTGCCAGTCTACGAGAGCATGTTCCTGCTCATGTAGAGACACAGACATTGCACCTGGCTACTGCATCAGCAGTATCTCTAGATGAACCTCTTGTAGTGAAAACAATTATTTTCTTGTAGTCTGTCTTTAGTGTCTCTGTTGCATGGTTGGGGAAAAAAAATAACCCCCTCCCCCCCAAATACACTTAATGATACAGTGGAATATTTTATTCTTTATTGTGGCTGTAAGAAGATTTTACAGAAGCATCCAGAATGATCACTGACAAACACCAAAAATCTAAAAAAATATTTAATATTCAAAAAGGACTACATTTTTCCTACCAAGTACATTGAACTGTCTTGGTTTCACTGAAAAGCATTTCTTCCTGTGTCAACTTTTTTTCACATGATAGAAATTAGATCCTATTTTGTGTCCTAACTCAGCATATGAGTGCTTAGCATCTCTAAAAGCTAGGTCATTCCTCCTAATATCCTTTAGACACTGCTTCCTGAGACTGTTCTCCTAAGTAATTCCTACTTGAATGCTTATGAGAGTAGAACAGAGAAGGGATTCTATTTCCATCCCTGTAAAACATCCCTGGAGGAACTGAAATGTAGCCTGTACCCACTGAGCATATTTTGATGTTTGTAATATGCCCTGGTGTATGCTGGAAGACCCAGAAGAAGCTATTACTGAGGCAAAAGTTCCTCTGGGCCTTTTGCTGCATATATATAGCTTTGGTAAAGTTTCAAACCTTGTAGCCTTTAATGGTTTAAAGCACTCCCTGGAGGGCATATATTGATGTAGGTATACTCAGGTGGAATGGCTTCAAACAGGCTAGCTGTTCCACTGTTGCGCTGTCCTAAGTCCAAAATCATTAATGTGATAGGTACGAGAGTTTGAACAGTTACTCCACACTTTCTGTGGCATAGAAGCACTTTTCTTTGCTCAAAGGAGGAGGAGATTGTGCAGCAGAGGAGTTTTGTACGAGGTGAAAGAGATGTCAAGACATACGTGATCAAAAATAATTCAGCAGATGTAGTCGGATTTATCAAAATATGTTTAGAATTATCACTAGTCATTAAAAACAGTTCTCAGCAAAATCTAACTTGAAATTTCAAAACACAGAGAAAAAGACCAAATAGTTTTGAAGGCAGAGCAATTTATTGCTACCTAGATCTCATGTAAAGCCTTTCAGCTACCACTCCATGTTATTCCCACTGCTTCACTATGTTCAAGTACCTTTGAACATCGTCAAGCTGTGGAGGACAGAGAACATAACACCATCAAATTCTCTAACTCTTAACTGAGTTCTCCAGCTCAAATCCAGGCACAAATACAAATACAAATTACACAAAAAGTGGAGAATGGCATCCCCGAGCCTGCTGGATTTCTGGAGGATAGAGTTTTTTTAAAATAAACAAAACCTGCTTGTTAGTCTGAAGGAATGGGCACAGAACCCATGCATATTACAATGATTTTATAAAGCAACACCTGAGAAAATGAGGCATGTGGTGCATAGATGCTGCAACATATACAGGAGGAAAGATTTGGAAAACAAGTACTTAGAAATAGTGTATCAGTAAGAATTCTCAGGATTCTTTGTGTCCTAGATTTCTCATCAGAATGTAAGTTTACCTTGTTATTCCCTTTCCAGCTATGATGCTATTATGTGACCCAGTACACATGGCTCCAATTCTGCCCCCATCTGTGAGGAAAACATGTTACTCTCACTTCCAAGTGGTACAGAGCTAAAAATAAAAATAAAACAGATAAATTACACTTCAACCCACTCAGATCTTTGAACATGGAACTTCAAGTTACTTTTTGGAGTGCAAGAGTTGAGTATTTTCCAGTGTACCTAGCACAAAGCACTTATGGTGCATAAGATGCATAAACAATGACAGGTTCATCGGAAGAGGGAAGTGGGATGACTAAATGAGAATATATGTAGTAACTAGGTACAAAAAATATGACCAAGAGAGACCATGAATCCCCTTCCAGTAAGTTAAAGGAGAAACTACATAAGGTAAGAATATAGAAGAGAAAGCATATTATTCTTTACATTGCTTTTTGACTCGTAACACTGAGGATACACCAGAGTTTCCGAGTAAAGAAAAGGAACTTTTAATGATTGAAGTATCATCAGGAATTGCTGGAATGATCAATAAATAAAAGATCAATGTATCTCAAGAATGAGATACTGTTTATTCAAGGTTCCCAAAGCAATTTAAGATCAATCAAATGAACTCCACAATTACAGAGTTTCCCACTGAAATCAGTTTGTATACTGAACCATGTAGGACAGCAGTGATCTTCATGTAACTCCTGAGAGAAACAAGAAATGTCTCAGCTTTACACACATATTACTGCAGTAAAAACTGAGGAGCCAATTAAAAGCAAAAGTGTTAAATAAGTGGATTAAAGTTAGAAGCCTTGATGTCTTGTACGTGTCCTTAACCTATTAGTACTCTTTTGGTATGTTAATAAATAACAGATAAGAAAGAACTGGCAGACACAAGTTTTGTGGACATCCAAAAAGCCTTCGAGAATGCTTCCCACAAAAGGCTATTAGAGAAACTAAGTAATCACAGGATGAGAAGTAAAGCATTGTCATTGATTAGAAACCAACTACAAAAAGGAGAACACAGAAGCAGAATGCATTTATTAGAGGTCACTGCTCCACGTGGCTAAAGGTTAACAGCAGGGCGCCCTCAGGTTCTTTGCAAAGGATGAGTGTGTTTAATCTATTTATTAATCATCTGGAAATGGGACTAACAATAAGATACAAATGTTTATAATGGACAAAACAAGTCTTAGATTAATTAAGGCCAAAGCAGGCCAAGAAGCTTTTGGGTTGCTTAGAAGAGCTCAGTGAAAGGGGAAACAATGGCAGATGGAATGCAGCACTGCCAAGCCCAATAGAAGCACAGGGGAAAGAACCATATGAAATACTTCATCTAGAATTAAAAACCCAGTATAACCAGTGAAGGGGGAAAGACCTTCCTGATATTCACAGATCAAGGAAAATACTTCTGTGACACTAACCACAATCTAAAATAAATACATTGTTGAGAAAAAGAAGAAAAAGGAAAGATTACTGGCTTATATAAAGGCTGAGATTTCTTTTTAGGGGTGAAGCCTGGCACCCTTAAATGAAGAGGTTAAAAATACATAATGAATAATTAAATGTAAATAAAAAATAAAGTAAATTATATAATTACTTAACTCTCTTCATAAGACAAATAAAGAATGCAGCAAAACTGAAAACTGTATATTTAAAACAGACAATTATTTTCCATTATTATTTAAACCAAAGACACAGAATTCCACATTTGATGTTGCCGAGTTGAAAGGTAACACCATTTTAAAGTAGGATTGTGATTTTTCTGTGGCTTTATACATAAAAGTTCCTCACAGTACTCTGTTCAGTACAGCAAGCCAGAATCAAACCAACACAAACAATAAATGAAAAATCAAGCTACCTCTGCAGTTATCATCATCTATTTCATGGACACACAGCTTATTCTTATCCCAACTTCTATACATCATAATCCACTCTTTTCAGCTGCAGGTCCTCAGTCATGGATACTCATATTTTATTCCCCCTTTCAGAAAATTATCCTTCTTAGTACAGAATATCACTGCAACAAAGACCCACAGTCAAACTTATCAGGAGAGGTCAGTTTGGCAGAGAGCTTAAGAGGAAAAGAGGAAAGACTAGGTAGTAATGAACAGTAAAGGGAAAAGAACACCTATACCCTGAAAGATGTTTTCAACTGTCATCTTTACCACTGGTGGGCACGAGTTGGAAATGTATTTAGTACAACCTTGCTGCATCAAACTAGGAAGTGTGGCCTGTACCAATGTTCTTTAGATAATTAAAATAACGTGTGAAACTGGGTCTACAAGAAACAGCTGCTAATAGCAAAAGCTTAATGAATGAAGACTTGACACATGCATCCTTTTTGCCAAGAATCACAGGTAACGCCCACACTGTAATGTGTCAGAGCTGTAGGAAACTCTTTTATTACAGCAGATGTACAGACACTCTCATTTACATGGCCAATATACAAAAAAGGCATTCTCTGTCAAAAAAGAAACTGCACATAACTGTCATCATCAGTCAGTAGCCCTTAATACAGCCCAAAAACTGCATGTAAATATAGCAAATAGGCAACATATCTCTCTACTATTTCAATATATTCAAAATTATATTATCCTGGGTTTGATTACAGGTTTAGCTATACCTCTTTAATACAACTTTTAAAAATATAATCATCTCCTTCTACCCTGGTCTTCACTTTAGTCTAACAGTTTGCCACTAGATATAAGAAAAAAAGAATTAAAGGAGCTATACAAAGAAAACCCAGTAAGAACTATAGGAACAGAAATCTTAACTCAATTATTAGAAAGAACCAACAGATTTAATGCCTGAAACATAGCAAGAACCAGATTTTAATGACATTATGGTGGGATTACTACACATTTACAGAAAATTAAAATTTTGAACACCATTCTAAGTCCCTTTGAAAGTGCACTCTCTAACAGTATCTCTAACAGTAAGATACTGCTTCATGTATGAAAATACACTAATAGAAAAAAATACAGAAAAGCATTTTATTGAATCCTAAGTATGATAAATTGACTAATGCCTAATATGAATTAAGAAGAAACTTCACAAACTAGCAAACAATTTTCTGGTCTGGTGTAAAATTCACTTTACCTTCCAAGCTTATTCCCAGAGCAGATCGCTAAGCAGTGTAGGATGTCAGTTCCTACAGCCTGCTTGCCAAAAAACACACTCTTTTCAGTTTTTTGATTCTTCAGTATCAGTTTCTTCAGGCTTCAGGGTAAAGTAACATGAGTATAACCTGAGAAACATTTGACTGAAGTCTTATGAGAATATGTTGTCTGTCTACTCTCACTTCGAACTTAGTCAAACACGCAGTTTTGGCTGTCTGCCACTCTGACTGCTTCTCCTGCTGGCTGGACAATGTCTTGTCTCTGCTGCTTGGTCTCCCTTGCAGTTCCCGGCCAGCTCAGTAACATCTGGTGGTGCAGAAAGTGCTGATCACCTGGCAGGTATTCCCCTCATGTTTTGATCAGTCACACACACTGATACAATTTCAGCCAATTATTTCTTTATCCATTTTTGCTAGATCAGTATATCACTTTTCTTGCCTCCTTTTATCCCTACCCAGGTTTTGAGTTGGGGAAAAGGTAAGAAAGCTTCTTGATGGTTACCAAAGGCTAAAAACATTAAACCCCACAGATCGTCAGGAACACTGTAACTATTAGACTATGATCTCTAGAACTAATTTTCTTCCTAGAAGTCCAGTAAACTTACTTAAAATCAACGCAATACATGGCATGAATTCTCAGGGTTCAAAAGCAATGACCTGTAATTACTGGGCATGTTGCAATAAAAATACCTAAATAATAAAAACTGGGAAGGTAGTAGTTCCTCATACTAACAATAAATATTCTATCAGCAGGGAAATATTCTTCCAATGTCCTGTTTTCTAATGAACTGCACAGTACTTTCTAATCATTCAAAGAAAAAAGCTTTACTCTGTGAAGAAAAATAATGTGAATCCGTAACACAGACACAGCTTTGTCTTGCATGCTGAAGAAATCCAAAGAAAATGAAGTCTTTGCATGCGATATCTATAGAAACTGAAATAATTAAAAAAGAAAATCAGCTACTTAGGCTTTCCTGTAAAACTAATTGTCAGTTCAGTGGCTACCTAAAATCTAGCCTGAACACTGTATCATAGTCACAGTATTTTTTATTTTAGCAGGAAGCAAGAAAATACATTAGAACATAGTAAGGGTTCATCATATGAAGAGGACAGACTAGTTTCACTGGTGCCAATTTCCCGCACAAAAAATTTTTGTTTTCATAATTCTTTAGATATTTTTGCACCATTCTGAAATTTAAAACTCAGGAGTTGCCATAAAGAAGCACTGACAGTTCTGTTCAACCTTATGTTTGTATGTTGGGAAGGTGCTGTGACATCCATGGTGAGGACAGAGGCAGATCCAAAATGCAGCAGAGCTGCAGTGGCTCTGCTGCACAGAGGCTTGGCAGATGCAGGGAAAGCAGAGAGCAAAAATCTGCATCACCTCCATAGGCATGCCAACAGAAGATAAAAAAAAAAGATAATACGCGATCACTACTGCCATGATTATATAGAGCCAGGTGCAGTGAATCATTTCAGCAATTTGGCTCAGGGCCCTGAGATGCAGTCCTAAAGAAATTGCTGAGATACTTTGGGAATTATCTCCAGGTTGAATTTCAGTGTCTTTAACTATAGCCATATGCATATTAACAAGGAGAGTGGCTCTGTAGAGACACTCAGTAAACTGAAACAGTGCCAAGAGCCTGATACCCACATTACAAGTATTTCATCTGTTTTACTTTGGGCTAGCCCGAGTTCTTTTCAGGGACTGCACATCCTTTAGTGCCTGCAGCTCATTATAGGTGCACTTGTGGGGGGCCTGTTTGCCTTTGCTTTCAGCAGCCAGCAATCCAGTTTGTGTGGTGAATCAAGGTGCAGTAAGAGGGGCAGTGGGAGTGAGTGGGAAGTTTTAAAAGCACACCCCAGACCTGAACTGAAATGTTGATGGAGACACAGCCTGAGGGCAGCTGCCTGTACCCAGCTCAGGCACCTGTGCTTTGTGCACTGTCCAGTGTGTACAGACTCAGTAAGAAATAAATAGTTGCCTTTTAACTCCATTAAGATACAAAATCAAGAACAGAGTTTGAAGCAGGACAAGCTCTTTGAGCAATATCACAGGTGCATCTCATGATGCACCTGCATGCTACAGGCCCCTGAACCACTGAATTACTGTAATATTTGAGTTCCCCAACAGTGCCTTTATTGCAGGAAAACAAAACAAAACAAAACAAAACAAAACAAAACAAAAAAAAAAACCTCAAAAGAGTTTCAGGCCTTTTGCTTCTCTTTTGAACATATCCTAAAATAATTTCAAACATCTCTGTATTCATATATACTTTACCCTGTACCCAGGAGTACAGTCTAAGAGGAACCACAAAAAAAGAAAAGCTTATTGATATTCACAGCTATCATATTCCTTCCTATGAGCTACTGATCTTCCCTACCAGTTAAGATTTTTGTAAAACTCTGAGATGCAAATATTTTCTGCAAGCTACAAAACATATCTCCTCCTCCTGCAGATCTAAACAACTTCCATCCCAAGCTTCCATTGGGTCTCTTAAAATCGAACCTATATTAAAAACTGTTGAGCAAAATAAACCCAAAAAATGCTGTAAATATTTACTTTCATACCATAATTTAAAGAGGACTGTTTCTGCAGCAATTAGAAACAAACAAAACACCAGAAACTAAAAAAAGGTTTAAAGAAATATTTGGGAAGTCACCGTAATTCATGGTTATATTGCACAAGCTAACATCATTCTGCCCTTTAAAATATTTCAGAAAAAAAAAAAAAGAATCACGTTATACAACAATAATAAAAACCTGATCTCCCAGATAATCACAGCGATCAAAATGGTCTTTTAAAAAGGCACACATAAGCAGAACAATAAATTTTGTTGTTATGTGCCAATGGAGAAGCAGAAACAAAAATAATCTAAAATATTCCACAAAGAGTCTCTACAAATGCATTGTGAAGACCAATGTAAGATGGGTTAGTGGGCATCCCCACAATAGATGCATGTGTATTCTCCTTTTACTGTGGAACCTTTCTAAAGTATTGATGAAACAAAAAAAAATACCCTAAGTAATTTACACTTCCACAAAGTCAGAAAACAACCAAATCCTGAAAAAAGAAGACTATTTAGAAACAATTGTGACATTTTCCTGTACTTCTTAATTTTCCATAATCCACAGACATTTCAGATCTTCATAGGACTCTACTGCAGGACTGTCCTAGCCTTTCCAGAATGCTTGATCCTACTTCAATAATTTCCTTGTTCCACCTCCTTTAAGACATATACATATATATACACATATACATATACACACATATGTGTGCATCAAAATTGTAATTTTTATTTACAATGAGTCATCATTAAAATTACTACCTTTTTATGAGTGTTGAAATGTACCACAGAGCAAAACTTCTGTTACCTGATCAATTCTTCATCTTAGGCTTAAATTTTAGCTGTGTTTATAAACACAAATAAAAGCATATAAACACCAATCAAAGCATCTTCTCTGGATTTAAACTAGCAATACTACTGTTCATCATCTCTCCTTTTAATCCTGGTGGAAGACCTACACTCTTGGCTGGAAAAGGCAAATAATTTTGCTTTGTTTTCTTCGAGGTTTTTCCCTCCCTGGATAGCTGAACAACTTAAGCTCATAATATTTTTCTACTGCAGTGCCTGAAAAATCAATAGAATAAGAGAACACAATCAAGACCAAGTACAACAACAAAGAAAAGGGAAAAAAACATAAATCTAAAAACAATAACAAATTAGTAATGTCAGTCAAAGACAGGGAAATGAGCATTTAAAGCACTCTGAATATTGCTTTTTGTAGCAAGGTTTGTAAAGCAAATCAATCTGAGCCAAAACTGTCCTTCTGAATTCATATATTTGAGTTTTAAAGCATACCATGTTCCTCCTCTCAAAACAGTATTACGTTTAAGTAAAGCCATTTATTTCAATGGAGTTAATCCTGGTTTATGTCACTGTAGATTGCTGACTAAAGAAAAGTGGCCTATATTTACAAATGAAAATAAAATAATATTTTAAATTCATATTTGTCATACAGAGTTTGGCTTCCAGTACATTTACTCTTGTCTTGTCCCAGGAATTAATCTTGGTACCTAGATTTTGAAAAGCTATTGTTACATCAGTGATTTAATTTCATTAATATAGTGAGGTTGCAACAAAAAATGTGCATTTATAAGGTTCAGCTTTAACAATTATGAGATTTAAATAGAGACAAAAGAAACCATAATGCACTTCTAACTGAATTGGAATATAAAACAGGAAGCCTCATTTCCTGAACTCCAGCACTATACTGTATCTTGTTAGCTAAACTCAGCTTGTAATAGGGGTCATTTCCCCAAGGATTGTTACATCAGAAAGCATAAAGAAAAAAAGAAAAGTAAAAACACAAAAATTGTTTCTGCTTTCAATATGATTTGGGTAATATTTAAAATGTGCCTTGTTCAGAAACTCCTACTTCTTCATAATACTGGTCAAAGTTTTGTCAGGTTCTCTGCAGAAATATTACATCAAGACTTTAACTCCACAGCAGAATAGGACTGGAAATGAAGATCTCTCATCTCTGGATGCAAGAAGAATTTTAAAAGCCATCCCAAGGGACCTTGGCTATGTTTTTGATTTGCTTCCCTTTTTTAAGTGCAGAACCTCAAGCCAGTAGAATCTAATCCTCATATATCCTCAGCCCTGGCCCTGCTCCAGGGCAGAGCTTCTAAGTTCCAGGCAGGCAGCATGTGCTGGGGCATCCCCATGTACAGGATGCTGTGAGCTTCCCACACTTGTTCTCTTCTGCAAAAAAACTTCCTTGTAATAAAAACTGCCCAGTCTCTCATTAAAGCACTGTACCACCATATTTACAGTTTGAGCATAGTGTGAAAAGAAAAACATGAAAGGATGGGTTTATACCTTTAGAGGTATAAAATTTGCAATATCCCAAAATAGATGCATTTGGGATACTTTACTAAATAATAAAAAGGCAGTAAATGAGGCTCTGATGACATGGATCTTTTTCCACAGATTACACTGACTGCCTGGCTTTAACATGGCTAGAATCAGTACAGACACATCCCCCCTGGAAAACCACCAGAAACTTGCTTAAGGAGTTTACTTACAATCAGTATTCTGAATAGATGTTACAGTAATGCTTCTCTTCAAACCCTTCAGAGATTTTAATATTTATCAAAGCATGGACTTGGGATTATTTGTAGGTGTTTTTATTATAAAGATTACAACTGACATAAACTATTTTTTTTCCATCATTTTGATAAAATATGCTGGAACTTAGAGATCTCTTATACTTTAAAAATAATTTACTTTTGAAGCGAGATGTGCTATACCAGATGTCACCACAGTCAGTTGCATAGGAAGTTACAAATCATTCAATACACAGGAGTTTTTACTTCCAGCTATGAAGTATGTCTTCATTATCCTAAAGCACTTGCATAACAGAAATCCAGTTTCAATATATGTGAAGGCAAAGTTAAGAGTATTCATAGGAAATCTGCATGTAATTTCTGTGGCTGTATTTTTAAAATATTTATACTTGTATTATTTATTCCCAATAAAAGTAGCCTAAAAACAATTCGGACTTTTCATCTGACGTTTTGTTGTTGTTCTACAAGATGGGTTTTATTTTAAAGAACATATGTTTTTTTAATCCAGTGTGTGTGTATACAAATACAAACATTTGTCTCAGCAAAGATGATTTTAGTGCCTTTGAAAATGTAACTTTAACAGTGAAAAAAATACGCCTCTAAATGAAGTTATACTAGTAAAAAAATTGTATTTTCTTGACTCATGAGCACAATATATCATATAATACAAGTTAAGAATATAATTTTCACACTAGCAAAAGCTTTTTTATCTGGTATACTGTTCATGAAAAATAAGTTTATATGAATAAATTTTTATATTAATCATCTTACATTTAGTTGTCTATTACTACATAAAGAGGTCTCTGAGATATGTAATTAACACAGATTTTAAAGTATTTAAGAGTTGCTTAACTCTTAAAATCCAAGTATTTATCTAAATAAATATATTTCATACAAAATTCTTTTTTTGACAAGAACCTGGAAATGTAACCCCTTACATACAGAGAGGAAGCTAACCAATGTAGAGCATTGATCAGCAAATCATCAGTCAGCAGACTCTGGAAACTCTCTTATTCCCCTAAAAGAATTAATAAAATTATAAAAATATTTTTTCTAAACATCTCATCTTTTTCCCATCCCCTTAATAAAGAGTGCCCTATGATTATGGACTGCTAATATCACTAAAATGTAAAAAAGATACTTCATTATGATGCTTAACAGAGATGAAGTCTGTTGACAGGCCCAAGATACCATTTACATAAGTGTTCAGGCAAATTGAAGGCAACATCTAATCTAACATGCAGAGGATCAACAAGAATTAAACATGCATTTAAAAAGCACTCTAGATAACATATTTCCTCCATGGCAAATATCTCCTAAAAGCTGCAATATATTGCACATTCCAAAATGCAAACATAATAAAATTTCCTTTTTTTTTTTTTTTTAATTTTATAAGGGATATATTTGAAAATATAATGCCGCAATAATGAAATTACCTAAATAATAACATTTAAAAAACCCATAAAAATGCCAATATCATACCCCAGAAGATAAAACTTGGACCTTTTTTCTATTTGTAATCTGCCTGGTACCATTTCCTTCTAATTTCACTGAAGTAATTTAAAACACACACAATGGCTTCCAAGCTGCTGCAGAACTTCTAAAAACCTAAACTGAACTTCTAAAAACCTATACTGAAACACTGTTTGCTGGTAACTTCAGATCATCTTTACTATTGTTTTAATCATGAGTTTTTCTTCCAAAGAAGAAACATCTGAATCAACTCTCAAAATCAATATATATTGTTTGTCTCTATATATATATAAGCTTGTTACCTCAGTATTTATCATAACTATTCATCCCAACAATTTTGTTGCATTCAATCAGTGCTTCAAAGGGTCATGCCAGGTTGTTCCATAAAGGCTTTAGGCCAATGTTATATCAAACACAGCTTTTGACACGTGTCCATCAGTTTGGATGAAGGAGATGAGACGAGACGAGATGAGATGAGATGAAGGGTAGGAGAAATTCAAGTGTTGATCAACTTCACTTTAGAGCCACTTACATCATGCCCTATTCTTTTTTGCCATTATGGACTGGGAGCTTGTCAGATATAGCTCTTCAGGAGAAATTCACATATTTCATATATCTACCCTGTTTGCAAACAAGGTCAAATCACAAGTTCAAAAAGAAAACTGGTCTTTATTTTTTTAACATATCACCAAATTAATCAAATGTCTCTACAAGCCAGAATATGTCCTCAGTGCCTCACTACATTTGTATTCATCTAACCGATTGATGCTGTAAAGGAAATCAAGCTCACACACATTCTCACTTAGAGATGTTTGCTCTACAGTTCTGACAAGAGAAAAGTACAGTGAAAAGTACATAGAAAAGTACAGTATGCTTATTGTAGCAAACTGACATAAATGTCTACGAACATGTGTTTCCTGAGTGAGGGAGCCTGAGTAGTCTTGGGAGTTTCTTCTGATTCAGACTAAGGGAAGAAATTCTCATACACAGCCACTACATTCCTCAAAATAAATAGACTATAGATATCAGAGAAGTGAAAGAGACTTGTGATTTCACCAGGCTGGTGTAGGACAGCACAAGTAGCAGGATTTTACAAACTTTTTCACAGTTAAATTTTGCATATAAATACTATTTCATCCAAACCTAATTTTTATAGCAAAATCACTTTGTTAGGATTCATCTAATGTTACTTTTGAGGTCAACAGTGGGTGGAAGTGTTTGTATCTGAGATAAAATGACAGTATGTCCTCTTTAGAGACCACAGACATAAAATAATCCATCTGACCTATTTCAGATGTCCACTTCATTGTGAACTGACAGACTCTAGAATTACCTATGTATCTCCACTGACTACAAAGAGAGTCTGAACTTTGATATTTTTTGTGGATATCCATGATGGATATCTAGCTTTTTTTTTCTCTTTGTCATATGGATTACTTTATTCTTCTGTTTTCTGGGATGTTATGACTGATACTTATCAAAAAGTAATATTTAAGAATTCAGCTTTTAAGTTATTTTTCCTTTTTAGTCAATTCACAGATCTAAATACATTATAGATCTTAGTGCAAGACTGAAGTTATAAATTACTAAGTATAGACCAAATGATTTTTAGGCAGGATAAGTGATGGAACTATAATTTGCATTTTGATTACCTTTCCCAGAAGAACCTGAAATGAAGAAGCAAGACTGTCAGTCTCTGCAAGGTGCATGTGAAGCACACTGCTTGATGTAAAGAGAACAAGTGAACAAAGTGAAATTGAGGGCAGAGCCATGAGGTCCCAAACTACGTGATGTTAATACCATGAAACATTAAATGGTGGCTTCAACTACTATGCTAGTATTCTGCAGTCCTTTTTTTCCTAAATCAGGAATCATGTACCCACTGACAATATGAATGGGATGAGTACACTGATGATCAACTAGATGCAAACTTTTAGAAGTTAAGTGGGGTTAATGCATTTCTGGAAAGAAGGCCCTGGTGAATTTTCTCTTTTAGGAGTGAAGAGATCTGATCCTGATCCAGTAAAGCATTTAAGCAATTGAATGACAACAAGCATGATCATAGTCTTCCCTGAGTGCAGTACCATTCATCTAGCTCAAAACAGGAGACTGAGATAGACTGCAGTACCAGGATTTTAGGCCAAAACAGAAATCCCTTAGCACATCGTCAGTGTTGCTCCTCGTATTATACCAATACTACAAGAAGAGTTATACTAAATTCATCCACATATTTGTCATAAATTAGTTTTGAAAAATAATTCAATTTTTACTTTAAAAAATCACATGAACAAATAACTTCAAAAAACATCAAATTGTGCAACCATCAATTTACAGAGTCACATTAGTTTCACAGCATTTTAAACCAAAGTTTTAAAAAAGTGTAAACATTTAAGCATTTTGAGGGGATTTTTAAATACAGCATAGTATTCATTTTAAAAAACAGCTTTAAAATAAAGAATTATATTTCAAGAGAGTCAGAAAAGTTCAGCAGTTAAGGGAAGTTTTCCAGTTTGTATTAAACCACCAGTACAGATCTTCAAGGTTTAATTTGCATGGGTTTCTTCTGAGTAGCTTAGGTATCACTCTAGCACAGAACCATCATCATATAAATATGTGATTAAGACGTGCAACTGAAATATCTAACTTTGTGGCAGATGCTGGTCTATGTGATCTTTTGTAACTGAAGGGTTCTTTCATCATTTGAGCTTTTGGGTTTGTATTTCTCATCTGCTCTTTTCTGCCAGCTTAATGGAGATTTTAAATCAAAACCTAATTAGACTACATATGCTGTTTAGGAGAAAGTTCTTAGGAAAGCAGTGATTCATATAAGCTTTGATATTTCCAGATAACATCTAAGAAGAAATGTGATTTTAATTGTTTCAAATAACTTTCAATCACCCTCTTACTCAAATAAAAGTAGTTGAGCACAGTTCTTTGATCAAAAAAAAGTTCTTCAGTAACAGAAATACCTATTTCATATTCCTATCAACTCTATCATCTATGCTTAATGATGAAACCCGTTATTGACGCACATTTTTCAACTAAGTAGTATTATAACTCAGCTATTCTATCACATATTTTGATACCAATACCATAAACCTCAAATCAGAAGTTATCAAATGATATTCAATTCCTGAAAAACAGGAAAAACAAAAATCTGTGTGTGTATGTTGAGTACATTGGATGTCAGCCAAAGACTGCTTTTTAGCAATGTTGATATAAAAAGAGTTGGCATCTTTTTTTTTCCTCTTTGATATTAAGTGAGGGAAAATGAATTATTTTAATGTTATTTTAATTATAATGCACTTACCTGAAGTATACATTTCAAAATTTTAACTACTGCTAAGAAAGCCCACATTTTAAACATTTTCAGCTTGTACTGGGTTAAAGAAACCTGTGTCAGAAATGATGACTGGTATCTTGCTCAAACATTAATAAACACATTTGCCAAGGAAGCCCTGGCCTCTGATACTTAATCACAAAGATGTAAGCTCTATCTTAAAAAAATTTAAAAAAAAATAAAACCCTTTACATTTTTATGTCCTACTTAGTTATTTGACCCAGTTCTTAATCAGAAGTAGCCAGAATTTTCTTTTATTCCACAGAGCAATTGCCTGCTGCCTTAAGAATAAGAGCTTGAGTATTTCCCCTGATAAAACACTGACAAGTCATAATGAGGAACTGTGTCTTCCAACATCAAGCCAATACAGTTTCTGTTAATTGTCTCAATAGTGTGCTGTGACACACTGCATATAAAAATGATTTTCTGGAAACCAAGAAATTACAGATATTGCTGAGACAAATCACTGCAAATAAAGCCACAAATTTATAATAGGCAATAGCAAGGTTTCATAAACAGTTTTTAAAAATCTAAATTAAATTTCAAACAGAAAAACAGAAGTGTAGATCCAAATTTTCAGTTACTCTGTTACTTTAGAGATTCAATAAAGCCACACCAATTTGTTTCGCCATCCAGTTGAATATGTAATGCATTCAAATATTTCTCTTATATTTACTGTTAAGCCATTACTAATAGTGACTGTCAAGACAAGGAAACAATATATAGAGACATCAGACTTTAAGAAGTGTTTATAGGAAGTAAGTTGAGAACAGATTTATAGTGAGACAACACTGACATTCCAAGCTTCTAAACAATACATAAAGTTTACTGATATACAAACAATAAAAAAGGCATATGCATATTCATTGATACCATCAAAAATAATTGTTTTCTAAATTTTTAAAAATTTCAGCATTTTCTACAAAATTTTCAAAAACCCCAATGCAACTCAATAGAAGTTTAATATTAAGACCTTAATTACAGGACAACACTCTTAAAAAAAAAAAAAAAAGAAAACAACCAAAACCAAAAACAAACTTAATACACTTAAATATTAAAGCCAAAACCAAAACCCACCACAAAGAATAGCTAAATGTGATCTGTAAGTCAAACAACTCCTGCCTACAAACTTCTGCAATACAAAGCAGTTAATTTAAAATAGTCTTCAAAGACCAGGAGATATGTAGTGGAAGACAGAATATTTTGAAAGTATAGTTCATCTTCATCTGGTTTCAAATGAAAGAATGAAGCATAAAGTCTGAAGTTTATACTCATGCATCAAGGGCATTTTTGATATGTACTATCTGTTATCACCAACAGTACTTTCTGGAAAGGCATAACTTGCTGGGCTGAGAAGCCCACCATGATCTTCACACTTTACTGTGAGCGGATGACTGTGTTGAGGATGGTGTATGGTGTTGGGGAGAGCTGGGGAAGGGGCAAGCAACCCCCAATTATAAGTTCATGCTTGACTGTAATTCAGTGTAAATTTTATTAATTTTTATCATCTGCTATAATTGGCCAACTGGATGAAAATCTCTCTTTTTCTGTGAACAAAGCTGACCTCCAAGAACGCTAAAGACATCCTAAATACAAACAGACTAGTTAACAAGCCTTTCATTGTATTAAGCCAAGGCTTACATACATGATTGTTGAGTAAAGGCAGTATTTTTAGCACTTTGTTTAAAAGAAAAAGCAGGTCACCACATAAACCATGACACCCACCAAATAATGTACCTAAACCACATAGCCAGATGGCAAGTTATTTTCTATTCTGATTCTTTACCTAAGAATTAGCTAAATATCCAACATGCAAAAAATTAATATTTACTTGCACACAAGAAAAGAGAATGTCCTGGTTGAATTTTATAAATGAAATACATATAAAACACCAGAAAGCCCAGCAAAATATTGCAACAGTCACAAAGTATGCGAGTTTCAAGTTTCACCTCTACACTCTTCGAGGCAGCCCACATTAAAGCACATGAACACACACGTCAGACAGCTGGACGTGCCATCCACTCGGCTCTCCCAGTCTCACCCACTAATCAAAAGGCTCCAGAGGGACCCAGAAGCACCCAACCAGGGCACGGGGGCAGAGAACGGCATATCCCCTGCCTGGCCACGGGCTGTGTGTACGCTGTCCTGCAGCACCTTGGACAGCGGTCTCCTGGCCCTCCGCTCAGTGCAGCCCAGCCCAGCCCAGCCCAGCCCAGCCCAGCCCCGCGGCTCACCCCACTGCGCTCCGCACCTGCACTGGGTGGGCATCTGCACTGCCCACCAGATTCCCTGGAGAGAGGGAAAACATACCCATGCTTTGGGTTTTCTTTCCGTTTCTGAAATATATTTCATTTTTAACACAGATTGGTTGGCCAAATTCTCAAAACATAAAGCAGTATCATCTGGCGCTCAGAACGGCAGAAATGTAGGTCGCTGGCATTTGTCTAGTTCATTTAAGTTTCACACAATCATTTTAATGTCAACAACTTTTTCTCCATCATTAAAAAAGTAATTCTTCTCATTGTGTGTGTGAAGGGAAAATCGTTATACAGCATAAATTTGCTGTTCTGTTCATTTTCAACACCTTTTACACCCTGATATACTGTAAGCAACTGAGCATTGGGGTAAAGTTCAGTCAAACTGAACTGTGATACAAAAAAAAATCACTTTAAGCATGTAAATGCTGATCATTTGGCAGCATGGAACAGTAGGTCAATTTCTAATTATAGATCTACTGAAATGACAAAAATTTCCTTACAATAGATATCTACATTTGATACCCTTTTTTACTTATCCCATTCACTCTGGAAATAAAATATGTTCCCATTATCAGTACCTGAGTACACAGCACATATGCAGTAAGTGTGTACACACACAGTTTGCAGTCTAAAAACGGTGGAGTCAACACTTCTGGTGACTCTACCTTACTTTTGTCAGGTTTAGAAAGAAAAAAACAAATACAGCAACTTTCTTACTTTATCCAATCAGGTAGCCGATTATTTCAGCTTCTTGAGGGACTGTGGATCAATTTTTGTGGCAAATATATGCGCAAATTATATTACATTATTGGTGAATGGGATTCTTTAGGCATAGGCTGTTAGCATGAAATTATTTCAAAAGGCCCTGCTGAAGTTACAGAGCACAGAGGTACTGCCAGGCCTCCTATTCAGAGCAGTGAATCGCATGCATTGTTGTGTTCCACCGCTAAAGTGGAATTTGGTTCAGATTAGTTACTGCAGTGCTACAGTAGTTGGGATAAACCAGCTCAGGGCAGAAATATTCACCTCCTAACAAGCATTTAAACACAGGAAAAAAGCCTGCAGTTAGCTATTTCAGGTACCGATGACAACTCTTTTCTTCTGCCCCGTCTTGAGAGATAGGCCAACTAATCTTGTTCAAAAGTAAAGACAAGGCAACAACTACAAAAGCCAAAGTGGGACCCTCTGCATTCTAGCAAAGGAAAAGAAAAACCTCTGGATCTCTCTGAGCCGTCACCAGTGGCACCAAAGGAAACAGCCGCGGCTTACCAAAACGCTGTCACCATCACTTCCCAACCAAGGGCCACTGCGCACCCTTGTCCTCCAGCAAGGGTGTCAACACACACCCTTGTCCTCCAGCTTTCCCCCGCTCCACGGATTTTGGCAGAGCGCCTGAAAACACTGTCCGGCTCCAGCTCCCGAGGCGGCCCGGCGCCGCACCTCTCTGCCACCGTCCAGCACCGCCGTCCCCGGGGCCAAGAGCCCGACGGAACCTACCCGGAGCCTGCGGTGCGCGGCCCTGGCCGCCGCGGGGGGACGGATCGCCCGTCCCGGGGCACCGCGGCCACCGGCCCCCCGACGGCCGGCGGCCAGGGCAGCGCCGTCCGGCAGCCCCGACCCCGCTCGCAGCTCCGAGCCCCGCTCATTGTCATGCAGACCCTGTCGCTGCCTGCCGCCAAGTCGCATCCAGCCCGCTGGAAGCCGGCAGCCGAGCTGGAGCCAATCGCATATTCATGAGGAGGGGGAAATCCAGCGCTACGCTCCCAGAGGACTAAGGATCACTTCTTTTTGCGTTTCCTCAAGCTTCCCCCTCTCCCTTCCTCTCTTTTAATAATGTGCTAAGGGGGGCACCCCAGACGATACCCTCCGCAGCACCGCCTGCACCGTAAGAACCGCGGCCGCCGGCGCCAGGGGCAGAGACCGAAGCAGGCACAACAGGGTGCACAGCAGCCACAACAGCCGAGGGAGGCACGCCAGCCCGACAGCCAGGGACAGGAAACACAGCAGGGGCTCCTACCTTACAATCCTCAGGACACGATTTCACCGAGTACTCATCCGACTGTAAATATTTCTGGAGCATAAGCTCAAACTCTTCGTATTTCTCCTGAGCGTGCTGGTCGTAGCGCTGGTAAGCCTGGACGCACTGGCTGCAGGAGCCTTCCCCCTTCAGCACCACATCCAGACTGCAGTTCAAAGTGTCCGGATTGGACAACCCGGCGAACAACTCCCAAAGTGTGTAGGAATTACAAAAGGAAAGGTAAAAATCCGTCAGGTCCCAGCCGGGCGCCGGGCTCTGCCCCGTGCCCGCCAGCAGCTCCGGCTCCGCGGGCTCCGGCGTCTCGGGCGGCGGCTGCTCCTTCTCTCCGGTCCCCGTGAATTTGGCCTCGGCGCAGAACCACAAGTGATCAGAGAGCAGGACCGTGAAAAACAAGAGCGATGCCAGGGACAGTCGCCATTTCTGAGCCCTCTCTGAATCCGTGAAGGGTTTCTCGTTCTCCCGGGGTGCGAACCAGATTTTTAAGCCGTCATCATACTGCCGACTACACATCCAAGCACCCCTGGTCATATTTTGGGAACGCACAGCCCTGGCCGACTCCACCGTGAGGGCTCCTTTGCCACTGTCACCACAATATGCATTGACTTAAAAGATTGGGGGGATTTTCTTGCCTGCCTCNGCACCGTAAGAACCGCGGCCGCCGGCGCCAGGGGCAGAGACCGAAGCAGGCACAACAGGGTGCACAGCAGCCACAACAGCCGAGGGAGGCACGCCAGCCCGACAGCCAGGGACAGGAAACACAGCAGGGGCTCCTACCTTACAATCCTCAGGACACGATTTCACCGAGTACTCATCCGACTGTAAATATTTCTGGAGCATAAGCTCAAACTCTTCGTATTTCTCCTGAGCGTGCTGGTCGTAGCGCTGGTAAGCCTGGACGCACTGGCTGCAGGAGCCTTCCCCCTTCAGCACCACATCCAGACTGCAGTTCAAAGTGTCCGGATTGGACAACCCGGCGAACAACTCCCAAAGTGTGTAGGAATTACAAAAGGAAAGGTAAAAATCCGTCAGGTCCCAGCCGGGCGCCGGGCTCTGCCCCGTGCCCTGCGGCCGCCCCGACCCCCCCCACCGCCGGCACACCGCCTCCGCGTCGCCCACGCTGAAGCACTGCCCGGACGAGGAGCCCGGGGGGTAGCACGTCTCCAGGGGCCTGGCGGTGGAGTTCCCCAGGAAAGCAGCCTTGCCGTGCCGGGACTCGGTGCCGTTGGTACGGCTGCCGCGGCTGCCGCCGCCGCTGCTGCCGGGGGAGGGCGGGA